>JABSTQ010011409.1:0-562753 GCA_013358835.2 Ixodes persulcatus | reverse complement strand
CAACGACATGGCGCGACGTCAAAGAGATGATCCCGAGTTGCGCGCCCTAATCGAGCACCTCGAAGGACGAGGGGGTACTATCCCCCGTGTCTTCTTGAGAACCCTGCCGACCTTCGTCCTCCGACAACGTGTGCTTTAGAGGAGAACTTCGGAGACAGCATCTCGCCGTGGCTGCTTGTAATCCCTGCCGACCTTAGAGATGAGATCTTCCAAGCCTGTCACGACGACCCAACGGCTGGGCACCTTGGCTACAGCAGGACGCTCGCCAGGATTCGAGAAAAATACTACTGGCCAAGGCTACCGAAGACCGTTCACCTCTACACTCGATCATGCCACGAGTGTCAGCGACGCAAGAAACCGCCGACGAAGCCGTCAGGACTTCTGCATCCGATTGCTCCCCCGTCTACGCCGTTCCAGCAGATCGGAATGGATTTACTTGGCCCTTTCCCGCCGTCAACGTCGGGAAACCGCTGGATAATCGTCGCCACAGATTATCTCACAAGGTACGCCGAGACGAAAGCCCTTCCATCAGGTACGGTTGTGGAAGTCGCCAAGTTTTTCATCGAGTCCATTGTCCTCCGGCACGGTGCCCCCGAAGTCCTCATTACAGACCGTGGATCATCGTTCATGGCCCAGGTGACGCAAGAGATCCTCCGCCTCAGTGGCACCGGCCACCGTCGAACCACTGCGTACCACCCGCAGACAAATGGACTGACAGAACGGCTAAACAAAACTTTCGCTGACATGGTCTCCATGTATGTCGACGTAGAGCACAAGACTTGGGACGAGGTGTTACCCTACGTCACGTTTGCTTACAACACGGCGGTGCAAGAGACGACAGGAGTAACCCCGTTTCAGCTGGTGCATGGCAGAAAAGTAACGACAATGCTGGACGCGATGTTACCCCACGAACCGGCTATCGACGGAAGTGACGACGCCCAGGTGGTTGCCCAACGGGCAGAAGAAGTCCGCCAGCTCGACAGACACCGAATTCAAGCCCAACAACGCGTCGACGCGGGCCGCTACAACCTTCGTCGCAGGGACGTCCACTTCCAGCCCGGAGACAGGGTGTGGGTGTGGACGCCCATCCGTCGCCGCGGCCTCAGTGAGAAATTGCTGAAACGATACTTTGGACCGTACATGGTACTTCGTCGCCACGGGGAGCTGAACTACGAGGTGATGCCTGACGGAACAAGAACATCATCACGCCGCCAACCACGGCCTGAAGTCGTCCACGTCGTGCGCCTGAAGCCGTACTACGCCCGATAGGACTGTGCGCCTTATGCCTTTCCAATGACTCTTTAGTTTACCGTCCTTTTTATTTGCTTTGTTTTGTTTTGTGTTGCATCGGGGCGATGCACTTTTAAAGGGGGGAGTAATGCAGCGAGCGCAGCTGACCAAGCAGGCAGCGCGCTCGTGGCCTAACGGTTATCGTGCGTGCCTTCCACGCAGAAAGCCAGGGTTCGATTCCTGCCCGCGAGGACGCATTTTTGTGAACTCTGACATAAATGTTCTGGTACATTCGAGAACCGTGTTGCTTGTTCGAGGTCAGAATGTTCTACACGCAGAACCTTCTACGCCGATTCTTCCAGAACCCCACGCGTGTACATAAGGGGCTCCGCGTGGCGAGCCGCAGTCAGTTTCGCCCCAGCGTTCGACTCTGCTCTTTCGCCGACTTCGACGCCCGCGACGCTCTACTGTTATCTTCTGTTTCATTTTTATTTTTGGGCACAAGTTCGCCCGATTAAACGTTTAGTTTACTCAGTTATTCGCTGCCTCATCACTTGTCATTCGTGACAATATTGCTGACTCCATTAAATTCCGTATCTAAGGTGGTAGAAAAGGGAACGGAGGGTTTTAAATTACAATTTGCTACCATATGTAGTCATCAGAATCGATCAAATAAAATAGATTCTTAGTGCGAACAATGACCCCTTGAACCATTTCGCACCTTATGAGAAATGAACTAATTCGCAAAGAGAGCCAATTGTTTAACTTCCAGTTTGTAAATGCAGAAAATAGCTGCATACTTGTCGATACTACACACCATTATCCCTTTGAAGCCATTTGAAGTAGGTATATTCAGAACTGAAAGATTATAGCCAAATATAGCCACTTGAAGACATTTTTTTCATAAACAACTAAATAGCACAGCATTGTCAATCATATTCGCCAATAACCATTTGTGGACTTATGATCAAATTTTTTAATAAAAGCCAGGTTCTGAAAGCTAACAGTATAACACAAAAATAGCTCATAATTATCAATACTAGTCACTAAAGCAATATTAATAAAATATATTCACAACTGAATGCTTAAAGCCAATAAGAGCCGCCTGAGGCCATCCTCATTCATGAACACAAAAATATTGCCGCGCGCGCAGCTTGCCAAGTAGGCAGCGCGCGCGTGGCCGAACGGTTATCGCGCTTGTCTCCCACGCGAAAAGCCAGGGTTCGAGTCCTGGCCGCGGCTACACATTTTTGTTGACACTGTAATGTGACGTTCTAGTAAATTCGAGAACCGTCTCGCTGAATCAAGGTTAGGATGTTCTAGGCACCAAACCTTCTACTCCGAATGCACCAGAAGCCCACGCGTGTACAAAAGCGGCTCCGCGTGGCAAGCTGGGGTCAGTTTAGCCTCAGCGTTCGATCCCGCTGCTTCGCCGCCTTCGACGCCCTCGACGCTCTGCTGTTATCTTTCTTCTTTCTCTTTTTATTTTTGGGCACAAGTTCGCCCCATTAAACGTTCAGTTCACTCCGTCACTCGCCGCTTCATCACTTGTCATTCGTGACATTTTGGTGGAGATGCGGGGTATCGCATGCCCATGCCGCGTACCCCTCCGAGGGCCCGCAGTGCAAGTTCGACGCCAAGCCCCCAAGAACCGAACGAAGACCAGACCGGGATCCGATCAAGCCGCCGGAACCTTGGCCTACCCCCGGAATTAGGACCCTTACCACCAAAGACCAGGCAAACGAGTAGGACGACGATGGCCAACCAGTCGGAGACCCCGGCCGCTTCTGCCGTCGTGTACCTGCCCGTCGCACCCCGGACTCCGCCGCCATTCCACGGGGAGATCCACGAGGACGTTGAGGATTGGCTACAGCATTACGAACGAGTGGCCCGCCATAACCAATGGACACCGAAGCAGTGCCTTCAGAACGTCTACTTCGCTCGGGAAGGCACGGCACGCACCTGGTTTGAGAACCACGAAGCGTCGACTTCGTCGTGGGAAGAATGCCAGGCCGAGCTGCGACGCACCTTTGTCAACCAGCAGCGACGACAGCGTGCCGAAGATCTTCTCCAACCAAGACACCAAGGGCCAAATGAGAGCGTCACAAGCTTTGTTGAAGACGTTCTCCGCCTCATGAACCGCGCCGACCCAAACGCTTCCGAAGAAAAAAAGTTGCGGGTCCTAATGCGGGGCGTGAAAGAAAATATCTTCGGAGGCCTCGTGCGGAGCCCGCCTACCACCGTCGAAGGTTTCATCACTGAGGCCACCAACATCGAACGCGCCCTTCACGCACGGGCCTCACACTACCAGAGACCTCCCGGCTTCGCCGCCTCTCGCCGTCCAGCTGCAGCATCCCGGACATCCGTGACATCATCCGGGACGTCGTTCGGGAGGAAATCAAGAAGTTCCTGCCTGCTGCCCCCCAGCCTGCCTCTCTGTCAATAGCCGAAGTTGTCCGCGAGGAAGTTCAGCGGGCATTCCATCCTGAGGCTCCTGCCAGCGCAGCAGTACCCGAGGAGCCTTCTCTGACCTATGCCGCCATAGCTCGGAGACCGGCGCCAGCTGCCCAGCAGTATTCGACGCCCCCTCGACGTGTCCTGCCAGAGCCACAGACTTTCCGACGTCGGGAAGGGCAACCCGAGTTCGTCCGCACTGAACACCTGACGCCGAGGAAGACCGACGTCTGGCGAACGGCCGATCGACGCCCGCTCTGCTACCACTGCGGGGAAGCCGACCACATCTACCGCAGCTGCCCCTACCGTCGACTTGGGCTGCCTGGTTTCCACCCGAACGACCCACGCCCGAGGTACGGCGAACGCCCTCGCGATATATAGGAGTACCTTCGACGCTCGCCCTCTTCAGTGCCGTCTCTCCGCCGTGAATCTCGCTCGCCGTCACCACGACGTTCAGCTTCTCCAGCGCCACGACCCCGCCGAGAGAGCCTGTCTCCCCTGCGTTGCCGGGAAAACTAGGCGCGGCAACGCCTGGAGGTGGCGTTGCAGAAGACGACCGAAGTAAAGAGCCTCCAAGAACGACGGAGCGCTCCCACTCTCCCGACGCTGCGCATCGCAACGACGATCCTGCTTCGGTGTCCAACAACCTCAACGTTATCATCAACGGCCACGACGCGACGGCACTCGTCGACACCGGAGCAGACTACTCCGTTCTGAGTGGGAGGCTCTCCCGCCGCCTTCGAAAAGTCATGACGCCGTGGGATGGACCTCAAACACGAACCGCCGGAGGACTCCTCATTACACCAGTCGGGAGATGCACTTCTCGCGTCGAGATCCACGGTGAGACGTGCCCTCTGAAGTTCGTCGTTCCACAAGACTGTTCCAGAGACGTCATTCTCGGCATGGATTTTCTGTGTGAATACGGCGCCGTCATCGACCTTGGTGAGAACAGATTGACGCTGCGCAAGCCTGTTCCGCCTTCTGAGAAACCCCGAACAGCGTCAGCCGCCGTCCGAGTCGCTGCCACCCACGTGAACCTGCCGCCGCGATCAAGTGTCGTCGTACCCGTCGTGACCGATGCAGCTACCTGCGGCGAAGTTGTTCTTGAGGGCAACCTTCAATTGCTCCTGGGAAGAGGAATAGGCGTCGCAAGAGGAGTGACTAAACTTCAGGATGGGCGCACCATGGTCCTCGTGACAAACTTCCGACAAGAAACGCAACACCTCACAAAAGGTGCCGCTGTGGGCCACGTCGAGCAACTTTGGAACTCCGCCGAAATCGCCGTGATTGATGAAGAATCATCGCCACCTCAGCAAGACATTACGCCGCCAGCGCAACTTGACATTGACCCCAAGCTTCCAGGCCCGAAACGACGGAAGCTGAGTGACCTCCTCGGAGAATACAGCAACTGCTTCGCGACGTCGTCGAAGGTGCGCCAAACCACCGTTGCGAAGCATCGTATCGTCACCGACGACGACGCGCTCCCTGTGCAGCGATCGCCGTACCGGGTCTCCATAAAAGAAAGGGAGGTCATCCAACAGCAAGTGGAAGAAATGCTGAACGACGACATAATCCAGCCTTCAAGCAGTCCGTGGGCCTCTCCAGTCGTGCTGGTTAGGAAGAAGGACGGAACGCTTAGGTTCTGCGTGGACTACCGGCAGCCGAACGCAGTAACGAAGAAAGACGTCTATCCACTCCCCCGAATCGATGGCACGCTAGACCGCCTTCGCCATTCTCGATACTTTTCATCGATGGACCTGAAGAGCGGCTACTGGCAGATTGAAGTCGACGAACGGGACCGGGAGAAGACAGCTTTCCTTACGCCAGATGGCCTGTACGAGTTCAAGGTCATGCCTTTCGGCTTATGCACGGCGCCGGCCACGTTCCAGCGAGTCATGGACACAGTACTGGCAGGGCTGTCTCGTCTACCTTGACGACGTCATAGTGTTTTCAAGTGACTTCGACGAGCACTTGCGACGACTCCGAGCTGTTCTCCAAGCCATTCAGACCGCCGGACTCACACTCAAGCCGTCAAAGTGCCGGTTGGCTGAAGTTTCTTGGCCACGTGGTTAGTAACAAAGGCGTCCGCCCAGACCCCGAGAAGACTCGCGCCGTCGCGGCATTTCCAGCGCCGACAGACAAGAAGGCCGTGCGAAGATTCCTTGGACTTTGCGCCTACTATCGACGCTTCGTTCGGGATTTCGCTAAAATTTCCGCACCGCTCACAAACCTCACGAAGGACGCCGAGAAGTTCGAATGGGGCGAGGAGCAGCAGCAGGCATTCGACGAGTTGAAACGACGACTCCAGACTCCTCCTGTGCTTGGTTTTTTTGATCAGGATGCGGAAACCGAGATTCACACGGACGCAAGTAACGCGGGACTCGGCGCAGTACTGGTCCAAGTGCAAGAAGGCATCGAGAGAGTCATCGCCTACGCAAGTCGGACACTGTCCAAGGCGGAGAAAAATTACTCCACGACTGAGAAAGAATGCATTGCGGTCGTCTGGGCAATCACGAAGTTTCGTCCGTACTTGTACGGGAGCCCGTTCCGCGTGATGACGGACCACCACTCGCTTTGCTGGCTTGCGAACCTCAAGGACCCGTCAGGACGCCTCGCTCGATGGAGTCTCCGACTACAAGAGTTCAACATGACTCTGGTCTACAAGTCAGGCCGCAAGCACAGCGACGCCGACTGCCTGTCGAGAGCCCCCGTCGAACCCCCTTCCGGCTGCAGCGACGACAATTACGACGAGTGCTTCCTAGGAGCAGTCAACACCGACGACATGGCACGACGTCAACGGGACGATCCTGAGCTGCGCGCATTGATCGAGTACCCGGAAGGGGCGGGAGTACCGTGCCCCGTGTTTCCTCACGAACCCTGCAGACTTTCGCCATTCGACAGGGTGTGCTCTACAAAGAAAACTTCGGAAACAACAACTCGCCGTGGCTGCAGGTAATCCCGGCCGACCTTCGAGAGGAGATTTTTCAAGCTTGTCATGACGACCCGACGTCCGGACACCTTGGTTACAGCCGGACACTGGCCCGTATTCGTGAAAAGTATTACTGGCCCAAGCTCCCCAAACCCGTCCACCTCTACACCCGATCCTGCCACGAGTGCCAGCGACGAGAGAAACCGCCGACGAAGCCGGCAGGTCTCCTGCAGCCGATTCCTCCGCCAACTACACCGTTCCAGCAGATCGGAATGGATCTACTTGGTCCTTTTCCGCCGTCGACCCTGGGAAACCGGTGGATAATCGTCGCCACAGATTATCTCACGCGGTACGCAGAAACGAAAGCCCTTCCTTCAGGGACGGCAGTTGAAGTCGCTAAGTTTTTCATCGAATCCATCGTCCTCCGGACGGTGCTCCTGAAGTTATGATTACAGATCGCGGATCATCGTTCATGGCACAGCTGACCCAAGAAATTCTCCGGCTCAGTCACACCAGCCATCGTCGTACTACTGCGAACCACCCACAAACCAACGGGCTGACGGAGCGACTCAACAAGACAATCGCCGACATGATTTCTATGTACGTCGATGTAGAGCACAAGACGTGGGAGGAGGTGTTGCCATACGTCACGTTCGCCTACAATACGGCGGTGCAAGAGACCACAGGATTCACACCTTTCAAGCTGGTACATGGTCGGAAGGTAACGACCATGCTGGACGCGATGCTGCCCCATGAGCCAGCTGACAATGAAAGCGACGACCCCCAGGTGGTTGCTCAACGGGCCGAAGAAGTCCGCCAGCTCGCTCGACTCCTGATCCAAGACCAGCAACCGTCGACGCGGGCCGCTACAACCTTCGTCGTCGGGACGTTCACTTCCAGCCCGGAGACAGGGTGTGGGTGTGGACACCGATCCGCCGCCGTGGACTCAGCGAAAAACTCTTGAAGCGCTACTTCGGACCCTACAGAGTGCTTCGTCGACTCGGGGATCTGAACTACGAGGTGATGCCCGACGGAACACGGACTTCATCACGCCGCCATCCACGGCCAGAAGTCGTACACGTCGTGCGCATGAAGCCGTACTACGCTCGATAGGACAGTGGACCTTATGTGTTCTAAGTGACCCTTTAGCTTACCGTTATTTTTGTTTGCTTTGTTTTGTTCTGCATCGGGGCGATGCACTTTTTAAAGGGGGGAGTAATGCCGCGCGCGCAGCTTGCCAAGTAGGCAGCGCGTGCGTGGCCGAACAGTTATCGCGCTTGTCTCCCTCGCGAAAAGCCAGGGTTCGATTCCTGGCCGCGGCTACACATTTCCTGTCGACACTGTAATGTGACGTTCTGGCAAATTCGAGAACCGTCTTGCTGAATCGAGGTAAGAATGTTCTAGTCACCAAACCTTCTACGCCGAATGCTCCAGACGCCCACGCGTGTACAAAAGCGGCTCCGCGTGGCAAGCTGGGGTCAGTTTCGCCTCAGCGTTCGATCCCGCTGCTTCGCCGCCTTCGACGCCCGCGACGCTCTGCTGTTATCTTTCTTCTTTCTCTTTTTATTTTTGGGCACAAGTTCGCCCCATTAAACGTTCAGTTCACTCAGTCACTCGCCGCTTCATCACTTGTCATTCGTGACAATATCACACAATGATTATACTCAAGAATAGTCATTGGTAACAATTTTAAACCTACATGGTCGATTAGAGATCCTAATTGCCAACAATAGCCTCTTGAAGCCATTCCAGTTCCCATACAATCATAAAAACAATCTATATGTTGAGACATATCACTAGTATCCATTTTTGCCATTTTAAACAAATCTGACAAAAATATACGCTTGTAGCCAATATTAGCTACTTAAAGCCAGAGTCATCCGCAATCACCATTTAAAGCCAATACGGTCCAAACTAGGTGCTAATAGCCAACAAAAGCAGCTTGAAGACATTCGGTTTTGTAAAGAAAGGAATATTTACTAATTGAAATTACTAGCAATATCAATATCGACTTGAAGCCATCTAAATCAAATCTATTCAAACTGAATGATTATAGCCAAAATGAATACTTTAAGTCACTATCATTCATAAACACTGAAATAGCAGAATATTGTCAAGCATAATCGCCATTGCTATCGGTAGTCATTTGAAGCCAATACGGCCAAATGTGAATGATAATAGACAACAATAGCCGGTTCAATTCATTCCAATTCATAAACACACCTCATCGCAATGAGCAATTTGTAGCAGTATATGAACAATCTGGTACAAATAGGCGCTTATTGTCAATATCCCCCACTTGAGATCAGTATCATCAATAACCACCGAAGTAGCACATCATTTACATTTATATTCAATACAAGCCATTGACAAAAATTTGAAGCCAATCCGATGAGAATTTGGTGTAAATGGCCAAAAATAGTCACTCCATGTCATTCCAGTTTGTCAACCAAAAATATCTCATAATTAACATTACCAGTCACTATTTGCTCCTTTGCCATTTCAAGCCGATATATTCAAAACTGGATGCTGATACCAAATTATACCACTTGAAGTGATTATCATACATAATCTTCGAAATACACGGAGGTTATAGTGCGCAGGAGTTGGCGTCCGTATTCTCCATATATGAAGCGAAATGTAGCGGAAGTAGGCGTGCCATGAAATTTCCCCTGAGTCTCTTTTTTTGGGTTGATCTTATTCTCTCTTTTAACTAAGTTACCAATCTTTTACCACAGTCTCGAATAAGTTTCATTATGGTAAGGACACTTAGTTAACTGACGCCGCCATTAAAATACGGGAAAAGCATCTGCACTGCCTTGGCATTGCCGTTGGCACGCATATGTTTGCGCCAAATGTTCATGTCCGGGCCAACTTAATCGGTGTCGGACAGGTGAGAGTTGGACCCCAACACTTGCCTGGCCAGCAGAAAGTTGGTGTGTAGCGGACGTTCTCGACACCGCACTGAAAGCGATGCCCAGGCTTTAGATCGGGTCCTCACAGCTCTTCGAAAATCCAGCGTGTCAGTCCTCGTATGCTCGGACGCTCAAAATGGTACAGCGAGTTAAGAAAGTCGTAAAACATCTGCTTCCAGTAGGCGTTCGTTTTGCTCCGCCGTGATGAGAATGCAGGTTCGCATCGAAACTCCTTTTGGTGCGCCAATCGTATCCACAGCCAGCCGCGACAGTGGGAAGACGAAGCAGACCGCAGGCAGGGAGCAGAAATAGCCTGCCTAATGCGTAAGACACATGCGCGTCAGGACTATCCGATCCATCTGCAAAAACTTCCGCAAAGATGGCTGCTCCAACTCGCCGCAAACGACAGTTCGAGACACATTCTTCCGACGCGTCGTTCCGTTAAGCTCCGTTCAGTTACGGGTATCCCTCTCCCGAATAAATGGGTGGATGCTAGTGGCTGTGTTTATACAGGTCCATAGAATCCGCCACCTAGCCTAGAAATGCAAATATTATTCTTCCGTTCGCCCTTCCTGTTTGAGAGCGCAGCTCTTAGGCGCCCGTTTCCGGCTCGAGCGGCGTCTCCGTCGCCGTCGCCGTCGGCGTAACTGCGGCGTCGTTTCGACATGGTGACGTTTCGGCACTGCGCCGAAACGTCCACGTGGGGTCACGTGACCCCTCCTCAGGGGGTCAGGGGGATCGCGTGACACGCCTCGGGGGGTTCCATGACCCCCTGACCCCCCCGAGGGGGTAACGTGACACCCTGACCCCCACAAAAGGCGTCACATGAGCCCCCTGAGGTCATGTGACCCCTGGGGACACGTGACCTTCATGACGTCACGTGACCCTCTAGAGATCACGTGAAGCCGTGAAGTCACGTGACCCCTGTGAGGTCACGAGGGTCAAGAGACGTCACGAGGGTCATGTGACCTCACGGTTACGCCGACGCCACTCGGAGGGCGCAGCAGCGTGAAGAGTAGGTGCGGAGGAGGGAGGAGGGGTATACCTTCCCCTCCGTATCCTTCCCTTCTCCTCCTCAAGAGCTCTGCTCTATTTTGGTGTTAGAGGGAGTTGTAAACGGCTTTCATTTTTAGAGCGCAGCTCTTAGGGCCCGTTTGCGGCTTGAGCGGCGTCGCCGTCGGCGTCAGTGTAACCGTGAGGTCACGTGACCCCCCTGAGGTGACGTGACCCCGATGAGGTCATGTGACCCCTGAGGTCACGTGACATCCCTGAGGTCACGCGACCTCACGGGGCTGACGTTACCTCACGGGGGCACGTGTCCGCGGTGGATGAGTAGCAAGCATGATGAAGGGGTGAGGAGGAGAGAGGAGGGTATACCATCCCCTCAGTACCCTTGCACCCTCCTTCCCAAGAACTGCGGTCTAATTCCCCGTTACAGGGAGTTGTTAACGGCTTTCATCTCTTTTCTGTCTTTCAAACAAACAAAATATGTTTATTATATTACATTAAAGTCTGTATGTCTGAAGAATTCGTGTGAGGTTACCTTTTTCTAGACTCTGTGAACCGAACACTTCGTATGCAAATCACGCGACTACGCACCCCGCGCAATGCGCCTTCACGTGACTCTCACATCACTTTGAAAAGGCTCGTTACGTCCACTGCTTTCCATCATAAGTTGAACTGAAGCAGATTCGTCTCTCGATGGCATCGATTGGTTCCAGAAGGCCGGCTCGCTATGGACCCGCGAAATCACCTGTTCGCTTCGTGCGCACGTGAAAACTTCATGGCGTCCGTCCATTGCCTTCACGACGACGACTCGCGTGACGAACCGCTATTCCACTTTCCCAGGCCGTGCAGCATCTCCTCTCCTGATCGGTCTGGTAGTAACGCAACAACGTGACGTTCGCGCCATCCGTGCTGCAATTGGCTGCGGCCTTCAGGCAATCGGACGGCCGTGTGGCCGATAGCTGACAAGTTGGTTGCATGCCGGAGCCGAACGGAGCCGCCGTCGGACGCTCCGTTACGACGAAAACTGTCGCGGCCGACCGTCATTCCGGCAGTTTGCAGGTCGAATCTCACAGTCTTGACGCGTATTTGTCGCGCGCTCAATGTAGTAGACCGGACGTCCAGCAGACGATGGGAGCTTGGATGAGAGCGTGTCGGTGCCCAAAGCAGACAGAAGTTGAGTTGTTTTTCAAGCGCCTCTTGCCACGACGTCGCGCCGGTTCCTTCCCTGTTTAAACGTCCTCCCCAAGTAGTACTGACTTGAAAACGATACTACTCAGAGCCATTGAAGACATTTAAAGCCGAACCTCGAAAAAGTGACTGCTAATAAGAACAAGAGTTACTTGAATTTATTTCAAGCCAATCTCATAAAAAATAGATGCTTAGAGCCAATAATAGTCACTTTAAGTTAGTCTCATGAATTGTCATTCAAATAGCACAGAATTATCAATTATAATTACCAATGGCCATCGACAGCCATTTAAATCTAATCGCGTAAAAAATGTGTTTTGGCCAACAGTAGCCACGTTAGTTAAGCCATTCTAGATCTAATGTAAGAATAACCCTAATTAATATTATCGCCGACTAATATTTATTTGTCGCCATTTTAGGCAACTCTATTTAAAATTGAATGATTATCGCCAATGATATCCACTTGAAGCCATCATCATTCAAAAACGTCAAAACAGCACAGATTTGTCACTTAAGCTCTCTAATAACCACATATGATCATTCAAAGCCAATCTGGTCAATGATAAATTTCAGAGATAACAATAGCACTTTCAAATAATTCGACTTTGAAACACAAAAAATAAATATAGTAATTAGAACTAATAAATATTAGCCATTTGCAGACATGTAAAAGCAATCTATTCAAAGATTAGGCACTTTTAGCAAAATATAGTCACTTGAAGCCCCTCCTTTATAATCAAACAGATATCAAAGTATTGTCAATTATACTGATAAAAATCCACTGGTAGTTATTTAAGACGATTCTGATCAAAAATGTGTACTAATACACAAAAATAGTCACTTAAGGCCATTCCAGTATGTCAACGAAGAAATAGTTTATAATTATGAATACTACTCAGCCAAAGACATTTGAAGTCATGTCAAGCATATCTATTGAAAACTGAATGCACACAGCCGGTAATAGCCAGTTGAAATCATTCTCAATAGACAACACCGAAGTAGCAAAAAATTATCAGTTATAATCATGATTAGCCATCCCAATTGAAAATAACATTTCATGCTCGATGTGGTATAGGACTTCCCAGCGCTTTAAAAACCTTCAGCCTAGCAAACCGATTAGTCTTACCGACGTGGTAACCATGAAACCGGGGAAAAGAAATGATGTAGGACAAACACAAAACTCCAAACACAGCTCGCCTGCACCCTTGCTTTAGTTACATTAGGTCAACCAACGTCTTCAGCCCGACAGCCCATCAGACTTTTCAGACCGCCAGACCCTTCAGCCCAAACTCCCCCAGCCCATCCCCCTTTAGATGCCAAGATGACTGTAAACTATTGAAAAGAATGCAGTTTAAATCGTTTTTGAAAATATATTTCATAAATTAAGTTTTACATGCATGTTGTAACTGAAGATGGTGATAAGG
The DNA here is from genome assembly GCA_013358835.2 of Ixodes persulcatus. Lineage (NCBI taxonomy): Eukaryota > Metazoa > Arthropoda > Arachnida > Ixodida > Ixodidae > Ixodes > Ixodes persulcatus. Next base: position 549,605 of record JABSTQ010011409.1, on the reverse strand, counting down.
ACGAACGTTTCCACAAAGTCGAACGCAAGCTGCTGTAAGAAAGCGGTGAGACCAAATGCCGAGAACCACGTTCATTGCAGTAAAAGTATATTTGAAGGCACTCTTAATGCCGCTGGGAAAATTCCTTACATGTACGGTAGTCCAAGTAATTAAAACGAGCAGGTGCACCACAAGGACACATACACGCTGTCAGCCGCACGTTTAGTGAAAAGCAGGAACGCGCTAACAACATCCGCCGTCATAGAGAAATCCTGAGCCCAGTCATGGTATTGTCACTGATGACGTCGCAGCAGCGTTTTCGGCGGCTTTTTCACACCTGATTTTTTTACTATTTGGGATGCTGCAGTGGGAAATCAATTGATTATATAAGTAAAGTAAAATATATTTTAATGCCTCAAAATTGCTTCGGAGGTAAAAAGCAGACCTTCGAAAAAATATTGATGCAATAAAATATATTTTATTTTAAACATACAATTGGTTTATTTTCCACTGGAGTATCCAAGATGATCAAAAAGATCAGGTGCGAAGCCAGTGTATTAAGGACGCCAAATTGAGAGAGTGGCAAGTTATCGTCCTATATTGATTCTTCAGTGAATCGCAAATATTCAGGAAAAAACACATTCTGGAAGTGATGACGAGTTTCCTGGGCAATATAATATTATTAACCTTAATCAATACGTCCTTATCAAGGGGCGGAGAACGCAACCGCCACTTGAGGATTTTTTAGATGAAGGGAATGGCGCTCTTGACAAAAATCATTATACAATGAAAATAATATTATTTTCTTCAAATGTGTATAATTCTGCGATCCGTTCTTTACTTACATTTTTTTACAAGGTGTTCACGAGAGGTTTACATTGGAGACAATCAGTTCAAGTGTCATCTTAAAAACAGGAGTACCCCAGGGATATGTGTTGCCTACATTTTTATTTAACCTGTTTTTCGATGATATGACTGGAGTGACTGACGTCATTAAACTTTATCACTGCGCCGATGACCACGTGATTCCGTCTCATCAGATCAATTATAAACAAGCGGCTTCAATTCTACAGTTGTATAGCAATCGGTTACTGGGCCGGCTCTAAGGAATTAGATAAAACGAACTTTGTTTTGAGGAGGTATTAAAATTTACATATTGAATTTCTAGCACGTTCGTATATTCTGATCCAGCGAAAAATCTCGGAATTTTTGTTTTTTGACAGTGTCCTTTCTGGAACTCCCAGTTAACATACGTTCGCAGCAGGCAAGACAAGAATATTGTGTTCTATGTAACACAATGTTTTTTTTTTTTGTTTTTTTTATCTTAGTAGCAATAAAAGATATAGCTCAAGTTTTAGTATATAGTATTCAGCGATACGAAATAACTGATTTTGGAGCATGCTCCGGTTTATGGCACACGAAAATTATTGTAGAGTTAAAATAAATTTTTAAGAAAATATATTTTTTTTGCGGTACAGATTTTGAACTCGAGGGTGACGAAACTTTAACTCTGCGTCTTCCTTCATTTTATGCGTTTTTAAAACATACAGTGGTTTTAAAATATTTATCGACACATGGCTTTAAACTCCCACGTATCGTGCAACGTTCGCGTAGACATACAAAGAGCTTCGAGTTGCGGCGAGTTTCAATTAAATTCGGAAGTATTATCCATAGGGTTTCCGCAGTCTTAGTATATATGTCTTGCACACGCTATTGGACAGAATATTGAACTGTAGGGGGCATTTTATTGAGCATGTTGTCCCCACAGCCCATTGCTTAATAACACAGGCTAACAAAGAAATTCACCCTCGTGTAGCACGGTCTGGGCACGAGCGCTTCGCTCTGACCAGTGTTTCGGTCGCACGAGGAGCGGCCTTCGATTTGTGATCCTCGATTTTTCTGAACAAAAACAAACGAGAAAATTATTTTTGTTGTCCCCACAGCTAAAGCGTACCGCGAGAGGCATGAATATGCGATATGAACCCCAATATTTAAAGCTGACTAAAACAAAAAAAAAACTTACCAGAATACTTTAGCTTTTTCTTAATGTTCGTCCGCTCGTTTCAGTCAAACTTATTGATGCATATACTTCAATGTAAGTGGCAATGCATAGGGCATTTGTTATTTTAGTATGCTCGAAATTTCTATATATAATACTGGTATGTGAAAACAGGGGGAAGCAGACAAATGATGTTGAAAAACTTTCTCTTTTGTTGAGGGCGGAGGGGAAGTTTCAAGTGCTTCAATACTTTTTTCATCCTGTTGTGTAGCTCTTGTTTGTATAGGTTTATACAAATTTGTTTGGATCCATAAAAATTCAATATCTTTTTGTCTCTATCTGTGTGGTATTTGTATGTAAAGGGTTTACACCGATGTTTTCAAGCTCCCTTATTGGCCCACTTTTCAGTATTTTGCAAGATTGTAGTTTATATTTCATAATTTTATTGAGATAATTTTGCGGTTTCTGCCGGCTTCCCGGTCTAGTCACACAAGCCTTTGTCTGCATTTGCGGACCCATCGAACAATGCTGTATATATTTCGTATTAATAAAAAATTATTATTATCATTATCATTATTTTATTGTCCACCGGATTAGCTCCTCTGTCAAAATGTTTTATCATTTCTTACTGTATAAAAATATTATCATTTCTAGTAGTATTATAATTAATATGAATATTATTGTTATTATATTATAATAATATTATTAAGAACAAAAAGTGCCCAAGAAAATGAAGTCACCGAGAGCAGTCGTTATTTTCGATTTCCCTTCCCACTTCTATTGGTAATTAGTTATACTTCAAGCACACCTACAGCCTACAAGCAGTTCTCTATACACGTAAAGTCCGGGCGTCTTCGCACTCACAGGTCAGCATTGTCATTCACCGGCCGCTTGCTTCCGGTAAGATTTTGGAGTATAACTGTTCACATCCTCTCCAACATCTATCAGTAGCTCCTCGCAACATGTCTGGGAACGAGGCTCTTCTCTAGCGGACTCAACACCACAGGACAACCTATGTGTCGAAGAGGCACGATATTTCTCCCCGTTTCTTATTTCTATCCCGCTATATCTTCTTAATCTCCATCAATATGTGCTAAATGCCAGGAGAAGATTGTCAGCGATGGTCATTTACGTACCTGCGCCGGTTGCAAAAAGTCGCTTCACCTGGCGAATATGTGCTCCGGTCTATCGAAAAGCACCATCGAAACCATGAATGCTACAAAACGGGAGCCCACTGTCGCCTTTGTCGACAACAACGTTGTGTGGCGGATTCCCAAAATGTGTTTCAGTGTGATTCTTCTTGACTGGTGATCATATTCGGTCACTTGAATCTAAGCTGGAATGCCTCTCCCAACTCGGGAGCATGGCTGAGTCCATTCTTGATCTAACATTCAAGATCAATCAACTCTTGACCTTGACGCCGATAGTGGAGAACCCGAAATCCACCGTAACGAAGGTTAAGAACTTCGTTGATTTTGTGTGAGACAGATATTACTCCCTGTTATCTACAGCTGCCACCAACTCCGCCTCAATACCGAAATCAGCATATAAGCTATGTCAATAAGAACAGTCGTACCTAAGCAGCCTGAAACCATTGAACATCTCCAAGAGGAGTTCAATGACAGCGAATGGTTCGGTCGTCTCTCCAACCTAAAGATTCACTGGCTGTCTGTCTCATTCCCCGAAGGAAATTGTGACTTTCTTGTAGGCGATGTAGGCAGTGACCGTGGCCTTCCTGACTTGCATATAAGATAGATTATAATATTGCACAATATACCATCTGTACGTGACACCCTTCCGCTATACTGACTACATTTTCTTGGATGGCAGACAGAGATCAATGGCTCACCGCAAGAGGAAAGCTGTGGACTGCAGCAGCCAACGGGTCACTGCCGAAACTGTTCGCAAACGAAAACCTGAATCGGAAGAACACGCAACTGTTCTAGAGGGTGCGTGAGAGAGCAAAAGTAAGCCTGTAGAAATTCACATGGGTTAAGGACGGCAAGCTATTCACAAAGAAGACCAAAGCCTCTCCAGTGTTCTTCCTCCATCGGCAGGATGACCTGGAAAAGATTGCTTAGCCTTTCTTCCTGCAAAATCTTTACGCGATCATGGAATAAAAAACACTTAGAATAACTGAAGTATTCTTTTCTCGGTGCTCTCATACTGGATCATTTGGGAGTATGCATCCAGTGAGGATGAGCACTATTGTTCTATTAACTGGGAACAAAAGGGATACACGCCAATATTGGGAACAGTTTCTAGCAGCTGTGAATGTTTTGATAGCATTGGTAGTTTTTCTCTCTGCAGATTTTAATGTTAAAGACGACATTTGTTATAAATTCTAGATGCGTGAACGTACGGCATTCTTTTGAACACGTATAATTGGTGGCCAGGAGGAATAGAAATATTTGACAATGATGTCTTGTGTGCTGAAAAACGATATAAATTATCTTAGTTTAGACTTACTACAACTGAACGTATCGAATTCTAAGTGGGCATATATTGTGCTGGCTTTTTTCAGGCCTCCTTTAGCTAACCCTTCCAATTGTATGAATTAAATTCGAGGAACGCTTCATAACTTTTAACCTATTGATGGCATTTTTCTTGTAAGCGACTGGAATAGTGGCGGGCTTAAAACCACCGAGTCTATGGTTTGAGATTATCTTGAGCTATTCGCTCTCTTTGAACTTGAAGGCGTAACTCTTGCTCCTACCCGACGAGAATATCTAGATGATGTTCCAGTGGCTTCGTGCCTAGGGCACATTTACGCATGTATTCCAGATATAGTAGCAAATCCAGCAGTAATATTGAAAGACTTGCGGAATGTTACTTCGTGGCAGTCAACTTATGTTACAGTTGAATGTTAAATCACCAAAATACACAACAAACAGGGTTGAAATGATTTACCGAACGAGGTTCGATAACTTAGGTCGAACGATTGGAACATTCCGTTATTTATTGATGGCGTTCACGAAGTTGGCAGTAGGCTTAGAAATTAATTCTGTCCCTTCAGGGTACAAGCTAACAACCTGATCAATATAAGGAGGCGTCGAAACGAACACGACGGGTTAACTGGTGGCATTCTATCATCAATTAAGTCCAAGCATGCCCTTTAAGCACGATGCCGAGGTCCTCTAAAATGCCCAGGTGAAAACAAAATTCCGCAGAACACGAAATCGTGTAAAGCGGCCGATACTTTCGGTAAAAATACTTTCGAGATAATTGTTTTGCAGCACGGTCAAATATATGACACACGTGGTGTTTCATGAATACACTACGAGACTGGGTGATTTATATCTCAGTTAACCACACACTCGAGAAAGCATACGGTTAGGATACAACGAAACTGGTTCAGGATTTCAATAGTTCTTCACTAAATTCTCCGCAGTAGTCCGTGATGATGCTCTGTTTTCATAAGGGAATCTAGGCTCAAAGGTTTCCTCGACTTTCCTTCACCAAATGACTGGGGTTTCTGTAAGAACTGGGTTTTTGATTTGTAAACCTTATAAGCCCCTTCGTATAGAAGGCATCAGTGCAGAAGCCCTGCTGAAAAGTTATGCATTCATAAAATATCTATTCTTTTTTATAAAATTGCTTCCTTTCTCATTGAACAATCACAAATAATTCGAAGAGTGCTTTAGAAAAGCCTTTTCTAACTTTTGAAAATAAATTCTAAAATGAAATGACACGTTCTCTCGGGTGTAAGACTAGCGTGTGGGCCACTTGTAATCCCAGTTCCAGCATTCGTCACGTGACCCCCCCTGAGTTGACGTGTCATCAGAGGGTCACATGATATCAGGGGTGGTCACATGAACTCAGGGGGTCACGTGAACCCAGGGGGTTGTGTAACCTCAAGGGGGGTCACGTGACCTCAGGGGGGTCAGATGACCTCGGGGGTCAGACGACCTTAGGGGGGTCACGTGACCTGGGGGGGAGTCACGTGAACCCATGCGGGTCGTGTGACCTCAAGGGTGGTCACGTGACCTCAGGTTGATGATGATGATGTTTGGGGGTTTAATGGCGCAAGAGCAACTTAGGCCATAATGCGCCAAAACAGAGGTTTTTATAAGAAGCTTAGAAATGCAATCTAAAATAACTGCAAGCTAGAGCTGTTGTAAAAGGCCAGTTTTATGCAGGAATTTTATAACTCAATCCAACGGTACCAAGGGTTGATCACCAAGTAGAAAATATGGATGAATAGGAAGGTGATCTCGGAACAGTTTTGGGAAACATGATTGGCGCTGTTGATTTAAAGATTTAAAACACCACAGGATGTGCAAGACAGTCATGCCTTTACCACAGTTGTCGCAGAGCTTAACATCCTCAACGAAAGCAGGTGCAGGTGAGTAAAACGGGTATGCCCAATTCTTAAGCGGCAAAGAAGAACTTCAACATGACGGTATTTATGAAAAGAGCTCTCGCACACCCCCAGAAGGGGCTTGAGGACGTGGAGGTTGTTCTTTTTTTCCATATCCCAATCCAGCTGCCATGACTTGATAATCAATTTCTGTATGAACATTTTCAGGTCTTGGTGTGGCAGGTCAAGTTGCAGTTTTGGGCCCTCTTTCGCAGAGGCAGCAAGCCGGTCTGCTTTCACATTGCCAGGAATACCCATGTGGCTTGGGACCCAGCATAATTTGATTAGTTGTCCTTGTTGAAGAGCTCGATTTAACAGAGCCCGGAGGCGTTGCACAAGTGGGATCTTGCTGTCCGTTAAGGAGAAAATTACTAGAAGAACGCTCTGGGAATCCACAAACATAATTGCTTTCGTGATATTGTTCTCTAATAAATACTCCACAGCCATTAAAATGGCATACAATTCAGCTGTAAAAATGCTTGCAAGAATGTTAAGTTGTCAAACTTTCTTAAAAGTAATTGAATGAACTGCACACCCGAAAAAGTTGATGTTTTAGACCCATCAGTGAAAAAATGCAAATAGACCTTGTATTTCTGTTCCAAATCGGAAAACTCCTGTTGAAGAACAAATGATGAAACAGCTCTCTTTCTGTGCTTGGAGAGTGACCAGCCACAGGAGATTGGTAGAAGGTCTCAAGGTGCAGCTCTCTCATTGCTCCTCAGCAAAGCAGCCTCACTAAAGGGAAGATGAAGTAATGCTGTCATCCCTTGAACTCCGAAACTTAGTGGCCGAACAATTCAATTATTGTTTTCAAAGTGTCGCAAGGATCTAGAAGTTTTGAGGGCATCCAAAGTGGGATGTTGAGGATAGCAATATCTTGTAAGCATAACAAAGACTCAAATATTGCCTTCGTCTTTCGAGGGACATTTGATGTGCATCAGCATAAAAGCTCAGCAGAGGTGATCGAAATGCACCCGGGGCAAGTCGGAGGCCCTGATAATGCACGGGGTCCAACAATTTTAGGGCAGACGGATGCGCCGACCCATAAACGATCGCGCCATAGTCAAGGCGGGACCGCACCAAGAAGTTATAAAGTCGTCAGACCCCCAGGACGTATGCGACAACACTTTGAGGTTGTTTGATGAACGTGAGCATTTATGTTTCAAGTCTTTCAAATAGGGTGTAAAAGTGAGCCTTTTATCAAATGTTATTCGTAGGAACTTGTGCGCCTCCTTTACAAAGATAGCCACGTCATTCACTTCCAACACTGGATCAGGAGGCAGGCCACGGCGGAGTGAAAAGAGAACACAGAGTGTCATTTCGGGAGAGAACCTGAAGCCATTTTGATCAGCTCACTTGCTTATCTTATTGATTATGTGCTGCAATTGGCGTTCATAGCTGGACAGGTTGCAAAAGGAAAACAAAATATTCACATCTTAAACATATATTGAACAGGATAGAGATGGAGGTATAACCTTAGCCAGACTATTAATGATCACGGCAAAAAGTGTAACGCGTTATACTACACCCTGAGGGACTACATTCTTCTTGAAAAAAAAAACATCTGACAGGACGGGGCCCAAACGCACTTGGAAGGTCCAACACGTCAAGAACCTTTGAATGGCGCGAAGCATGCGACCTCTGACACCATATGAGTACATTTCTCGAAGGATCCCATTCCTCCATGTAGTACCATAAGCCCTTTGGAGGAAAAAAACACAAAAACACAATGCTGGCGATGGACAAATCCTTCCCGAATAAAAGTTTCAAGGCGCACAAGGTGGTCAACCGTGGAGCGGCCGGCTCGGAAGCCGCACTCATTTCTATCAAACACACCCTCTGCCTCTAAAAAAAGAACAAGACGGCGATTAATAAGTCTCTCATAGGCTTTGCCCAGGCTGCTTGACAATGCAATTGGGCGATAGCTGTTTGGTAAGGAGGTGTCTTTACTGGGCTTCTGTAGAGGAATTATATGTGCCATTTTCCAACATCCAGGAAAACAAGCAGCATCCCAATTTAAATTGAAAAAGGTGAGCGAACTATTTAAAGATTCGGGCGATAGTCGCCTTAGCGTCTCGTATTGAACCCTATCCGGCCCAGCCGCAGTGTCTTTTTTAACGCCAAGAGCCAGTTCAAGCTTACACCGTGTAAATGGCTTGCTATATAAAACACCATGAGCAGGAGACAAAGAAATGGCCTGTTTTTCTGCTGCTGATCGAAACCTATTAAAAGACCAATATAATTCGCAGAGTTAGACTCTTCCTGGAAGTGTTTACCAAGAACATTTGCTTGTTCCTTAAGCGATGATGCTGATAGAAAAAGGGGTATCCGAAAAGACCTACAGTCTTCCCTGATCTTCCTAAGATGATCCCACACTTGTTTTGAAGAAACAAAGCTTCTCAAAGAGGTCACACACTTTCTCCTTGAACTTCCTTTAGCTTTCCTTTGCGTCCAGCGAGCTTTGGCTCTTCTTTCTTGAATTCAAGTAAATTCCTTCTAGAGCGATAACGTCTAATGATGTACCATGCCTTTTTTGCCACTTGCGTGTTGTGGAGCAGTCCTTGTTCTACCATGGCTAGCACCTCTTGAGGAGTCGTCCGGAGGTTTGGGGGATAATGTGTGATGCGGAGTTTATAATCACTTATTAACGTACAGCGTGGCATCTTCAGGGCTGATATTTACGAGAACAGACGACTCAATAAAAGCCTCCAAACAAAAAAGAGACCAATCAGCCATTTCCTATTTCCACGTTGGAAGTCGTGTCGGAATGGAAGGAAATGGCATTGTGCTTTCTAGAACAATATGGAAATGATCGCTGCCATAAGGGTTATTTTAAACCTTCCATGAAAAGCATGGAAATAAAATTGGTGATGCAGTAGAAAGGTCAATAGATGTAAATGATTGATATGCTGCACCAAAAATTGTAGGCTTCCTCCCTTTAAAAAGACACAACCCAGATGATGATAAAAACCGCTCTACAACACCTCCACCTGAATCCTAGCGAGCACTACTCCACAACAGGTGGTGGGCATTAAAATCGCATAAAATAAGGAAAAAGGTCGAGGTAATTGTTTTACAAGTGACTCAAGTTTACTGATATGCAGTTGAAAGTTAGGTGGCACATAAAGAGAAACTAACGAAATCAAACGGTCGACAAGAAGGCGAACAGCTGCAGCCTCTAAGGGCGATCAAGCAACACCACTTTGCACCACTAGTGCCACTTCTCCCGACATATTCGGGAAGAGTCTATCTTTCCTAAAAACTTGGTGCCGAAGTAAAATCTTTGTATGAGTGTCATTTAAATATGTTTCTTGCAGGGTGAGTGCAATGGGTGTCAGCTCGTTCATAATATAATTTACATCACCAATATTTCTTATTAGGCCACGGCAGTTCCACTGCATAAGATGGAAATCGGTCTTTGTTTTAAAAACAAGCTTAAATGTGAGTAAAAAATAACGCTGGGAGAATAAATAAAAGTTCTAACGCTGCCGCAAGTGGCAAAAAATAATTCGAAACGTCACGTTGGTGGGATCACCGGTTTTCTGCCTTTGTGCTTACTCTTTATAGTCTGCCTCTATTTGTCGTCTTGGTCAGACGCATGAGTGGAGACTTCTCCATACTCATTCATGGCCTTACTTTCCTGAGGCGAGGCTTTTCCTGCAGGTGTCTTCAGGTTCGGGGAATAGGGCGCCTTGCGCGCCCGCGGACAGACCCAGCCAACGGGGCAGAGGAGGTGCTGGGTGAAGCATAGCACAAGTCCACCCGTTCCTGTTCCTTTGGCGCTGCAGGAGCGGCACCAGAGCCAAGTCTCTACTTCGATGATGCTCTCTCCAGGGAGTTTGGGCAGAGTGGCTACCCATGTTCCTGGAAGGAGACTGTCGGGGAGGGACGGTTGCGGAAGCCACCAGCCCATCCTGGGTCTCGGAAACAGCTTGAAAGGACAAAGGCTATTGCCCTGTTGGAGTGCGAAGGTTCGCACTCTGGCTGGGGGGGAAGGGGTTTGTAGACCTCCCAGGCGCGATTGCATGCCTCGGAATAGGAATCTTCAGCTGGGGCGTGGGGGACTTCCGCGGCTTCCCATAGACAAGAAAGGACGTTTGGGTCGCAACTGCTACCATCAGTGGTGCAGGTCCCCGCTGCACCACCTGCGAGCAGCTGCCCTTGCGCGAGAATCCGAAGCGACGGCGCGCCTCTGGATAGGACAGGTTTTCCTTGACTTTAAATGTATGTACCTCCTTCTCCTCCTGCCACCATCTGCAGGATCGAGAATATGCAGGGTGGGGATCACCACAGTTCACGCAGTGGGCGTCGTTGGTGCAAGAGACAGTGGGGTGGTCATCCTTGGCACATTTTGCTCAAGTGGCTTTTCCACGGCATCGCTGGGAACCATGACGAAACCTCTTGCATTTGATACACCTTCGAGTATCACGCACATAGGGCCAAACCGTGCAGTGGAGATAGCCAGCTTTCACGGTCTCTGGAAGTGTGGCAGTCTCAAACGTTAAGGCTATTTGCTTTGTCTTGAGCTCTGTGTCATCTCGACGAATTGTGATTCGTCGTGCAGACGACCCCTTGGCTAGAGAGGCCCTCCACCAGCTCTGCGTCGGATGTGTCTAGAAGGTCGTCCTCGAAAATTACTCCTTGGACGGTGTTCACTTTGCGGTGAGGGGTAACACTGACTTTAAAGTCTGACACAGAGCTAAGACGCAATAGGACATCAGTCTGCTGCTTTTTACTGATTTCAACAAGGAGGGCTCTTGCATTGAAATGTTTGTCAACAACTCATTCTAGTGTTTTAGGTACAAGGAAGGGGGACAGTTTGCCCAGTGTTTTTTTTTTATTTTCGGAATAAAGAACTAGAAATCTTGGGATCTTTACAGAAACAGGCGAGTTTTCAGAGTGGAACGTTACTTCGGTGCGGACCCTTTTGGGGGCCCGAACAGAAGGTTTTTTTAGTTTGCAGACCCATGAAGATGGGGAGGAAAGTTCGGTGCCCGGGTGAACCTCCACCACGGAGCCCAATAAGGGGGTAGGTAATGTGCCATAGCAAGAAAGGCTTGGCTGACACAATTACTCTACCAGTGCTTGCCCGGGCACTATACTATAGTGTGGTAGAAGGGACAGGACCTGTTTCTACTCAAGGGTGGCCCTTGCCGCCTAACAAGGTGAAAAACGATGGAAGTTGATGTAGAAGAAAAGAGAAAAGAGGCGGAAGGAAATGTGAAAGAAAGAAGGAGAGGGTAGAAGAGGTGACTGGCTGAATTATACTGCTCGGGCCAAGCCAGGACACCCGTCTACGAGAAGCAGGGGACGAAGCGGTGTATTGGTTCGCCCGGTGGGCCCCGAAGAGTCCAAACATACCCCGGGCTCAGCTCAACCACCAGGGTCCCCTTTTCCCTGGACACGGGTTACGCCACGAACAGCCAGACGTGGGTGGGCGAACCCACAGGGCTCGGGGTTGGTAGTGACGCCACTCGCCTATCGTCACCACGAACCCCGAGCCATATGAGCCACCATATTCCTGCGTGCGAATATGGTGGCCCACGTGGCTGGGGTCCGTGGTGACGCTACTCACCAAGCACCTTGCATTTAACGTGTAGGCGCCCCCTGCGGGGCTTCGGGTCCGTGGAGATACCACTCTCCAAACACCTGCCTTCACAGGTGCTCCCTGCGAGTTGTGACCTCAGAAAGGGGTCGCGTAACCTCAGGAAGGGGTCACGCAACCTCAGGGGGTGACATAAGAGTTAACACTCATAACCGTCGTGACCGTCGTGAGGGTAACCCTCGTGACCTTCGTGAGAGCAACCCTCGTGACCCTCGTGAGGGTAGCCCATTTGAGGGTACCTAACACTGGCAAACATCGTGAGGGTAATGCTCGTGACCCTCATAAGGTAACCCTCGTGATCCTCGTGAGGGTTGCACTCGTAACCCTCGTGAATGTAACACTCGTAACCCTCCTAACCCTCACGAGGGCGGCCCTCTTGACGTCATTATGGGAAACTTCCCATAATGCAATGCGTGGTTAAGCCGACGGTGACGACGACGGCGACGGCGATTCCGCTCAAGCCGGAAACGGGCTCCTAAGAGCTGTGCTCTAAAAAAACTAAGTTTTTATCTTTTCTAATCTCCTATATCATTTTTAAATGTGGCGTACCTTATGTGTCTTTATGTATCGTCTTCGTCTTAATAATAATTCTAATTAAATTTCACGCGTATTAATATACTGTGAAGTACTTCAATGCGGAGCGCAAGTTTGATTATTGCACAGGGGTTCCATAGATGTCAAAAGGCAGAGGCCATATCGGCTAATCAAAAAATTACAGTGGGTAGACGTTGAGGTCTGCCCACTATTCTTCTGATCAAAGCCAATCAGGAATCTTCTTCGTTCTGATGTCACCGCAACTCCTGCGAAGACGCAGACGCTCCGCATACGCGTGTAATACCTTTTAATTAGTCAGTCATTTTCATTATAGTAAGGCGGTAGAACAACTTAAATTTGATTGAATTGCTATTATAAATCGCTTCTCGGCAAATGTGCTAAGTGTGGAGACTTTAAAAAACGCAACGATTGCCATCTTTACCACTTCTCGAAGAAGCAGCGAGTGACTTCGTGCACCTTTTACACTATAAGAATATTCATCCAGATGTCAACCCGAATACTTCTTGTGCCCGCTCTCGTTTGCAGTGGGCTTTGTTCGGGAAGATCATAGACGATCACTTACAAGCTGAAGTGAGTTCTCTCGAGCTTGGCATCTTGCGCAGCGTGGTATATGTTTCCAGTACTCAAACATCCGATAACATCTTGGATACTATCTCTTCTCCAAACATATGCTTCAGTTGACAATACCGCCATCGAGAGGCCGTGTTGGTGCAGCGCCCCCCCCCCCCCCCCCCCGAAACCCATGCCTGGCACGTGCATGGGGTCGTCGGACGCAATCAAGCAATCAGGTTGAGCGCCGTGCGCGCCTCACCACATCGGATGGTTGTGTTCGTATAATGCCGGCTCCGCGGGCGACATCTACAAACGTCAGGAACCGTCTGACTTTCGTCGGCATCCATGATGTCGGGAGTCGACAACTCAAGACGAGCACAACACGTAGGCATATTTGAACGTGTCGCCGCTTACGCGTTTCGTGGACTCGCCGACCCCGTGATCTGGCCCAAGTAGAGCCTCTTTAAGCCTTTCAGAGGCAGCCTGCCCGAGGAGATGCTGCACAGTTTAGACAAATTAAATGGGAGAAAAAATGTTGAAGGGCTTACAGATTTACTATCAGAATGTCCGAGGCCGTAAAACGAAGAAAATATATATATATTTTTTTTAAACGTCGTTTTTTTCTTGTCTAACAGGGACCTGGTCATATTGCCGCGCGCAGGGCCGAGGAAGCAACGCTCGGTCACGGACCTCTAGAAAGTTCTTGTTTATTCTTGTTCCGGACGTAACTTCTATCATTTATTCCTGCTTTTTGTTGTTCTAGAAAGTGCTTGTTCATTCTCGCCCCGAGCGCGCTACGCTCGAACCTTCTTCGCCAAATCTTCGAGATCGTGACTCACTCTAGATAAGTTGCCGCCCGCGACCTTGTCAAGTCAGTCTCGCCTAAGCGTTCGATCCTGCTGTTTCGCCTTCATCGACGCCTGCGACGCTATCCTTTTTCTGTTTTGTTTTTGGGCACAAGTTTGCCCCATTAAACGTTCAGTTTACTCATTCATTCGCCGCCGCATCACTTGTCATTCGTGACATTTTTGGTGGATGTACGGGGTACTGCATTTCATGCCCGTCGACCGTACCCCTCCGAAGACACGCCGGCCAAGTGACGTGCTCAGCCCAGGCAGGCTACCCTTCGCAGAAGAATCCAACGCCCGAGAAAGCCGCCGTACCAAAGGCCAACTCCCGGAATTCGGACCCCTGCCACAGAGGCCAAAAAGGAAGACCCCGACAATGACTGGCCCACCTGTCGTCATCCTGCCTGTCACTCCCCGCACTCCGACGCCCTTCCACTGCGACGCGCACGAGGATGTAGAAGACTGGCTGCATCATTATGAACGTGTAGCCCGCCACAACGGATGGACGGACAAGCCCTGCCTCCAAAACCTTTACTTCTCACTTGAAGGCACCGCGAGGCACTGGTATGAGAAGCACGAAGCCTCCTTTACTTCGTGGGAAATATGCGCCACCGAATTAAAGCGGACCTTCACCAACTACCACCGCCGGCAGCGAGCGGAGGACCTGCTCCAAACAAGGGTGCAAGGCCCCAACGAAAGTGTAACAAGCTTTGTTGAGGATATCCTTCGTCTAAGTGCCCGAGCCGATCCGGAGGCCGTCGAAGAGAAGAAAGTTCGCGCTCTCATGCGTTGCGTGAAAAGCGAAATTTTTGGAGGCTTGGTACGCAATCCCCCGACGACGGTCGATAGTTTTGTAACCGAAGCCACCAATATCAAGCGCGCACTGACGACCCAAGCAAGCCACTACCACCGACTCGCCGGCGCGCCTGGTGCTCCAACAGTCGCAACTGCCCTACTGGACTTGAATACCAGCGGTGGCGACAGCCTTCGGGAGGTCGTCCGGGAGATCGTCCGGGTAGAGCTCTGCAAGGTCCTACCTACTGCAGATCGCCCATCCTCACCCTCACTAGTCGAGGTCGTCCAAAAGGAGGTTCACCGAGCCTTCCAGCCCGAGACTCCCGTCACCGCAGCAGTACAGGAGGAGCCAGCTCTAAGCTACGCCGCAATGGTCCGACGAGCTCCACCAGCCCCGCGCCCGCATATGGCGCCTCCCCGACGTGAGCCTCCAGCGCCGCAGTATTCCCGACGCCAAGAAGATCGGGCGCACGTCCGCGCAGAACAAGCTGCGCCGCGAAAGACCGACGTCTGGAGGACGGCCGATCGACGCCCGTTGTGTTATCACTGCGGTGAAGCCGGCCACATTTACCGTCCATGCCCCTACAGATAACTGGGGCTGCGCGGGCTCCAGCCGAATGACCCGCGCCCAAGGTACGACGAACGCCCTCGCGACATTGAGGAGTACCTCCGACGCTCGCCCTCCCCAGTCTCGTCTCTCCGCCGTGAAGCCCGCTCCCCATCGCCACGACGTTCACCGTCCCCAGCGCCACGATCTCGCCGAGAGAGCCTGTCTCCCCTGCGTCGCAGGGAAAACTAGGCGCGGCAACCCCTGGAGGTGGAGTTGCCGAGGACTGCCGACGCAAAGATCCTCCACGAACGTCGGAGGGCCCCCACTCGAACACTACCAGGGATTGAAACGACGCCCCTGCAACGGTGTCCAATAAACTAAACGTCGTCATCGACGACCACGACGGGTCAGCACTCGTGGACACCGGAGCAGACTACTCGGTCTTGAGTGGGAGGCTCTCCCGCCGACTTCGAAAAGTCACGACGCCGTGGGCTGGAACTCAAATACGAACCGCCGGAGGGCACCTCATCACACCGGTCGGGAGATGCACTGCTCGCGTCGAGATCCATCGTGAGACGTGCCCTGTCAAGTTCGTCGTTCTGCAAGACTGTTCGAGGGACCTTATCCTCGGAATGGACTTTCTCTGCGAGTATGGTGCCGTTATCTACCTTGGAGTAAACCGGCTGACGCTACGAAAACCCGCTCCACCACCGAAGGAACCCAAAGCGACGTCATCCGCGGTACGAGTCCTCGCAAACCACGTGAACCTACCTCCGCGGTCAAGTGTTTTCGTACCCGTCCGGGTCGACGAGACTTTCTGCGGCGACGTTTTGCTTGAAGGAAGCCTCCAGTTGCTTCTAGGAAGAGGGATCGGCATCGCAAGAGGCGTCGCGGAGTTCCAAGACGGACACACTGTCGCACTCGTAACGAACTTCCGACAGGAGGCCCAGCACCTTACGAAAGGCACCGCCGTGGGTCACGCCGAGGAACTCCCGGACTCAGCCGCAATCGCCGGAATATCAGAAGACCTTTCTTCGTGGCCACCCAAGACAACGCCGCCTTCGCAGTTTGACATCGACCCCACCCTGCCTACCCCACAACGACGACAACTCAGTGACCTTCTCGCCAAGTTCAATGAGTGCTTCTCCACGTCGTCCAAGGAGGTTAGAACTACTAGGAGAGGGCACGTTGCAATATTGGTGAAGCCTAGTCATAAAAAGTTTAAACGATGTTGTGGCCAACGTGACCGTAGATCTCTCTGGCAATTGGTGCGCGTGAAATGTCACGTGTGAGATGGATGGTTGATTGTAGAAGGATTCCTTGCAGGCTTGCGCGCGCTCCGTCCGGTAGGTTTTATTAGATTGAAGGCTAGACGTGAAGCAAGGAGCTCCGTCAGGTAGGTTTTATCAGGTCAAAGGCATGAAGACGTGAAGCAAGCAAGCGCTGGCAAGCGTTTGAGGCGGGCGGTCGGGCGGTTCAGAAAACGAAAGCCCGGCCTGCCGCCGGGACGTTGATTTCCGCCGGCTACGGGATGGGCGCCTGCAGCCTGGTCGGCTGCCACAATCGAACTGGCCTTTCCTCGGCGGGAGTTACCTTTCACCGGTAAGCCGGTACGTTACCCAAAACACGCCAACAGGCAATCATTACAGCGTTGACGTTCCACGTTGAATACTATCAAGGTTCAAGGTGTTTATTGGCACAACTTCCACACAGCCGAGTGCCTGAGGCAGCCAAAAGGCAGAAGCCCGTACAACCAAGTGCTGGCTGCCTCCTCGGCTGTGTGTCAACAGGTGAAATGATGAAGATGAATATACAAATGAAAGGGAGGGAGAAATGGTAGTTACACAAAGTTACTGAGCTCGGAGGGCACGCGACGCAGTCCTGCTAAAGTCGCGGAGTTCGTCCCCAGTCCCGGGCAGGTACGAGCTCACCGCGGAGGGGAACAGTGAAGCTTCGTGTCGCCGGGTGTAGGTGCGGAGAGGGATAGGACAGCGTGTCCGGCTATAGATACGGGGAACCGATGCTAGGTAGGAGCCGGCCAGCGAGGGGCCAGCGGCAACAGCAACGAATCGGACACGCGCCACTGTTCGTCGGTGGCTCAGGCGGTGCCAGCCAAAAGTCCGCAGGCGTTCATCGTAGTCAGAGGAATGGTCGTGACGGGCCAGGATGGTAACGGTCTGTAGAAAACATAATGCATTTGCTTCATAGTTGAGGGTACATAACGAAGCGCAGCAAGCGTAGAATCGGTCGGCTGGGCGCGGGATTCACGCACAGTTTCCAGCTCTGATGACTGATAAATAGAAACCACCATGCTCCATGTTACCCGCAACCATCAACCACGCTACAGTCACGTGATGTGGTCACGTGGGCTTGATAAGTGAGGAGTGTAAGGAGGAAAACGAGAAAGAGGCGAGGCGTCAAGGGAGCATGGCTTGTGGAGGTTACGTGGCTGACGTCATGTCCTCTCCTAGTCTTCTATTCTCCATGACGTCGTCAAAGGTGCGCCAAACAACCGTTGCGAAACACCGAATTGTCACTGAAGACAACGCGCTTCCTGTTCATCGGTCGCCGTACCGTGTCTCTGTGAAAGAGAGCGAAGTCATCCAGAAGCAGGTCCAAGAAATGCTCGATGACGACATTGTCCAGCCCTCAAGCAGTCCGTGGGCTTCACCGGTAGTCCTGGTGAAAAAGAAAGACGGGACTCTTCGGTTCTGCGTGAACTATCGCCGACTGAACGCCGTCACAAAGAAGGACGTCTACCCGCTGCCACGCATCGACGAAACCCTGGACCGGCTGCGCCACGCCCGATACTTTTCGTCGATGGACCTGAAGAGTGGGTACTGGCAGATCGAGGTCGACGAACGAGATCGTGAAAAGACCGCCTTCGTCACGCCGGATGGGCTGTACGAATTTAAAGCGATGCCCTTCGGACTATGCACAGCACAGGCGACAATCCAGTGCGTAATGGACACCGTTCTTTCCGGCTTGAAATGGCAAAGTTGTCTCGTCTACCTCGACGACGTCGTGGTATTCGCCAGCGACTTCGACGAGCACCTGAGACGACTGCGAGCCGTGCTGCAGGCTATCCAGAATGCCGGACTGACACTAAAGCCGTCAAGATGTCGGTTTGCTTACGGCGAGCTCAAATTCCTGGGCCATGTCATGAGTGCTCAGGGTGTAAGTCCGGACCCTGCAAAGACATCCGCTGTCGCCGAATTTCCGAAGCCATTAGACAAGAAAGCCGTAAGAAGATTTCTTGGGCTGTGCGCATACTACAGACGTTTCGTTCGCGATTTTGCCAAGATTTCTGCACCGCTCACGAATCTGACAAAGGACGACGTGAACTTCCAGTGGGGGGAGGAAGTTCACGTCGTCCTTTGTCCTTCGTTCAACGAACTGAAGCAAGACTCCAGTCGCCCCCTATCCTCGGACACTTCGATCCATCAGCGGAAACGGAAGTCCACACAGACGCCAGCAACGCCGGGCTAGGTGCGGTCCTCGTCCAAAGACAAGACGGAGCAGACAGAGTGATCACTTACGCAAGCCGGGCACTGTCCAAGGCAGAGAAAAATTACTCAACAACCGACAAGGAATGTCTCGCTGTCGTCTCGGCGTTAACAAAGTTCCGCCCGTACCTGTACGGGATCCCGTTCCGCGTTGTCACGGACCACCACGCTCTCTGTTGGCTCGCCAGCCTCAAGGACCCGTCATGACGCCTCGCTCGCTGGAGCCTTCGACTGCAAGAATTCGACGTGACCATTGTGCACAAGTCTGGCCGCAAACATAATGACGCCGATTGTTTGTCTAGGGCCCCAGTCGAATCTCCTCCCGACAGCACCCATGACGACGGTGACGCCCGTTTTCTCGGAGCAATTTCAGACACCGACATGGGAGCACTTCAACGAGACGACCCCGAACTTCGCGCCGTGATCAACCAGCTCGAAGGTCAAGGAAGTTCAGTTCCGCGAGTCTTGGCCCGAGACTTGTCAAGCTTCGTTCTGCGGCGAGGCGTGCTCTTCAAGAGGAACTTCGGAACGAGCAACCCTGCGTGGCTGCTGGTTGTTCCGGTCAGCCTGCGAGAAGAAATCTTTCAAGCATGCCATGACGACCCGAGGGCTGGACACCTTGGCTACAGCAGGACGCTCGCCCGGATTCGTGAAAAGTACTACTGGCCGAGACTCCCAAAAACAGTCCACCTGTACACACGGTCGTGCCATGAGTGCCAACGACGTAAGAGGCCTCCGACGAAGCCAGCAGGACTCCTGCAGCCGATACCTGCCCCGACTACGCCCTTCCAGCAGGTCGGAATGAATTTACTTGGGCCGTTCCCAACATCGACGCAAGGAAATCGGTGGATTATCGTCGCGACCGATTATCTGACACGATACGCCGAGACGAAAGCCCTGCCATCGGGAACAGCGGTAGAAGTCGCCAAGTTTTTCGTCGAATCTATTCTCCTTCGACACGGCGCACCTGAAGTGCTGATCACAGATCGCGGGCAATCCTTCATGGCACAGCTGACTCAAGAAGTTCTTCGGCTAAGCCACACCAGCCATCGTCGGACAACCGCGTACCATCCGCAGACCAACGGGCTAACGGAGCAGCTCAACAAGACGATCGCCGACATGATCTTCATGTACGTCGACGTAGAGCACAAGACGTGGGACGAGGTATTACCATACGGCACGTTCGCCTACAACACCGCAGCTCAAGAAACAACCGGGCTTACACCATTCGAGCTGGTGCATAGAAGAAAAGTGACGACCATGCTGGACGCGATGCTGCCCCATGAGCCTGTGGATGACGGATGCGACGATGCCCATGTGGTCAGCCAGAGAGCAGAAGAAGCACGCCAGCTAGCCCGCCTTCGAATCCACGATCAACAGCGTGTCGACGCTCGCCGTACAATCTTCGTCGCCGCGCCGTCCACTTCCAGCCTGGTAACAGAGTGTGGGTTTGGACGCCGATCCGTCGCCGCGGTCTCAGCGAGAAATTGCTCAAGCGCTACTTTGGACCCTACAAGGTTCTTCACCGTCTCGGGGACTTAAACTACGAAGTGCTTCCCGACGGAACAAGACCTTCAAGACGACGCCAACCACGACCCGAAGTAGTCCACGTCGTGCGGCTCAAGCGGTATTACGAACGATAGAACTTTGAACTCTCGTCAAACTGTGAACTGTGGCTCGCGATTCTGCTATCCTTTTGTTGTGGCTTTGTGTTTTCTGTTGGCATCGGGACGATGCACTTTTAAAGGGGGGATAATGCCGCGCGCAGGGCCGAGAAAGCAACGCTCGGTCACGGACCTCTAGAAAGTTCTTGTTTATTCTTGTTCCGGATGTAACTTCTATCATTTATTCCTGTTTTTTGTTGTTCTAGAAAGTGCTTGTTCATTCTCGCCCCGAGCGCGCTACGCTCGAACTTTCTCCCCCGAATCTTCGAGATAGTGACTCACTCTAAATAAGATGCCGCCCGCGACCTTGTCGAGTCAGTCTCGCCTTAGCGTTCGATCCTGCTGTTTCGCCTTCATCGACGCCTGCGACGCTACCCTTTTTCTGTTTTGTTTTTGGGCACAAGTTCGCCCCATTAAATTTTCAGTTTACTCATTCATTCGCCGCCTCATCACTTGTCATTCGTGACAATATTGCAGCGCCCGTGACCAAGCAAGTAATGGTCGGCCGCTAACTTCAAGAAGGTTCGTGTATCTCCTTGCTAAGATGTAACTTTTAACATTTCGTGCTACTTTCTTGTTCTCGGACGTGCCTGTTTATTCTCACCCCAAACGCTCGACGCTCGAGCCTTCTTGGTCAATCTTTTTTTCATGCTGACGCACACTAGACAAAAGAGCTGCGCTGGACTTCGTCGAATTAGTCTCGCGCTCGCAATGTTCCACCAAGTCTCCGCCGGCTTCCTGCTGTCTCGACGCTCCTTCTTTATTTTTGTTTCTGGCGGAAGTGCAGGAAACCGCAACCAGCCCATGAGGCGTAACCCTCCGCGGCCTCCCACCGCAAGCCAAGTGTCCGGTTCACGAAGACCTTCCACATAGACTACCGAGAGCCGAGGAATCCGCCGCACCATACACCAATCAGCGAATTCGAACTTCCGCAACACAACTCAAATAGAGGAAGAGGATGACACAACCGGCTTCGACCACTCCATCCTTCGTTTTCAATCCCGTCGCCCTCCGGTCACCGGCTTGTTTCCACGGTGAATGCAACGAAGACATTGACGACTGGGTCCATCAGTACAAACCAGTGGACCGCTATGACGTGTGGAGAGGGGAACAGTGACTTCAGAACGTTTACTTTGCCTTGGAGGTAACAGGACTGAACTGGTTTGAGAACCATGAAGCGTCGATCACCACCTGGGACGAACTCAAGGCTGAGCTCCGAGGTACATTCACCAACGAACACCGCACAGAACGCGCCGAACAGCTTCTGCACGCGAGGGTTCAAGGCTCAAACGAGAACGTCGTTTGCTATGTCGAAGATGTTCTTCGACTCAGCAACCGCGTAGATCCGGACTCCCTGAAGCAAAGAAGTGGCGAAGCTTGATGCGCGGTGTCAAAAATACCATTTCCGGGGGACTTGTGCAATGTCAAACAGTTTTGCGGAGTTTTGAAACCATACAGCATTTACGGGACTCCGGAACGGAAAGGGATATGAATAGTGGCAGCGGTGGGGTGGAAGGAATAAGCATGAAATTGTATGCTTCTTGCCGGAATGGAGTGGCAATTAATGGAATCTGTTCTAATGCGGGATCTGTCAATTTTTATCAAGGGTCTATTGGCTGATAGCGCAATTGCTAGCGCACGGAAGTGGCACTTGATGCAGCAATATTGTACTAGAGGTGACTGACCGGTTGATTTTCTCACTGGCTTATGCTTCTTTGAGGATGAAAATCGCACACCCTCAACAAAACAAACAATACTGAATAGTTGTAGACGCATAATGTGTCGTTCCTGGCGCAAAGGGACGCGACAAAGTAGCTGTTATAGTCGTGTGCGACTAGCACGTAGATTTTACCCAGTGTGTCGAACCAAACCCGAACCGAAAACCGGAGCGAAACCCATTCTGTTTAACTGAATTTAAACACCCGTAAACGAAATCAAACATTTTAAATTGAAACCGAACCGGAACGGAACCGTAATCTCGTGTGGCGGTTACAGGTTTATTGGAAACGGTTGGGAGTAATAGAATGTGATAGCGCCTCCTTGCGGGTGCCGGCGCGAAATCAGTTAAATATTCGCGGCGGTGGCGTCAGCTGCTTAGTTATGAGTAATAAAACGGCAATGGCGACATGGATACAGCTCACTGAAACAAATATATATATATATATATATATATATATATATATATTTGTTTCAGTTCATCTGTAAAAGTTGCGTTCATCTGTAAAAGTTCTTCCTGACGAAGGCCGGACTCCGGCCGAAACGTCGAAGATTAAATCGTCCGTTGTTGCTGTTTTCACCAAGGGTTTTTTTCTTCCCACTTATATATATATATATATATATATATATATATATATATATATATATATATATATAGATATAGATATAGATAGATATATACATATATATACAGGGTGTTTTTTTAAGCTTAACAAATTTTTTAAAAATAAACCATGAAAGCTAGGTTAATGCGGTCTGCACAGGTGGGTTATACAGTCAGGGGACATAGTACAGGGGGCTAATCGTAACGATCAGTTGGCTAATTAGTTAAAAATTGTTAATTAACTTTTTAATATTTGAAAATAGACATATTGTTCTAATTAGAATGTCGCTCAGCGTCATCGAAAACCCCTAAATGAGTCCTTTTCAGAAAGACTTTGAGCGCGTGAGAAGCGTAGTAGTGCACTAAAGTTTCCACTCGTGGAGCAGGTACAAAGCTAGCGGTTGCGGTTGGGCGCCTGCGCGATCTTTGCGACTCATATCTAGCCCCAGCCTTGTACCTGCTCCGCGAGCGGTAACTTCAGTACAATACTACGCTTCTCACGCGCTAAAATATATTCTTAAAATGACTGATTTAGTAGTTTTCGATTACGCTGAGCAAGTTTCTAATTGAAACCATATCTCTACTTTCATTAATTGAAAAGTTAATTAACACATTTTAATTAATTAACCAACTAATCGTTGCGATTATCCCTTTATAATGTGTCTCCCTGGCCGTATAACTCACCTCCACAAGCGGCATAAGTGTAACTTTCACGGCTTTTTGTTAACAAATCTGTTAAGCTTAAAAAACACCCTGTATATATTTATATATTTTTTTGTTGTGACTTTCTAGAAGCAGCAAGTCACCCGTTGTCTTTTTTATGTTCTCCTTTTTTTGAATTATCATTCGACCGGCGTTCAAAATCTCTCTTCAATTCAATTGAGCCGTTCGAGCAAGTTTTGCTCGGGAGCGCGGTATGGGTAGTTGGCCGTTTCTATCTGGGTGAGTATCCTATCAGCGAGCGGCAGTGTACACACTAAAACTTTCAACACCCATGTTCGTGTTAAAAGGGTGTTTTTCCGAGCTCACATCCTTCCTAAACCGTTTTTACATGATTTTTGAATATTCAAGGGTGTACGGAAAGGCCTACACCCTTCGTACATCCTTTTTACACCCTGCGGCTACTGAAATCTATTTAAGAGGGTGTTGCGGTGGTATACCCATGATTTCGGGGTCGTCAAACACGGAAACCGCCAAATTGCAGACATAGGCGCCGACAGCAAAAGTCAAGAAGCAGTCCGCTTAATTTTGCGAATTTCGTGAAGTTAAAGTAACTACAATGGGCAGCTGACATCCAAGCCAAGCCAACGCTCAAGTTGTTTTCAAGCCAGATGAATGCCTGCGTTGTGTACAAGCTCCTTGGTTGTTTACGTAAAAGCGACCACGAAAATAGCATCTGTTACTCACGCACTTCTTCTTAAAATAGTGAGGCCACATCGGTTCTAATATGATACATTCCGTCTCATCTTGAGATGTACTAAAGCGAACGCTAAACGTGCCAGACGGTTCGGGCTCACAGCTTTACTGTGAGCCTGTACCGTAAAGGTCGGTTCAGACACTTGCGTTTGAGTGCGTTTGACTGCGTTGCGTTTAGGTCCGAAAACGAGTCACCGGCACATCTGTGCTTCGTATGAAGCGTGAATGCGTGAATTCCAATTCAACACATCATCTTCGCACGCGATATAAGCAGCAGAAATTTCCTGGTTTCTCGCAGCCGCAACGCGGGCAAACGCAGTCAAACGAAACTGTTTGAACCAGGCTTTACCTGGTTATCCTGTGCTTCTACTTCGCGTTCTATTCTTTTGATTTTAAGTATTCATTTTCAACTCGCTCGTTTTTACGAGTGCTAGTAGATACTCAAGCTGCACGAGGATTCGTGCAGTGCGACCATCTAGTGATGCTAGGAGCTCGTGCTCCAGCCTTGGCGTTATTACATCTTAGTGGGGAAGGCAATCATTGGGGATATATGACACATAATGATGCCAAGTCTGTTCACGGCGGATCTTATGCAGTTTTGATTGGAGGAGAAGGGGCGTGTGAAAAATTGGCAAATAAAACATGATTAGTGACAGCGCATATATATGCTTGAAAAAGTTCGGAACGTTCAAGTGCAGAAGCCCGAAACGTTGGAGTTGAGCAATTTGAGATTCAATTAAAGACATCTTTACAGATTCAGCCTTCTCTCCCCCCACACCAGTATCGAAGGCTGCTAGGATATTGGTTCAGGCTAGGCCCTCTGTCTTTCAGTCAGTAAACTCGGGCCGTTCCACCTGACCCAGTTATTTCATAACTGATGTGTTAGAAAATGGAATGAAGATTTTCTTTACATGGCCAAAACATAAAAAGTGTGATCAAATAATACCCCAGGTAGCACAGAGTTCTGGGCCAAAATTTGGCTTTTGTCTGGGAGTTTAGGGCATTAAAAGGCCCGAAAAAGCCAAAGTAGAGCCAAACCTGACCTTTCTTTTCAAGAGTCTGGGTATTTTGGCCCTAATTCACCAAACAAGTGCCCAATCTAGGCTTCACTGCCTGATAGTTCGGCTGCCATTTGGCGTATTTGGGCCTAAATCGCATAACAAATGCCAGAGTTAGGCTTACTGCCCGGTAGTTCGGGTGATATTTGGAATTTTCGGGACAAAATTGGCAAACTAATGCCAAAGTTAGGCTTCACATTTTGATAGTTTGGCTCTCTTCTGGCACCTTTGGGCCAAAATCGCCACAGATGTGCCAGAGTTAGGCTTAGTGGCTTGTAGTTCGGCTGACATCTGGCATCTTAGGGCCAAAATCGCCAAACAAGTGCCAAAGTTAGGCTTCACTTTCCTATATTTCGGCAGTCATCTGGTACCTTTGTGCCAAAATTGCCACAGATGTGCCAGAGTTAGGCTTACTACCTTGTAGTTCGGCTGAGATCTGGCATTTTCGGGGCAAAATCGCCAAACAAGTGCCAAAGTTAGGCTTCATCTGATAGTTCCGCTCTCATCTGGCATCCTTGGGCCAAAACCAGAGAAAAGCCAAACTTTGGCACGTCCCAAATTCCGAAATTAGGCGTTGCTCTGGCAGTTATGGCTGAAGTATGGCACCAACTTTGGCGCTCCTCTGGCGGACCTGAGAAACGCCAAACCTTGGCATGCTCCGAATTCCCAGAGTAAGCGTTGCTCTGGCAGTTATGGCTGAAGTATGGCAAAAACTTTGGCACTCCTCTGGCGTACCAGAGAAGAGCCAAACTTTGGTATGCCCTAGGATCGCCCAACTAAGGCTATAGTTAGGCACCATACTTTGGCACTGATGAGTGCCATGGTGCAAAAACCTAACTACGCCAAAGTTGGGCCCTTATGTTTGCCAGACCTTTGCCCAAGTTGGGCATTCCTCTGCGTGCTACCTGGGACCTGCCGTATTCATACTCTATGTTTACAGACCGGGGTCGCCCCACCTGTGGAGGGTGAAAATTCGAGCAGCCTCGAATTTGCCTCGAATTTGCCTCGAATTTGCAGCCTCGAATGTGCTGAGAGCGAAAGCTGCTGCCTGACGAAGGCAAGATTGATCTTCGAATGGATGCGACTGCCAGCAAACGGCTACATGCGTTGACATTGATGAACTTATAGGCCTCACAGAATGCTCATCCCTACGTGTTGGATGCTAGGAAGATATGCATTCCATTTTTTACTGATCTCTACGACAATTGCTAATTTGCGCTTCCCTGCTTTGTGATTGTGGCTACCGGACGGCCATCTTGGGACACGGAAAATCAATCTTTTGGAGCGTTGCATAGGCTGGGCGACAGCGTGCCGAAGACATGTTCTCAGCTCTTTTGTCGTCATTGGGCGCGTTAAGTCCACGCTCCTTTACTCCTACTCCGACACTCCGAGTTTCATACTCCAGGCGCAGCAACTAAACGGCGCATGGCATACAGGAACGCGACACACCTAATTTATCGACGAGCCGCAAAAGCCAAAAGCTCCTTCCGACCGCACGGTTATGACCAACCTGGCATCCCGTGGATACGGGTGGCAGAAGCCAAAATTATTTCGGTGCTAAATTAATTAAGGTCAGTGTAGAGCGGCAGGGTAAAAAAATAAAGAGATGGTAACCTTATGAAGTCTTGGAGCGTTTAAATATTCCCGATAGGTTTGTAGACTCGCTCGAGTACATACGGGAAATGTTACCTTGGCCGATCTATTTATTGACCATGCAAGCTGTTCATATTTAAATTAAAGACAACATTCTTGAACCCACTTCTCGACGGACGAAACCCTCAAACTTGCCAGATACTTTGTGGTTCCTTATTGCAGCGAGACGGAATTGGACAGAAGCTGTCAATGTGCTATGCCAATATCGGAACACCGTCGTTCAATAGATTGCACGTCAATTCGTTTCAGGCGAGACATCAACAGGATGTTTCAGCTTTCCATTCGAAGTATCTTCTCTCGGTAAAGCATCCTAGAAAGGGCTGCGGTCCGACTGTCTTCTCATCTCAACAACTTTTCTGTCTTTGTGCTGTCGGCAACCTACCGTTCAACAGATGAATTCGTTTTCGGGCGAGGTGCATGAGCAAACCTTTCCCGCAATGCTAACTGATGCTTCGGCTTTCCAATCTAACCATCTTTATTCGCTGCAGCTGCACTAAGCACTTTAAAAAGGGCAGCCCCCCCCCCCTGTCTTCTCGACAACTTTTCTGTCGCCGAGCTATCAGCACGCTCGTTCGATAGATAACTTTGTTTTCAGGCAAGACGCATGAACAAACCTTTTCCTCAACGCTAACGGATGTTTCGGCTTTCCCATCCAAGTATTTTATTCGCTGGGCTGAGCCTTATAAAAGGCGCGGCAGTCCTAATGTGTCGTCATCTTAACAACTTTTCTGTCGCTGTGCTATCGGTACGCTACCGTTTGATGGATGAATTCGTCTTCAGGGGAGATTCACGGACAAAGCTTTTCAAGAATGCTAATTGCTCTCTTGGCTTTCAAATCAAATTGCTTTTACCTGCTGGATTACCTGCTGGAGTGGCCTGACAGCGACTGCCGGATCCGGGTGCCTAAGTTTTTTTCGTTTGGTTGCAGCTGCTGTTAACGTTCCTGGTGCAGTCATGTCCATCGCTATCGGAAAGCGTCAACACCGTCATCGGAGGCGATGTTTCATCGGCGACATCGGCAGTTACAACTGTAAACAAGTTTCTGTTATCGCTTGGCGACTCCTCGTGGGCTGGGCAGCACGTGTCCCCTACGGTGCAGTTTTCGTTCGGACCCAACCAGTTACCAAGGTATATGTACATGGCTAGCGAAGCTTCCATAGAAGCCCACATGTCGAAAATATGGCAGCCCATGGGGCTTCTTTAGCGCCATCTATGAGTCGTGGGGACACTTCCGGCGGAACAAAAAATAAACAAGAAATGACGACGCTTCCGAAAAAAAAAACGTGACGTCATGCGTGCGCGCGGTCTGGCGCGAAAATTAAAACAAATTTCAGAGACTACAGGTAAAATGAAAGATATATACACTAAAACGCCTCAAACAGAGCTCCTTTTTTGAGCTTTGTTTGATACTTTTTAGCGTGTGTGTCGTTCTTTTTACCCGCAGTCTCGGGTTTTTCTTGGGATGTCTACACCTTGTGTTAACTCTATACTGGATATTTTACGCCCTTATTTGCCATTGCTCTTATATTTTGTTCGAAATGTTTTTTTCTGCAGCCGACTTTGTCAACCAACCTGCTATCAGATTAGCTTCATATCGTCACACCATCGTGTCTTTGCACTGTGGTTAAACTCGAGCCGCAGTGTTTTGCTCTTTGTTCCTTGAGGATCTCTCGCAAATATGTGAGAAACATTAAAGCGAATGATGTAATGTCACAAAAAAATAGTGAATCAAATCGCTGGAGTGTGTTGCGTATGAATTACACTACAGTAACTCTAATGCAAGTCCAACGTCGCATTAACAGTCGCCTTTTATTTGTTTTATCCGCTTACAATCATTCAATCAGATTACTCACTAGAATCATGCATTCGTTATCCACTAGTTTTAAAGTGTCACGGTGGAAGAAAACTAGTACATAAGGCACATTATAACTCAATAAGATAATGCTACAATGCAGGCTGGATGTTGTGAGTACATTGACAGTTTATAGGCCGCCACTAATACCTCAGACGTTTCACAGTGTTCCGAGGACAACTGTGGTCACTTCTGTAATACACAAAAAAGACTACATTTTGTCTACGCAGTCCTTGAGAAAGGTACCATAATGCTGAAAATATTTTAACTTGCATTTGCTGGTGTTGCTACACTGCAACGCAACGATTGTTTGGTGCAGGTCAAGGAAGCCAAGTGGAGTAAACCATCTTGGAGCCCTGTGGTATGCTGCACTTCATAAGCCAGTATTGCTTCACAGCTTTAAACACAATATATGTAAATCAGTTAGAAGACTACATTACTCCTCAAGAAACCGAGGTAAAGGAAAGGTTCGAATAGAACATGCCTACACTGCTTTAAAAAGTACTATGGTGGTCTCACGTACGTAGCCTGTGCACTTGATGCCTAGCTTTACACTTTGCTGCTGTATCCACCTCCGGCCAAACCGG
Organism: Ixodes persulcatus; assembly: GCA_013358835.2. Lineage (NCBI taxonomy): Eukaryota > Metazoa > Arthropoda > Arachnida > Ixodida > Ixodidae > Ixodes > Ixodes persulcatus. Next base: position 520,306 of record JABSTQ010011409.1, on the reverse strand, counting down.
CTCGCATTGCCCATTCTAAGCTGGGCTTCAACGAGTGCAGCGACAGCAGGAGACACATGAACGCGGACACTCTAAATGACTTCGGCGGCAGTCCTCATCTGACGGTGTCGTTGCAGCCTTCTTTGGAACCTCTTGTTACGCTCGTCAAGCTGTCGCAACTTGGCTCTCAGGGCGTTCATCTTCTTGCCGATGCTGCGGCTTTTGCCGGGTGCTGCAATTTGACAAATGAACCAGATCGGGTCTCCAAGGAAATCTTGCATTCGCCATCAATTTATTACCAGTGGAATCTATTCACACTCAAAAATACTCCTCAATTATTTGAACCGTCTTTAAACAAGAACAGCAAGTATGACACACTACACATATGTAATTTAAGTTAAGGAAAGTAGCAGTACATCTTTATGTCCGACTAGGTGCTTCATGTTGGTCAGAGACCTGATAGTCCAAAACGACAAGGGCGCACACAGAGTCATGCAAGTCAGAATAGGCATCCAAACTGTGAAATGCATTTTTTAAAGCTTGATCATACCCTAGTTATGCCGATGGCACTGTAGCAGTGAAGCGCTCGCACAAAAGCAGGCAACTAATTTTTGGCAGATAGGACAAGGGACCATGACAGGCTCAGCATCACACACAAATGACCAGGGCAGCTTTTCGATAACGATAAAAACACTGTCTTACGTGAAGTTTTGCGGGAAAACTTAAGATGCAGTGAAACTGGTTGAGCAGTTTTGATTTGATGGTATTAACACCTGCGTGTGGAACATTTTTTTGTATTTTTCTGTGCTTGACAATGACAATATACCGTGAAACCCAAAAATGTGGTAAACTTTGAATAAACTTCGATTTGTAGCTGCCAGCTACCTGGTCTTGTGTTATTTGACCCCTTGCGCCATCAGCCCTCAAGATAAAGTTTAGTATCCGCTGGTGTTTTTTGAGCCTTAACTTTTTATTTTTGCGGTCTGACCTTTTATAAATTAACAAAAAAGAACTGCAAAAAAAAATGTTCGCATCATAGAAACCACTCACATTTGTGAGAAGGCCCAGCCGCACAGCCAGAGAGATAGACTCTAGGCGACGGTGAAGAAACCAAAATCTCCATGTCAGCCACGTCCCCGCCGGACTCTTGAGCAGGAGCAGCACCTTGACGTAAAGCGTAGCTGTGGTGAACTGCAAAAGAAAAATAAATAACGGTTTTTACAAAAAACTGTACGTTAGAAAGCAAGTTCAACAAAGCGGAAAGTTTGGCGCGTTGGTTGTTCATCTTAGCTGGCTGAAACAGTGCCTCTCTGTGTACTTTTACTGCCGCTGTCTGTATATTCTTTGTTTCTTGTACTTCGTCAAGTTGCGCTGTTTCTTCCAGTTAAAAAAGCAAGCTCACAAAAAGAAATGGGAATAAAAGGATAGCACAAACAATATTCGGCCACCACTTGTTATGGGCAGTTAGTGGACTGTTACCTGGTAAGGTGCACGAGCATTTGTGGTCTAATGTAGTCGCAGAAACCCGCTCTGCAAATTTAATGTGAACTTAGCGAAGGAGAAGAGGTTGAAGTCCTCCCTTATTCCCCTATTTGAACGAATAAAAAGGAAATTCACCTTCGTTCCATGACAGGTTTATTTCAGAAGACTGGTGGTCAGGGTGGCCACAGGAACTCCAGCAGTCTGAGCGGCCGGAGTACGTGCAGCTCGATGAGGCTGGCGAACTCCTCTCTGCAAATTTAGGTTGAAGTTAGTGATGGAATAGTAGTTGAGTTCCTTCCTATGTGTCCATTCTAACACACGACTAGGAAAGTCGCCTTGTTCCCACGAAAGTTCCACTTGAGAAGACTGGTCATCAGGGTGACCACAGGAACTACGCGAGTCTGACCGGCCCAAGTATGTGTAGCTCGGTGAGGGTGGCGAACTCACCTCTGAAAGTATATGGTGAATTCGCCTATTTTAACACAAAATGTAAAACACTTTCTTTCATGGGCAGATTTATTTTGGAAGACTGGGTGTCGCCATGGCAAAAGATGCTCTGGGTACCGTTATTGATGTTGATTATGTCACCTGAAATAAAACATGCCATTATAAACGTTTATAATGACATGTTTTACTTGATGTGACATAATCAACATCAACGGGCCTGAAATGAACGTCTAGCAGTACCTCTGACCATGTTCTACCAGTTTTTTGTTTAGCTAATCTCACCTAGTTCTATTGCGAAATGCTCAGGTCATGAAGACCATGAGGTAATGAAGTGGTCCTGGCCGTTGCTGCCACTTTATGTTAGTTTCAATGAAAGAGCTCTCCATGCGCATCTGCTGAACCTGGAGAAATTTTGCTGGAAATGGTGCCCTGATTTGTATCTGCAAATATTATAAAACATTTATGAGCCCACAGAGGAAATATTTCAGCCCCATGTGCTAACTATTTTTCTAAGAGCGAGTTAACCATGCTTAGTCACAAAGTGCACGGAAGGTTTATAGTTCTGCTTACCTTTTGTGGGAAGCACACTTGGCAACGCTTTGTGACGGGGGTGCCCAGGCCGCAAGAAAGCTGGCTACTCAAAATGTAAGGCGCAAGCTACCCTGCCTCGTAGCTGCCATTGAGTCTTCCCCTGTAGACTTCGGTGGTTGCAGAACAGAACCCAGGCTTCGCACCTGCAGATAAGGCGTGGTACTGTGTGGGTGCCGTGAATACTTACGAAAAAAAAATGTAGCCAAAATTTCCACAAACCATAGCAAATCGCAGCAAGGACATTAATAAATGCATGACATCAACGCTTTGTTTACAGCAAGAAGAGTAAAAACACGAGTCTTACGCACAGATGCCCTACTGTATATCTGTGTTGTACCACTGATAACCCCGCCGATGATCACGACACTAGGCTTTTCAGATGCAGGCCGGTACAGGTAAATTTGAATATCGTGGGCAATTTTATAATGACGGCACAGAACGCTGCGAAGTCAACATTCCTAGTATCACATATTACGCCTTCAGGTGAAGTTTCTTGTGCTAATCCAGACGACCCTAATAGTTTTAGGTAAAACTAACAAGAGTTGAAAGAAGACCGAACAAGGGGGCATGACATCACACAACAGGCATGTTACTGAGAGTAGCGAAGTCTCACCTTTGAGAGTCGAGGGGAAACCGGTGCAGCGAGATGCCAGTCGTGCGGGTGTCGCTTTAACACTTCCACGGAGCACCGTTTCTTTGCGTATTGCGCTGTGCTCATCATCGCACGTTGTGCCCCTTGGACGCAGTAGTGTCCAAAGTCCGAGCGCACGACTGCCAAGTTCCCGCTCAAGTAACTGGCCTAATCACGCCCGAGCAATCAACAAAACTTTCCAAACGGTGTTGACTGCCGCTAAAACAATTAAAAGCGAAAAGCGCGTGGAGGCCCAAACACAAGCAAGCAGACGGACGTCAGCAGCCTGTCTTTTCGCGCGCCACGAGGTCTACAAAGAAGTGCAAAATATCGCTATTGCTAGCCGGCCTTTTTTCTAGTGGCGTAGAGAGGACGCTAATATGAAGTATGCATACTATTAGCAAAAACAAAGACACTCTTGAATTTCGCTGCGCGCCAAAATACAAATAACTATACTTCTAGTCACAAACTAATTAATTTTAATAATGTTTGACCCCACCTCTCCTATTCTTCGTTTCAGCTTCGGTCCGAGCGCGGCCGATGTTATGAGCCGAAGGGCCATTCACAGACCGCAAAAAGCGCAGCGTCATGGCGTGCTCTCTGCGCTTGATAGGACTAGCCGGCGGAGGAGCACGCACAGTGAGACGGCGAATACCGGCTGGTCCTATCAACTGAAGAGAGCACGCCATGACGTTGTGCCTCTTTTGCTGTTAGATTGGCCCTTCGGGTCATAACATCGGCCGCGCTCTGACCGGAGCTCAAACGAAGTACAGTCGCGCTTCAATCGCATCCTTCACGTGACCCTCCAGGCCGATGTCGCTGGCGATTTGTTTTGAACCTCTTTTTGGCCAAAGCTTCGCTACCCATGTACATATACCTTGCAGTTACCACCAAGAGCCACTTCGACCTCAGCGCCACAGGGTAGAAAAGCGGCAGCATCCTTCAACGTCGCCAGTGGGCCTGACAGCGACTGCCGGATCAGGATGCCGAAGTTTTTTGTAGTTTCGTTTCAGCTGCTGTTAACGTTCCTGGTGCCGTCCTGTCCATTGCTATCGAAAAGCGTCAAAACCGTCATCGGAGGGAATGTTTCGTCGGCGACATCGGCAGTTACAACTGTAAACAGGTTTCCGTTATCGCTTGGCCACTCCTCGTGGACTGGGCAGCAACTGTCCCTTACGGTGCAGTTTTCGTTCAGACCCAACCAGTTACCATCAAGAGCCACTTCAACCTCAGCGCCACAGGGTAGAAAAGCGGCAGCATCCTTCAACTTCGCCAGTGGGCCCGACAGCGACTGCCGGAACAAGATGTCTAAGTTTGTTGTCGTTTTGTTGCAGGTTAGTAAATTCAATTACTTTGAATTCAAAAGCAACTATTTGTGTTGGTTTGTGCTGCCAGGCCCCAAGGCATGCTTTACGTTGTATCTTCAATTTTTAGAACTGTTTAGCGTTGTTGCTACATATGTCGAAAGTGTGGGATATGGGCTGCTTCTACTACTTGATGGGGAAATTGAAACCAACCCTGGACCCATGACCAAGGCTCAAGAGGAGTTACTCAACAAAGTTTACGAAATAGTTGTTACGCTTCAGACCGGACAAACCGACATCCTCCACGTAGTAAAATACTTAAAGGCTAAACAGCACACCACCGACAAGTAATCTCACTGCACGCGTCAACCAGTTAAAAGTGATATTTCTACGGTGAAATCAGTCAGCGTTAACAGCGACGTGGGCCCTTCCCCATAGATAGCCGCGGCATCTATCGAGATATTAGAGCTCAGGGCACGCTGTGATGACGCAGAGACCAGAGCGCGCAGATCAAATCTTCATTTTTTTGGCTTCCCCGATAAGGATAAGGAAACATGGGGGCAGTCGTAAAATGACTGTTGTAAACGAGTGTCTCGAGAGGTTAGGAGTTGTACTTGGACCGCCAAGCATCGAAAGGGCGCATCGTCTCGCTATGTATACTCACCAAAAAAGTCGCCCGATAATCGTAAAAATGTTTTCGTACAAAGATAAAGAGACCTAACATTCTTAGGCCTACAAATTCAAAGGAACGTCATTTTTCGAGAGTGAGGATTTTATACCGTCGGTGCGCCTTGCGCGGCGAAAGCTATTAGAGTTTGCAAAAACAACAGGATCTACCTTTCAAGCTGCGTTTCGACAAACTGCTCATTGCAAATAAGTGCTATATCTCTGTGCGCCAAACAGACTGTGTCATTGAACTCCCGCGGGCCAGAACAGAATTTACCTAGACGTAACGCCGGAAATATTAACCCTGCTTCTGCTCGTCGGATGGATCTTGATCATCTGAATGTGACGTCGTAAATTCTAATCAAGCTTCAGCTTCGTCATATCGTTCTAGGAGGGGTGAGGCTGCTACTACCAACACTTTGCCTTATAATAATATTTCTGTTCTTTTACCAACATTACAAGCATTATGAATAAACGGGATGATCTGTCTTCAGTTGTGGACTCTTCTAACGCGAATATTGTCGCGTTAAGCGAGACATGGTTGTCCAGTTAGACACGCAACTGTGAAATTTTGCACTGTCAGAGACGTTTCAACTTCTATCGTCACGACAGAGAAAAAGGAAGGGGTGGGGTGGAGGTGTGTTGGTCGCGGTTGCAGAAAATGTACCATCTTTTCAAATCAATATTTTTTCAGAACTCGAGCTACTATGGGTTAGTCTCCAGTTAAAAATTAAAAAAGAAATATTTTAGGCGTATGTTATCGCCCTCCCTCTAGCAATACCGCGTTTATAACAAATCTTCACGATGCGATCAACGCAGTCATTATTCGCTTCCCGAATGCACCCAAACTACTGTTGGGTGATTTCAACTACCCATCTAAAATATGGTATGGCCAGACGAGGGTGCAAACCTTAGTCACTTCTCTTCCGAATGTAGTGAGTTTTTGAATCTTTGTTTAAATTTCAATTTTTCCTAAACTGTTACAAAACCGACGCGTAAGACGTCAACAACTAATGATCTGCTTGACCTCATATTAACAACATCGCCTCAGCTGATCTTCTCGTTAACTTACGTGCCTGGTCTTGGTGATCATTCCCTACTACATTTCTTGTTAGACATTCCTGGACGCAATAATTCCAATCACACCAAAATATTTTTTGACTACGCTAGAGCTGATTTTGACTCAATCAACAATTAACTTTGTCATTTTCTTGAGGAATACATAGCTTGTTTTGCTCAGCGCTCAGTTGATGATTACTGGTGTTTTTTTAAAGAAAAAGTTATGTCACTCATGAACGCTCATGTTCCCCTTCGCGTGGTTTCTTCTTCACCAGAATCTCCGTGGTACAGCGTGACACTGAAAAAGCTGTCAAATAAAACGAAACGACTATTTCGCGCTGCAAAGCTATTGGACAATGTACAACACTGGGAAGCCTACCATGTTGCAGCTAACGTATATAAGACAGCAATCGAAGAGGCAAAATTACATTACTTTAACAATACTCTGCCGTCAATGTTACTTAACAATCCGCATCAATTTTGGAAAGTTATCAACCCTCCTTCTAGTTCTGGCATAGTACTTAGGGGCACCCATGAAGAGGAGGTGCCCAGTTAACTGTGTTTTTTGTGTTAAATGATGTGTTTGTTGGATATTTTCAAGCACTGTAACCTCAGATTGTCCGGTATTTAGAACTTATAATTTTTTGCCCATGTTTCCTGTTATCATAGACTGTGAAGGTATATCTAACATTATTGAAAACCTTAAAACCAATAAGGAAGCAGGCATTGACATTATTAATGTTAAGTTTTTGAAAAACACTAATATGTACTCATGAGTTATCTGATCTAAATTGTTTTCGCAATCACTTGAACAAGGAGAATTACCAAAAGATTGGAAGGTGGGAAAGGTGGTCCCTCTCCATGAAGGGGGCGATAAGCATAACCCTTTAAACTTTCGTCCCATTTCTTTAACGAGCATTCCTTGTAAAATTTTTGAGCACATCATTAATACTAACATTTTCAATTTTGTAGACTCAAACTCCTTTTTTTAACTCAGCGCAACATGGATTTCAAAGGTTTTATTTATGTGAAATTAAACTCCTAACCTTTACTCATGACCTTCACATAACTCTTGACCGGGGTTCCAGGACTGACTGCATATTTCTTGATTTCTCAAAAGCTTTCGACAAGGTTCCTCACGCGCTGCTTATTCATAAACTATAATAACTAAACATGAATCTCAATATAATCGCTTGGATAGAATCGTTTTTATCAGACCGTTACCAATTTGTTCACGCTAACGGAACGAATTCTTCAACCTCACGTGTCAAGTCCGGTGTCCCACAAGGTTCCTCATTAGGTCCACTTTTATTTCTTATATATATTAACGATCTTCCCACGCATGTATCCTCTTCTATTAGCCTATTCGCTGATGACTGTGTAATTTATAAAGAAATCATTAACGACTCTGACATATCTGCTCTTCAGACCGATATTAACAACGTCACCCGCTGGTGCGATACTTGGCTTATGGAACTGGAACACCCTTAAATGTAAATTCATGAGAGTGCCCCCATCAAAAGAACACTTGTCTCTCCTTCTGTATTAATAACTCCCTCTTGCTTTCTTTGTCAACCTATAAATATATCGGTGTTCATATAACTAATAATCTATCCTGGAACACCCTTGTCGAATATATCACTAACAACGCTAATCGCTTATTAGGCTATCTCAGAAGAAACTTTTACCTTGCCCCTGTTTCACTTAAACTTCTCCTATGTAAAACTTTAGTGCCCACCAAACTTGAATATGCAGGCCCCATCTGGAACCCTGGCGCATCCCTAGCATCATCCAGTGAATCTATTCAAAATGGCTCCGCACGTTTTTTTTTTACTTTCTAACTCTCACCGTACAGCCAGCGTCACCTCCATGAAAGCGTCTCTATATTTGCCCAACCTCTCCTCTCGTAGAAAAATAGCTCGCCTCTGATTATTTTACAAGATTTACCACTTTAACCCGACACTTCGAACCTCATTATTTTCAGAACCTTCAGAGATATCGCCGCGCACCGATCATCCACTAAAAGTAGGAATTCCCTACTGCATCAACTCCACCTTTTATGCCTCCTTCCTACCCCTGACCTCTGTCGACGGGAATCGCGTTCCCGCATCCGTAGTCTCACTCACTGACGCTGCTGATTTTAAAATTGCCATAACTTATGTTTTCAATAACGTCCCATAGCAATTCTGTACCTTGTGTTTTGTTTTTTTTGGGTTTCGTTTTCATTGTTCACTTTATATTGATGTATTATTCCACTCCTCTCTGTAATGCCCTCGGGCCCTGAGAGTATAATAAATGAAATGAAATGAAATGTAATGAATTGAAACACTAAACGACTGAAAAGGAGCAGCTGTCCGGCTACGCCTTCCGTTTCAACAATAGCACAGCCATCTTTTTTGTCGACGTGACATCACGGAGTGCGAAGAAGTCACTCGTGCTCCGAGAAATGATCGGTGCACGAAGAGCGCGCTCGAGTGTCAGTCTCCGGCGGCGCTGCCGTCTGTTTAGTGAAAGAAGTGCCAAACTCTCGCGCTGTGTATACGATGAAATTTGCTTTTGAAAACACATGAATTTTTTTGCAAAAACGCAGCACCGCAGAAAAAAGGCATAACTCGTCGAACGCAAGTCTCGCCGGTTTTGCGGTGTGATCAAAGCTTCCTTGGCCTGCCAAACTGCTGAATCGCTTTGCCTTTTCACGCTTGGATACTTATCAAGAATCGACGCCATGGCAGAGCTTTGAAGGCATGTCGCACATAGACGTCTTTTCTTTCACCCAGCTGTTCCAGCGAGTTGCTATCAATAGGAAACGAAGTCGGTGGTTGCTATTATGTATTAACCATGGCCATGTTTCAAATCTACTCAAACGGATCACATGACAACCCAAATAGAGCAATGCTGTGGAGGAAGGTAGGTTTCCGAAGGCAAAAGTATGAAGCGGCGAGATCGAAAGATTTTCAAACGCGGCCCGTATATGGTTGTGTGCAATCTGTCGCCGTGGCCATAGCCTCCCCCCTCCCCCCCCCTTCTCACCACAGGATCATGCTCGTTTCTGAACCGCTAGTGCAGCAAGTTACAAATACAGTCGTAAGATTAAAGTAAAAATGCCGCTCCAGAAGCAGATGCATCTTCATGGCCGTTGCACTCACGAAACAAATCCACACGGCGTTGATTCTTGATCGGTATTCATGCGTGCGAAGACAGAGACACAGCACTTTGGCATGCCAAGGAAGTTTTGATCATGCCGCCAGACCTGCGTGACTCGTGTTCGACTAGTTGCTCCTTTTTCTTGCGGTGCTGCACTTTCGTAAAACTTTCTACGTGTTCTCAAACCCAATTCTCACCGTTCAGTTTTTTTTTAACAAACTTTTTCGGTAAATGACAACGAACGAGCAGAAAACATGTCTTCAGCTTGCTGCCGCCCAGCCTTCATACGCTCCAATAGGTTGGCTGATAATGTGTGCCCCAAGGTTGCCGTGCGGTGGCTGCACGTGAGCTGCAACGACCTTGCGGAGACGCGCGATCCTGCAAATTGTCATGGAGATCATTGGCATTGCTTGCATGGCGTACTATTAGCCTTGAGAGCGAACACAAGCGCCGCTGCTGTCGCCACGTCTTGATTGGGTGAGGTGTACTGTGACGTCTGGTGGCGGACTCCGCTTCGCGTTCTGGCATCTGGCTCGCTTCCCTGCGCCCGTTTGCTCACGATCGTAGGTTTGTGATCATGCTGACCTACTGTTCAGAGCTGCGATGCAATTTCCAAAAAGAAGCCGGTATCATATTTTACCACCCTAAAACGTCGAGAATAAAGAAAGCATAAACAGTCAGACTAAGGATGGAAAATGCACATTCAACATAGGCCGTTGAGTGCGGTAAGCCCGTTGAGAAGCGGGGCTTCGTTCACCCAGTGTACAAGGCGCTGCGTGAGATTTTTACCGACAGAAATTTCATACCTTTTCCAACCGTGTTTGTCACGTTTACCTTTATGATCGGGTTATAACTATGGAAAGCTATCGGTGGAGGAAATTCCGTCGATGAACCCCTCTGCCCCCTCAACACAATATAAGGCGATTGTGCTAGGGTTGTGGAAGCGCCGGTGTAAGTGTTTCAGACACTGAAATTCTGTTCTTTGCTGGTTCATGAGTTAGGAGAACATCAGACCCCGCTCTACGGGCATACAAATGACATTTAAGTCAAAGGCCTTTGGGCTGTCTCATTTACAATTTTCTCCCCATGGCCAAGAATATATTTAACATGTTGCTCGAGCAGAGTGCAGCTTTTTGCTGAGATGTTTTTGTTTAGAAACAAAGATGAAAAAACCACTTAATTTATTCAAATCATCAGCAGCGTTGATTGTGTGAGATGTAAATATATTGCGATGCTCCTGCAAGTGCGGTGACATTTCTTCCTTTTCAAATACCAGCTGTGATTTGTGCGCTGTCTGTCCTGGAAACCTTGCTCGGAATGTTGGTTGAAGTTTCGCCTGCGTCTACAGACTACACCTAAATAAGGCCGCATATAATAATTCATATTTCCTACGTAAAGGGCGCACTAAAAAAAAGAAAACAAGCTAGTATGCCGATAGATAACGCCATCTGAGTCTCCACAACGCTAGTGAGGGGATAAATTTTGTCCTCAGCTTGACGTCACCCCTGCTCACCGTAAGGGGTCGCCACCCAAACTTCTCGGTGCTAATACTCTTACCATACAATGCACCTGGTATTTGTTTGGCCCCTAGCCATGAAATCATTCTCAGTTTTCCATTTCATCCAACAGGGAGCCCAATTTTTGTCATCAAGATCTCAAAAGGCTTGCACTGAGGAAGCTAAAATTCATCTACCAGACGCATCGTCTGGTAACATGAGGGAATAATAATGAGTTTCTTTGCTAGTAGGTATTCTCTGACGGAAACAAAACGAGGAACAGACTGGCAAGTCATCTGCGAACAGTGCCAAAAAGGGACAATCGTCTGCTACGAATTGTGCGCCGCGCAGAGTGAGCTCAAAAACTAATTGAAATATAGAACATCGGCTATTTTACGGACGCAATTGTCGTCCTGTGCTTCGTTTGGCTTTGCTGATTTATTTTCTGGCTTTTTTTAACTTGACACCCACCGGTGCTAAAACAAGAGCTTGGGACAAGCACCCACCTTACGACAATAGCGATCTCACTATCTGAAAGAATGTGACAGGTTCTCACCAAAAAATTGCCTCGTCGACAGCAAAAAGAATTCTCATTGGTCACGAGCTCCCGTCTGTGGCACCGTGTTCAATCACAGTGCGGACCTATTGGGATCTTGATCTCGATCTCAACAATGAACGAAATCGGGCCCCAAGAACATTTTATTCTTTCTCTTTTGGATCTAGTTCTTTGTCTCTGTGAAAGTGACTATATATTTGCAAATATATATGAATTTAAAATAGAACAATGAACCTAATTTTTGAAATTATTTATTGTGGGCTGGAATTAGGAGAAGGGTTTTTGAAAATTTGGTTCTCTCATGTTTCACTTCTGTGACAGTCATGCAAATATGTATGCAAATCAACTTTCAGTTCCAAAAAGACTGAAAGCGAGATACAAAAATCGAGCTAGTGAAGGCAATGCCGGAAGGAGTGGCATCCATCATCAGTCTTGCCTCCAGGAAGATTTTGAGATGCAGCAAGGAGCTGCTGGAGCACATCACCGTGATCTCAGTGGAAGGTGCCAACTGCAAGCTCGTGAAGCATAAGCTCCAAGTATTGGATTTAATTGCTGAGTGCCTTTTCCATTGACAAGAAGCCCCCAACATTTTTTAAGAACTCCACTAGGGTTTTGTTGTTGCATTTTTATACTCGCAACTCATTCACTTCGCCAATTTCGTTTTTCTAGTCTGGCTCAGTTGGCATCTGAGCAGTGAGTCTGAAAGTGTATCATTGTTTCCGGCCAGACTGTCCATTATTATTTATTGTTTTTCCCTGCTGTTGTGATATGTCTGCACTGTAGTCATGGCATGTGCTTGAATGGTAGCTCCTACTTTCTACACATGGGTCCTAGGAAACACTTTGAAAGTGATGAGGTGCCCACAATCATAGGCGTCACAAAAGTGGCGCAAGGGGGGGATTGTTCTGGGTGGTGTAGCTTTCAGCCCTATAACTTTGAAAGAACATAAGGTTTGCCCCCCCCCCCCCTTCCTATTTTTTTTTTTAATATGATTTGGGGCATTGAGATGAGCCCAGTCTGGCCATGGCGCATTCACAGCTCCGGGAGCAAAATGAATATACGGAAGAATACCTCTTTTCACTCTTCCCTCTTTTTATTCCTGGTAAGCACGTTTGAAGTCCACCTCCCCCCCTCCCCCTTTTTTACGCTGCCTGGCGTCTCCCATCACTTTTACCAGTCCAAAAAGGGTTTGCTAGCCACGATTGACGGTTTACTTCTTTTCTCTATAGGCTCCTTGCGCTGACGTCACATTGTATACTTTTGAACACCATGTAAAGGAAGGAGAGGGAAGCAGCCTTTGTAAGAATTTTGAGTGACAGATTAATCTTCTATATTCTTCTGGGAGGAGAAGAGGGACACCTGTGCAAATCTGGGAGGCACAAAGAAGCATCCTGATAAGAAGGGAGCTTCCTCTTCCCCTTTTCTCTGGAGGGCATCGGAAATGACGTCATGTTTAAGCGACATCCTTTCTGCTAAAGTGAAACGAGTGTAGGATGCAATGACGACAAAAAAACACCAGCGGAGCTGACAATGCAGAGCATGTTATTAACAGCACTGGTTAATTCCCAATAAATCAGAGTATTGAACCGAAACCGAACCGTGAAGCGAAAACCGGATAAAACCGTTATTTTCGCGCGAACCGGAGTTGAACCGGAACGAAATCATTTTTTTCGTTTCGGAGCGGAACCGCTATATTTTCCATGCGGTTTTTGGTTCATACGCAAAGTCAGGTCACATGAAAAGTCTGTGGCGAAAAACTCAGTAACCTAAATAATAAACCAAAAAATGCAATAACAAAATATTATTTTCGCGCAAACCGGAGTTGAACCGGACCAAAATATTTTTTTTTCGTTCCTGGGCAAAACTGATAAATTATTTTTGTGGTGTGACGTTCATGTGGGAAGTCGATGAACGAGAAAATTAGGTAGCGGAAAGCTCTTTAACGTTTCATTATAAAGTTTTTACAAAACGGTTGTCTTCATGGTTTATAAAGTTTGTCTCGCGAACTCAAACGAAATGAGCACAATAACTATAAATTCATCGGGATTTCTGGTCTTACGTATTTCTTTAACAAATGCCCACATTCCTTCCAACCTTTTCTTGGGGACCGGAAACGGTTCATCAGAGAAAATTTATCATTAGAAGATACGTAATTCGTAAGTCAGCAAAAGTGACCAATTAATGAGCCTGTTTGGCGGCAAACCGGTGACCTGGGCTAGTTGGTTTTTCGTCTCAAACTAAACGTCAAAAAAAAATAGGTATAGACAACACGCCTGGTGTTGTCTATACCTTTGTTTGTCCTTTCTCTTTTTGGTGTGCAGTTTGAGATTTGTTTGGTGTTTTTTTGTTGCCTTTATTCTGTAGTGTTGTGTGCAACTTACTCTAAACGCCTTGATTTCCTTGTAGCACTGATCAGATAATAAAGCGATACAGAGGCCGATTGATATTTCTGAACCTGCACTAGTTGCCATACTGTGGCGCATCTAATCTGCTTTTAAAATAACTCAGCGGATTTAATAATCTGACCGAAATTAAAATCTAGCACCGGGAACCGAAAGGGGGAGTCAATTAACAGTTACAGCTACAGAGAACAGCAAAACAGCTTCGATCTCCGGTAGTAGAATCAGCATGGACCAAAACGTTTTCTCCTCGGGAACACAAACGTCAAGACACACAGCTCTTCTGAGCATTGCTTCCTTTCGACCCTCTAAGTGCGTTCTCGTCTTTCGTTTCTTTTAACCAACGGCGGGAGGCCGACGCGCCTCGCCAGTTGCCGCTACTCTGTCCAGACTCTCAGGCGCGTTCAGAGACACGACGACTCTCGTTGCTTATGCTCAGCTTCAACCTAAGATGGACAGCGGCCAATCCTACGAGCCATCCTCAAAATTCAGCGCTCTGATCGTACAAAGAGACTTCACGTTCCGCACGTCGCTGCTCAACCGGGAATATAGGCTCTTCGCACTGGATATGCTAGGCGAGCTGCTAGCGTTCGCTGCAGTCCGCCTTAGCGTGAAATTCTGTGCCAGTGTTCTTTCTTACTTGCTTTTTTGCGAGGCCCTCGGCTCGGAGGTTTGGCTGGTTCGGGTTGAAGCTAGGGTTGAAGAAACCAGTGCTTGATTGTCCAACGCGATTGATGTCCACACAGCATATGCTCACCAGGCTACTAGAACTAAGAGGCTTCGCTGGAGGGTTCCTCTAAAAATAAGAAAGCTCCAGGTTGGCTGAAAACGTATTGGTGGAAGTCGAAATGCTCGCAGCATCGCTTCGCCCATCAGAAGTGGCGACGAAGACATTGCAGAACCGACAGCTAACTGCAGGGGATTTCTACGGAGCATGGCTGAGGTCTTTCATGGACACTTCCAAGATATCTTCGCCGTTAGCAAAGGCCTTGGTCCAGTCAATGAAAAAGACGGAGCGACGACTTCCCGACACGCATGTCTTCTGTGCAGCAGTTTACATGGATCCCCTCTACCGCCTTCTTCTCATCCCTGAGCAAAAGTACTGGGCCACGTTGCATTTGACGAAGACTTGGAGGCGAATCACAGCTCTGCAATGCGAGCAAGATTCTACCCTTTCTTCTGAACCTGCGGTGGCTTTTATATTATCCGGAAGACGCCCTGGAAACGCGTCTCATGGAAAGAGAGGTTGAGGCTGGCGTGCCCGTTCGAGGTACTAGTAGCCCACTTGATATAGCGCATGCCTCCTAGAAATGCTAGACAAGGGGCCTCGGCTTTCAAGGAACGCTAACGTGTCGCAGTTTTGGACGGAGAGAAGGGAGCGCCATCCAGAGTTCTACGCATTGGCGCAAAGTACTCGTGGGAGTGCCTACGACCCAGGTGAGCGTGGAGCGAGCCCTTTCTGCACTGAACTTTATTTTATCGCCTCAGAGGAGCCGTCTTTCCCCGGATATTTTTGACGACGTCTTGCTTCTTCGGTCAGCTGACTGACATTAAGCTGTGCTTTCACCCACGTCCCGAGGTGCCCCAGCAGCAGCTCGTTCGTTCCACACAGTAATGTCAGCGTTTGCTTTTTATATGTAACACTTTTATAAAATATGAATAGTTTATCTTTTGCTGCCGTCAATTGTTTTTGTAGCATAAAAGCACGAACCAGTTCTTGCCGGTTTGAATCTTTATTTTTTCACTCCGGAGTTGAACAGGAGCTGAATCGTTTTTCCTGAACCGGAAGGGAAACCGGAACGAAAAACATTTCGGTTCGACACGCTGCAATAAATAACAGTCTGAATCATTACTGTAAAACCATTTATTTTCGCGAATCGGTCACAGAGGACATAATCGCGGCCACTAAATTTTGCGAATTGCAGACGCCTGCAATGAAACTGTTAAAGAGATCATGAAGACAATTTCGAAATTTTATTTGACGACTGAAATGGTCGTCAGGCTCGTCTCAGACGCTATTGACCAATTTCAAGCCCGAACAGAAGTTTGTGTATCGCACCAATCAATGATACAGTTGTGGTAATATTTGCGCGGGGACGATGCCTGAGACGCCCCCGAGACGGCTGCAGAAAGGTGAGCTAAAGTGCGCCCGTCAAAGCGTGATGACAACGGGCTCCTCGTCAGGCAATTGCTTCAAACGGTTGAAACGAATGATGCGCTCTTGGTTTCGAATTTCTTGGTGAGATGTCATACAAAAACGTAAGTTGAATGTTGGATAATTTTTTAAAGTTTGTTTGGAATTAATACGTTTCATAGCATGTATAATGTAGGTTTCATAGCGTGTATAGGAATAGGTTCCATAGCATGTGTAGCGTGTAGGATGACAAGGCAGAATACTTGTGGAAGTAAATGACAGCTGTATGCAGTGCTGGTGTTGAGACAGTGGAGTGTATGTTCATTTTGTTTCCTTGTATGAAGAAAACAAAATTTTTACAGCAAACTTTGAACTTTGCTAGTGCACACCTTTCTGATCCAAAACTGACTTATAGACCCAGTAGGTTTCGAAGTCGGTTTTAAATAAGTAAACCAACAGCTATGTCAACTTCGAAACCTGGGATGTTTTGACGTGATTTTTGGCGTTAGGTCCCGAAAAGATACGTCAGCGGTTTGGTGGCCGGGAGCTAAAAGCATTTCAGGCTTAAAATCATACTCATCAGTGCGGCCTTTATCCTTCTCTGACTGAATCAATTCTGCTTTTATATGCAGGAGGGAACCATCCCGACGACACCCGGCGTTGCCTTCTTAGGGTACGATGTGGAGGCAGCGAAGGGCATGAAAATACACGTTTATACAGTTTGGCTCTTCGAAGAGCAAGATGCGGAGGATGGCTTGACTGTGGTCATGGCGGCCTACTGGCGTTTGGGTTTCCCCCATGGCCAGAAGACATACAATATGTATGTCTTCTGGCCGGTTTCTGTTTCTCACCAGACTTCCACACTACCATTGGCCATCGAGGATTGGAATTCACTACCTCATAACATCGTTTCTATTAATGATACTACTAAATTTGTTGAAGCCATTACCCTCTCTTTTTCTAACCTACATAGCTAGCTTACAGTGTTATAATTGTGTTTACTGTTCTATTTGTTTTTGTTCTATTGCCACCCCCTTGTATAATGCCCCACGGGCCCTCAAGGAAAAAAAATGATGATGATGATGAATACGAGCTGCTGCCTTCTTGAGAGGCCTTGTCTTATCCTAATCTACTCACAGATACGGCCAGTTGCAATCAAGGTGATTAATGCAATCAATAAAACGCCTGTAGCCTGATTCGTGATCACATAGTACGATCGCCAAAGTCTGTGGAACTCCTGCCAGGATTGTTTCGATTTTCGAAATCACTAAAGGCTTTGTTTGTTTCTCTTGAGATGGCTGCAGCAAGTTGTGTGGCTCACATACCTAAGTATGCTTCAATTCATGACCAGCTTTGTTCCTTTATATCCATCACATTTCTCTAGTCCTATGTGTTGTTTCCTAGTCATCAAACTATTAAGCACCTGTATGGAGCAGTTACATTTTTTTACGTTTTTATGAAAACGGTGTGTGTCGCCATGTCTGGAATTCAGCACCCTTAATACTGCCGCGCGCGCAGCTGGCCAAGTAGGCAGCGCGCGCGTGGCCTAACGGTTATCGTACCTGCCTCCCGCGCGAAAAGCCAGGGTTCGATTCCTGGGAGCGACGTGTCTTTTGTTTATCCCTGCATTTAGTGTTCTGAAAAATTCGAGAATCCTGGTGCTTGTTCGAGGTGCGAATGTTCTACGCGTCGAACTTTCTACGCCGATTATTCTAGAAGCCCACGCATGTACATAAGGGGCTCCGCGTGGCGAGCCGAAGTCAGTTTCGCCTCAGCGTTCGATCTTGCCGCTTCGCCGCCTTCGACGCCCGCGACGCTCTGTTGTTATCTTTCTTTTTCCTTTCATTTTTGGGCACAAGTTCGCCCCCCATTAAACATTCAGTTTACTCAGTCATTCGCCGCCTCATCACTTGTCATTCGTGACATTTTGGTGGAGGTGCGGGGTACCTGCATTCTATGCCCGTGGACCGTACCCCTCCGAAAACACGCCGGCCAAGTGACGTGCTCAGCCCCGGGAGGCTACCCTTCGCAGAAGACCAGACCAAGGCCCGGTCAAGTCGCCGTAACCAAGGCCTTCTCCCGGAATTTGGACCCCTGCTGCAGAAATCAAAGAAGCGGACCGCGACGATGACTACGCCACCCGTCGTCATCCTGCCCGTCACCCCCCGCACTCCGACGCCCTTCCACGGTGAAGCTCACGAAGACGTGGAGGACTGGCTGCATCATTATGAACGTGTAGCCCGCCACAACGGATGGACGGATGAGCACCGCCTTCAGAACCTCTACTTCGCGCTTGAAGGCACCGCGAGGAACTGGTTTGAGAACCACGAGTCCTCCTTTACTTCGTGGGAGCCATGCGCCGCCGAACTGAAGCGGACGTTCATCAACTACCACCGTCGACAGCGAGCGGAGGACCTTCTTCGAACAAGGGTGCAGGGCCCCAACGAGAGTGTGACAAGCTTCGTCGAAGAAGTCTTGCGTCTAAGTGCCCGGGCCGATCCAGATGCCATCGAGGAGAAGAAGCTTCGCGCTCTCATGCGTGGCGTGAAGGGAGAACTTTTCGGAGGATTGGTACGGAATCCCCCAACGACTGTCAGTGGTTTTGTAACCGAAGCCACCAATATTGAGCGCGCCCTGACAGCCCGAGAAAGCCACTACCACCGAATCGCCGGCGCGCCTGCTGCTCCAACTATCGCTGCTTCCCTTCTGGACCTGAATACCAGCGGTGTCGACAGCCTTCGGGAGATCATCCGTGAAGTCGTCCGGGAAGAACTCCGCAAGATACTCCCCGCTGCGGATCGCCCGTCCTCACTGTCGCTCGCCGAGGTCGTCCGAGAGGAAGTTCACCGGGCCTTCCAACCTGAGGCTCCGATCAACACGGCGACGCCAGAAGAGCCGACGCTGAGCTACGCCGCCGTGGCCCGACGACCGCGGCAAGCTCCTCGCCAGGCCCCGGCGCCACCCCGAAGAGACGCCCAAACGCCGCGGTATCCTCATCGTCAAGAGGAGCAAGCCCAGTACGTCCGCCCGGAGCGACCCTCATCGAGGAAGACAGACGTGTGGCGAACGGCCGACCGACGCCCGCTTTGCTACCACTGCGGGGAAGCCGACCACATCAACCGCGGCTGCCCCTACCGTCGACTTGGGTTGCGTGGTTTCCACCCGAACGACCCACGCCCGAGGTACGGCGAACGCCCTCGCGACATCGAGGAGTACCTCCGACGCTCGCCCCCCTCAGTGCCATCTCTCCGCCGTGAATCTCGCTCCCCATCGCCACGGCGTTCAGCGTCCCCAGCGCGCCGACCCCGCCGAGAAAGTCTGTCTCCCCTGCGTCGCCGGGAAAACTAAGTGCGGCAACGCCTGGAGGTGACGTTGCCGAAAACGACGGAAGCAAACAGCCTCCAAGAACGCCGGAGCGCTCCCACTCTCCTGACGCCCCGCATCGCACCGACGCCCATGCAACGGTGTCCAACAACCTAAACGTTGTTATCGACGGCCTCGACGCATCGGCACTCGTGGACACCGGAGCAGACTACTCAGTCTTGAGTGGGAGGCTCACTCGCCGCCTTCGGAAAGTTACGACGTCGTGGGACGGACCGCAGATACGAACCGCCGGCGGGCATCTCATCACACCCGTTGGCAGGTGCAACGCTCGCGTTGAGATCCACGGTGAAACCTGCCCTGTGAACTTCGTTGTTCTGCAAGACTGTTCGAGGGACGTCATTCTCGGAATGGACTTCTTGTGTGAATACGGCGCCGTCATCGACCTTGGTGAGAACAGATTGACGCTGCGCAGGCCTGTTCTGCCTTCAGAGAAACCCCAAACAGCGTCAGCCGCCGTCCGAGTCGCTACCGACCACGTGAACCTTCCGCCGCGATCAAGTGTTGTCGTACCCGTCGTGACTGATGCAGCTACCTGCGGCGAAGTTGTTCTGGAAGGCAACCTCCAGTTGCTTCTAGGAAGAGGGATAGGCGTCGCACGAGGAGTAGCTGAACTTCAGGATGGCCGCACTGTGGTCCTCGTGACGAACTTTCGGAATGAAACGCAACACCTCACAAAAGGTGTAGCCGTTGGCCACGTCGAGGAACTCCGAAACTCCGCCGAAATCGCCGCCATTACTGACGAATCCTCGCCACCTCAGCAAGACAGTACGTCGCCAGCGCAGCTCGACATCGACCCTAAGCTTCCGGACCCGAGAAGACGGCAGCTAATTAACCTCCTCGCCGAATACCGTGACTGCTTTGCGACGTCGTCGAAGGTGCGCCAAACAGCCGTTGCGAAGCACCGCATCGTTACCGAGGACGACGCGCGCGCTGTGCATCGATCACCGTACAGAGTCTCCGTTAAAGAAAGGGAGGTGATCCAGGAGCAAGTTCAAGAGATGCTGAACGACGACATAATCCAGCCATCAAGCAGTCCGTGGGCGTCTCCAGTCGTACTGGTTAAGAAGACGGACGGAACGCTTAGATTCTGCGTGGACTACCGACAGCTGAACGCGGTGACGAAGAAAGACGTCTATCCACTCCCCCGTATTGACGACACTTTAGACCGGCTGCGCCACTCCCGATACTTTTCATCGATGGACCTGAAGAGCGGCTACTGGCAGATCGAGGTCGACGAACGGGACCGAGAGAAGACAGCTTTCGTCACGCCGGATGGACTGTACGAGTTCAAGGTGATGCCCTTCGGACTGTGCACGGCGCCAGCAACTTTCCAGCGTGTAATGGACACCGTACTGGCAGGACTGAAATGGCAGAGCTGTCTCGTGTACCTCGACGACGTCGTAGTGTTTTCCGGCGACTTCGACGAGCACTTGCGACGACTCCGAGCTGTTCTCCAAGCCATACGGACCGCCGGACTCACCCTGAAGCCATCAAAGTGTCGGTTCGCCTATGACGAACTGAAGTTCCTAGGTCACGTGGTTAGTAACGAAGGCGTTCGCCCCGACCCAGAGAAGACTCGCGCCGTCGCAGCATTTCCAGCGCCGAGAGACAAGAAAGCCGTGCGAAGGTTCCTTGGACTATGCGCCAACTATCGGCGCTTCGTTCGGGATTTCGCAAGAATTTCCGCACCGCTAACAAACCTCACAAAGGACGCCGAGAAGTTCGAATGGGCCGAAGAGCAGCAGCAGGCATTCGACGAACTGAAGCGACGACTGCAGACTCCTCCTGTTCTTGGACATTTCGATCAGGATGCGGAAACCGAAATTCACACGGACGCAAGTAACGCTGGACTTGACGCGGTAATGGTTCAAATGCAAGAAGGCACCGAGCGAGTTATCGCCTACGCGAGTCGGACACTGTCCAGGGCGGAGAAAAATTACTCCACGACCGAGAAAGAATGCCTTGCGGTCGTCTGGGCAATCACGAAGTTTCGTCCGTACTTGTACGGGAGCCCGTTTCGTGTAGTCACCGACCATCACTCGCTCTGCTGGCTTGCGAACCTCAAGGACCCGTCAGGACGCCTCGCTCGATGGAGTCTCCGATTGCAGGAGTTCAACATGACTGTGGTCTACAAGTCAGGCCGCAAGCACAGCGACGCCGACTGCCTGTCCACAGCCCCCGTCGAAACGCCTTCCGGCAGCAGCGACGACGATGACGACGAGTGCTTCCTAGGCGCAGTGAATACCGACGACATGGCACGACGTCAACGAGACGATCTTGATTTGCGCGCGCTAATCGAGCACCTCGAAGGACGAGGGGGGACTGTCCCCCGTGTCTTCTCGAGAGCCCTGCCAACCTTCGTCCTCCGACAAGGTGTGCTTTACAAAGAGAACTTCGGGGACAACAACACACCATGGTTGCTGGTAATCCCGACCGACCTTCGGGAGGAGATCTTTCAAGCATGTCACGACGACCCGACGTCCGGACACCTCGGTTACAGCCGAACACTGGCCCGTACTCGTGAAAAGTATTACTGGCCAAAGCTCCCCAAGGCCGTCCACCTCTACACCCGATCATGCCACGAGTGCCAGCGACGTAAGAAACCGCCGACGAAGCCGGCAGGTCACCTGCAGCCGATTGCTCCCCCGACCGCACCGTTCCAGCAGATCGGAATGGATTTACTTGGCCCTTTTCTGCCGTCAACGTCGGGAAACCGCTGGATAATCGTCGCCACTGATTATCTCACGCGGTACGCCGAAACGAAAGCCCTTCCTTCAGGGACTGCCGTGGAAGTCGCCAAGTTTTTCATCGAGTCAATCGTCCTCCGGCACGGCGCTCCCGAAGTTCTGATTACAGATCGCGGATCATCGTTCATGGCACAGATGACCCAAGAAATCCTCCGGCTCAGTCACACCAGCCATCGTCGTACCACTGCGTACCACCCGCAGACCAACGGGCTGACGGAGCGACTCAACAAGGCAATCGCCGACATGATCTCTATGTACGTCGACGTAGAGCACAAGACGTGGGACGAGGTGTTGCCCTACGTCACGTTCGCCTACAATACGGCGGTTCAAGAGACCACTGGATTCACACCTTTCCAGCTTGTACACGGTCGGAAGGTAACGACCATTCTGGACGCCATGCTACCCCATGAGCCAGCTGACAATGAGAGCGGCGACGCCCAGGCGGTTGCTCAACGGGCCGAGGAAGTCCGCCAACTCGCCCGACTCATGATTCAAGACCAGCAACGCGTCGACGCGGGCCGCTACAACCTTCGTCGCAGGGACGTCCGCTTCCAGCCCGGAGACAGGGTGTGGGTGTGGACGCCCATCCGTCGCCGCGGCCTCAGTGAGAAACTGCTGAAACGGTACTTTGGACCATACAGGGTACTTCGTCGCCTCGGCGAGCTGAACTACGAGGTGATGCCCGACGGAACACGAACATCGTCACGCCGCCCACCACGGCCTGAGGTCGTCCACGTCGTGCGCATGAAGCCGTACTACGCTCGATAGGACTGTGGACCTTATGTGCTCCAAAGAACTCTTCTGTTTATCGTTATTTTTTTTTATTTTTGTTTTGTGTTGCATCGGGGCGATGCACTTTTTAAAGGGGGGAGTAATGCCGCGCGCACAGCTGGCCAAGTAGGCAGCGCGCGCGTGGCCTAACGGTTATCGTACCCGCCTCCCGCGCGAAAAGCCAGGGTTCGATTCCTGGGAGCGACGTGTCTTTTGTTTATCCCTGCATTTAGTGTTCTGGAAAATTCGAGAATCCTGGTGCTTGTTCGAGGTGCGAATGTTCTACGCGTCGAACTTTCTACGCCGATTATTCTAGAAGCCCACGCATGTACATAAGGGGCTCCGCGTGGCGAGCCGAAGTCAGTTTCGCCTCAGCGTTCGATCTTGCCGCTTCGCCGCCTTCGACGCCCGCGACGCTCTGTTGTTATCTTTCTTTTTCCTTTCATTTTTGGGCACAAGTTCGCCCCCCATTAAACGTTCAGTTTACTCAGTCATTCGCCGCCTCATCACTTGTCATTCGTGACAATACGAAATATCAAATTAATCTTATGTTGAGATACTTTCAAAAAATCGAGATGACCAGCATCAAATGTTGTGTTTCTTTATCGCTCTGTTCTTACTTTGTATATTACTTCAGTCAAATGACACCACCGATGTTCAATATTCCCGTGTAAGTGAAATGCTTTGATTCATTTTGTTCATAGCTTGCTTATTTTTGATAGGGCAGTACAGTGCTATATATAAAATTTCCTGTATGACCATTCATTTAAAACTTGTTTAAAATTAGTTGCTTAAATTTAAGGCTGTCATTTATTTAGAAAATAAAAGTCGGATATAAAATTGTGCGACATATCTGGAAAATAAATAACCAACTGTTGATTTTACACTTGGTTTTGTTGGTGCCTCTATATGAGATGTCCCCACACCAAGCTTGAATTTGTACTAACCTTTTGTGATCTTTCGGAATGTGAAAAGTGGGTGGTTAAGGCTTCGGTAACATTTGTCGGAATAAACTAATAGAAGTTCAACAGAAGAAAAGAAAATGAGATTCTGATTTTAAATGATTTGATGGATTTGTGTTGCCTGGTAGCCCCGTTCTAACACAAGCTTTTCAGCCTGGATAAAGTGATCGTGCGTAAGCACGTACTAAGCAGTTCCTAAGGTAATGAGCGTGCACTGCTGCATTTTGAAAAATTCTGAAATGCTCTTTTAAAAAAAAATAAAAGCCAGGCTTTCTTGTAGTATATTTGTGACACTGTGGCATTCTTGAAGAATGCGGGCACTCTGAAGGTGTTGCCGAAGCCTTGCCAGGGTGACAGCGCGGTCGAAGGCGAGAAGTGCGAGCTAGTACACGGTCTATCGCAAGCTCTTGTTCTGCGAAAGCACTTCGCAAAGTTGCTTCCACCTGCCTGTAGCCTTCGCTGCATTAGGGTGGTAATGGCAGGCAACTCTGGCTGACACAAGAAATAAACCTATGACTGCCACACTCCGTTTCTTTTTAAAGGGAAGGTGAACCAAAAGTTGGATTTCAGAAAACAATGCAGGAGCTGTAGGCGGGACGCTAAAATCCCTACAACACTACTCGAGAGGCGATATCTCGAATGGACGGCCGTATATTTAGAAAAACAGATAGAGATTGAACGAGGTCGACGAGGTGCGTGACGTCGAGATATCTCGTTTCCTCCTCTTCGCTCCGCCTCTCAAGGTGGCGAGGCTGAGAACACGAGAGGCCGTTCCATCTCCTTCTCGGAGAAACAACTCGTAAACATATCTGCCAAATGTGCCTTCTTTTATGAAAAATAAGGTCATCCGTTCGAGCTATCGCTGTATGAGTGATGCTTTGGTGTTTGCGACATCCCGTTGCACGCTTTTGCCGCCGTGTTTTGTGGAATCTAGATTTTGGTGCAGCATGCCTTTAAGTGCAAGTGAAACCAAAATGCCAAGTACGAGCATGGTTGTCCTGGACGACACTCACACTGCACAAGTGCACATGCTAAACAACATTCAAAGCATGGAGCTTGCTCTTAAAGGGATGGTGAACCGAAATTTGGATTTCAAAAAACAATGCAGGAGATGTAGGCGGGACGCTACAGTCCCTACAACGCTACTTGTAACGCGATATCTCGAATAGACGGCCGAATTTCGGGAAAAAAATAGGTCGAGATTAAACCAAGCCGACGAGGTGGGTGACGTAGATGTATCTCTCTTCCTCTTCTCTTCGCCACTCAAGGCGGCGAGGCGGAGAAGACGCGAGGCCGTTTCCTTTCCTTCTCGGAGGAACAAGACGTAAACATATCTGCCAAATGCGCCTCCTTTTTTTGAAAAGTATGGTCATCCGTTCGAGATATCGTTGTATGAGTAATGTTTTCGTGTTTGTAGCATCCTGTTGCACGCTTTTTCACCTGTGTTTTGCAGAATCCCAATTTCGGTTCAGCATCCCTTTATAGGGGACCTGCAAGGACTTTTTTACTGGTTTTTCATTTGCACCGAACCTGAGCGTACTGAATGTAGTGACTTAATGAAACCTTTCTTTTATTAAATTTTGCTTTATTTTAAAAATTTATAAGCAAATTAAAATTACAAAAAACAACCAAAAAATAACCTCCTTCATGACGTCCTTGGTCGCTTGATTGGCCGTGAACTAGAGGAGGGGTAGTGAGCTCAGCGAGAGCTCACGGCTGCCGTATTCTATGTCGACGGTTCGAGAGGGCGCCACTAAAGCATGTTCTGGATAGGCTGTATGAAGCGGGCAGCCAGGGCGGCTCGCATTGCATTTGCTGCATGATTAAACACAAATTCGGCATGACACTTCATTGGCCACAAACAACAGCAAACACGGGGTAAAGATCAGTTCAGAACGGGGCCACTTCGCGCTGTAATACCCCGAAAGGGCCAAAGCGGCTCGCCGAAGGCCTTCGGAACGCTCGGAACCAGTCGGATACTTGACTGCAGCGCCGCCGCGTACATCCGAGACCTTTCTACGCTCGCCGCCGGCCACTGCCTGATACCACTACACCTTTCTAGTATGCACCGCCTTTTTCACCGATTGGTTTTGGTGTGTCAACGGGTCATTTCTGGTTTACGTACGTTATATGCTGCATTTGTTTCTTTTCTGATCTAAAATGCTGAACAAGAACGACATTTATAAGTAATTTAAACGGCTCGCACCACTTATATTTTGTATTTCGACTGAAAAGAAGCTTTTAGCGGCTCTGACCAGTAGTCAGACGAGGACCAAAGACGTCACATTTTGCGCGCTTTCGGCGACGTGGGTCGCCCCCGTATGTGCGAAGGTTTCCGCGTCGGCCGGTTAAAATATGGCGCACTGATATTTCGTTACTTTCTCCGTGCCCGCTGGCTTGCCCGAACCTCAAGAGACGTGGAAACTGCAACAAAAGGTCGATGCTTATATATGATTGCAGGGCCACTTTAAGTGCAAGTAAAACCGAAATGTCAAGTACGAGCGTGGTTGTCTGAACGACAATAGCACTGCACAAGTGCACTTGCTTAGCAACATTCAAGGCATGGAGCTTGCTCTGAAAAGGATGGTGAACCTAAATTTGGGTTTCAAAAAAAAAAACTGCAGGAGATGTATGTGGGACGCTGCTATCCCTACAACACAACTCGTAAGGCGATATCTTGAATGGACGGCCGTATTTTTGTAAAAGAAGGTCGAGATTCAAGATGCGTGACGTAGAGATATCTCGTTTTCTCCTCACTTCGCTTCGCCCCCTCAAGGCGGCGAGACGGAGAAGACGCGAGGCCGTTCCCTCTCCTCGGAAAAACATGACGTAAACATTTCTGTCAACTATGCCTCCTTTTTTAAAAAAAAAAAACTATTGGCATCCGTTTGAGATATCGCTGTATGAGTGATGTTTTGGTGTTTGTAGCATCCCGTTGCACGCTTTTGCCCCATGTTTTGTGAATTCCAGATTTCGGTTCAGCATCCCTTTAACGCCCCTGCATCGGGGTTCCTGTTAAAGCTCGTGGTACCAAAGCAAGCTTTTGGGCAGACATTTTTTTGAGTAGAAACTTCATCTGCGCCGCACTGCTCCGACCGGTACTTGGAGTACTTAGTTGCGGTGCTTTAGATGATAACAGACGGGCATTGAGCAGTGCAAACTTCAATTATTGTCAGTTAAGATGTTTTCAGTTGCAGTAATTGTTTTGCTTGACATACAAAAAGGCTGGAGTATGCTTAAATGCTGGTTTAGCAACAAATTGCAACCAGGGGTCCTATGCTACATGATGGGACCAAGCAGAATCAAGAGACCGGGAGCCATCCAGCAAACAGGATGCAAGGATGGGTTCATGTTCCGCGGGATTGGTGCCACCTGGATCTTGTCCCGTAGGGCCAGCAGCAGCTGGATAGTCTCACATTGCGATGCGGGGACGGGGATGCCAAGCGAGCTCAGGACGATCCGCCCACTCAGTGTGAGGGCTAGGTGCTCCGGCTGGCTGGCTAAGTGCGTGTTGATGAGGCCCTGGAAGGTGTTTACACCCAGCCGCGGAGCTTGGCGTTCGCATCGTACGATGGCAACCCCAGTGCCAGCTAGTACGCCTTGCGAAGGATCAGTCAACGCTTTGTTCTCTCGATCGCGTTCATGGCGTTCACCATTGACTCGTGTACCCGGCTGCTGCCAAGCCGGCGCGGCCGGCGCACCGACAGCGTCGCCATCGCAACCACGCCGCGAGTGCGGTTGCCAGACAGAATTCACGCGTTTTCTTTTTCTTTTCACTCACCTTGAGTTACAAGAAGTTAGGCGCGTATGATTATAATACATTTTTCTGTTAAGAAGTTATTAAGGGATATGTGTACCTACCAGGACAAATGTAGGAAAAATATTAATGAGAAATAATATTGGCGAAATATTTTCATATCATTATTAAGACTACCGTGGTCACTGGTCTAACCGATGCGCGAAAAGGGAGGGCATATATACCGCTCGGGGCACTGGTGAAGTCGTATTAGTAGGATGTACTGGTGTGTCTTGTTCTGTGATGCTTTTATGCAGGCGTGTATGTCCGTGTCGTGACGTTAGATTAAGGAAGTGGTCTGTGTGCATGTCCGTGTTGTGACGTGAGAGTAATCATGTTGTCGTGCACTATTCCGCAGTCAAAAAAATTGCTTTTTTTCAAATATTTGGCACTTTTTTGTCACTAGATGGGGGTTGTCGCCGCCCAATTTGAAAAGTGTGGCGGTTGACGATCTATCACAATTACAGGGCTGGATGCCGTTAGTCCAACCGCGCGTTGATCGCTCCAAGCTTCGATGGCTCCGATTTGATCCCGCTGGTAGGCGTGTGGCAGTGTCGTGATGCCTGATTGTAACAAAAGGAGGTTAGGCGGATTTTCTAGTGTGTGTTCTAGGTGCTGAATGCCGCTGTTCACGCAGAAACGTCCATGGACCATGAGTGAATAACACACGTAACAGAGGTGAGAACGAGCATTAGTTGGTCGAGATCCACACGGAGAGCGAGTGCGATTCCTCCTGGCCGCTGTCGACAGCGGGTGTCGGAGCGATCTGTTGCAGCTCACGGCAAGTGGGCGTAGTGTTCAATAAAGCCGGCATGCCAGTGTTTGTAAAGCGACCCCTTCCTTATAAACGCTTCAACTGCGATGAGAATGCGAGCGGCATTGAGCAGGGCGAGCGAGACTTCGGCGACAATCTCGGCTGTTCAGCCTTCAGCGGTTTCGACCTTGCTCGTTTTTCTTGCGGTGTTGGCGCTTTGACATAGAAATGTTTGGAAAGTGTTTCGCGCCTATAGATGACACCAAACGAGCGTGAGACCCGTATGCTCTCGCTCCGGCGAGAAGCCGCGTACGGTTTGCCAAGCCTTTTAATCGTATCGCCTGTCACATACTGGCCGCCATATTGTTTTGGGGTGTTAGCAGTTAACACGATTTTCTTCACCTCCGGCGGCTAACACCCTTACATAAATAAAGGCGTTAGCCAGAGGACGAGCCATTTACACGAATAGGGGTGTTTAAATGTTAAGTCTGTATCAGAACTGCGTAATGCGAGCTAAGGACTCCAGACGTACTGCACTTGATAAATTTCTTATATACGTTGGTAACAATATCGAAATATTATGGCAGAATACGCTCCTGCTGTCTAAACAAGTAACGACTGATTTTTTCTTATGAGTAGTTTACGAGCATGGTGCATGATACCGTCATGACGTCACTGTGCCTGCTGACTGATTGACTTGACATGTAAGTACTGTACGTTTGTACTGTTACCATGCACTTGTATGACCACGTAATTATTATAAGACGGTCTTGCGTAATAATTTAAGATCCCGAAACGAAATTAAGCAAATACTTGTCATAATGTCCTCCTTTCGGCAGCACGGCTTCTGATGACCTACTTCATTTTAATGCAAATGACTTCCTGTTTAACTCTCCTTTTCTTCTTAACGACTGGGAGCTGCGAACTTTTCCTTAAAAAGGATGCGGAACCGAAATTTTAGGTGGCCATTCCTTGGCACAATGGCATACATGATTCTAAATGATTTTTTGAAAGCCAGAAGGCGTATAAAATTGAATAAACGCGAAAATAACCATGTTATGTTACCCAAGGTGAGCGTCATGCAAAGCACGCATTATAACGTGCGCATTCGCTATCTCCTTAAAGAACACACGGAGCCTAGCCAAGCCAGGCGTTAAGCCGGGTGGCGCTTGTTGCTAGCATCACGTTAGCCTCTACGCTCTGTCCCATATTTTGGATTTCCGCGACCTCTGCTCTTTGGCGTTCGGCATTTCCTTTTGCGTTCTACTAGCTTGTATGGCGACATATCAAATCGTTAGCAGAAGCAGTTGCAGTAACAGCACCGTTAGCCTTAGCAGAAACAGCAGTAGCAGGAGCAGCAGCACCAGCACTAGCAACCGAAGCGACCCGAGCAGCAGCAGCTTTGAATGCGAGGAAGGGAGCGACCTATCGCGGACGAGGAGCGGGAGCATGTGCCGGAGAAATGCCGGAAAGTGGTACCGTACGCCTGCGATCCCCCCGCGTCGCCCACGAAAGCGATGGATATTTTGCAACCGCCTCATTGACACTCTCGCCCAACGTGGAACAGGTGGTACCACGAAACGTTGCAGGTGCATACTCAACATCAGTCCTTAAGAAACAAAAACACGCAAACGCGATGCACCAATTTACTACATAGTTTTGAGTCAGAAAGTGTTTTGATGGTTGCACGGGGTTTTATTGTAATTCTGAAGTGACGGCGACTAGTCTCGAGAATGATTCGGGATCGACGTCGGGCTAGATCGGGAGACATTCCGGTTTGTCAACACTTGTCAGTGCTAACAAGTAAAGAAATTCAGGGCGAGTCTTTACCTTTAGCCAGTCATGGGCACGTTACCAGTAAAAAGTAACAGTGTTACAGTTACAATTACCTAGAGAGAAAAAGTAACTCTGTTACAGTTACAGTTACCGGTTTCAAAAAGTAACGTGTTACAGTTACAGTTACTGCAAAAACAGCAACGCCGTTACTTTCTCGTTACATATTTTTTTTTTGCGTCATTCGGCGTTCCAGCATTTTGATGTGCATAATTTATATGCAATAATTGTTATAACTTAGAATAAACCGTTTTTCAAAATTGTCATCGGCCAGCGTCAGTGAACGTTTTGGTTTATTTTTCACTCCGAAACGAATGAGGACAGAGATGGTCACATAATTAGATTGTGGTATTTACTCGGAAGCAGGCCTAAACATAGCATGTCAAGCAGCTTCCAAAGAATATAGGCGGAAAGGGAACAATTAGCTTCAGGTGCTTTACGAGTGTGCGACGACCACCGCGGCGTCTATGTCCGAAACGCCAACTGTGGAAGTAATAAATAGTAAAAATAATAAATTAAACAAGTGCCGGCTTTCTGCACAATTTGGGGACGGCTTTCTTGAAATCTATTAGGGATGAGGAAACGGCGAACGACTGGTAGTAAAAACGACAGCACGGACATATCCCAGACATAGCCCAGACGGAATACTCGAAGAAATTGCACGACCACCAACACCCACAGATGGTACGCACGAGAGAAGAGTGAACCACAGTCGGTGAAACAGACATTGTTTGCCGCCCCTACCACCGCGGGCGCCGCTTCCTTTATCTCCCGGTTTCGTGCTGACTCGAATGTCGTACATCCTCGGTCGTGGGCTGAACCAGGCTGTTTTTTGTTTGTTTATAGCGTAGCCACGCTTTTTTTTTTGTGTCAGCGAGAAGTTTGGAGAAAAATACTTCTAGATGGCAATTTCTCCATGTCCGCGGCAGTGGGTTCAATTTATATAGTAAAAAAAAAGTAACTGTAACGGCCTGAACAGTTACAGTTACCCAATAAAAAAGTAACAGTGCTACAGTTAAAAGTTACCAGTATTAAAGAGTAACGCGTTACAGGTAAAAGTTACCGGAAAAAGTAACTAGTTACAGGTAACGCGTTACTAGTAACTAGTTACTGCCCAAGACTGCCTTTAGCCAGCGCAAGCGCACTGGGATGCGAGGGTGCTTCAGCTACGCGCGAACCTCTGTCATGGATGTTGTTGGTGTGCAAGACAACAGGGCCCGCTCTAGAAATAACGCCAACAGGCGCGGTCAAACATTTTCGCAGCACGGGAAAGGGAACTCTTTTTAAACATTGAGTAACACGTGGGATAAAAAATATAGATATATACATATGCGAAAGCCCCAGTGAACTGCATGTCCGCCTGTACAGACGACGCCCATGTGTTCGAGCCAGCACTGATAAATAGTGCGCGTACGCTGTTTAAACCCCGGTTCCATGCTCCGGAAAATTTTGGCCGCCCCAGTACATATTCGATTACAGCATGTACACGGATTGACTTTAACAACCATAGTTTTACTTGTAATGAGAGCAATATGAAAGCCAAACCTAGCTGATAATGCAGGTGCCTAGTGTAGTTTACTAGAAGTATGTTTTCTAGTATAGAAAAATAAACGAGAGGTAAACTGTACTTATACTGAACAGCACTAGACAAATATGCAAATATCACAACTTGCTTTAGATTGACTTGTGCCATACATTTACCAAGTTCTCAACTTCTTCAAACTCGTGCTGTTGCAATTCACGATGCGGCAGCATGCCCGCCGCAAGAGAGGGTGTGTGTTGCAAAGTACCAGGCAAGGTCAAAGAGCACGTTGGGAGCCTGGACTATGTAACCAGCACCACCTATTTGCCTTTACCGTCTCAACCGGTACGTCCTGGAGCTGGAATACATCAAGCTAAGGGGGTCCCGAAAACTGAGCGTCACACACGCACAACACGTGAAAGCGTATGTTTAATTCATACAATTCCTCATTATTAGCTTATTCACCAATCATCTCAAAGAACAGCAACGGAACAAGAGACACATGCCTTGATGATTCATATTTACATTGGCTCTCAAAATTTACTGAAATTAAAATGCTTTGCTCAACATGGACAGTTGAAGACATACAGGTCATGCATGTACAGTGGTCATCCAACTTATTCGCAAGGCACGAACCATGGCGTATCGCCCAACAGTGCTGCCCTGGCGGCAGACGAAAAAAAGACTCCATGAATACTTATTGGTAACAATCAAAAATAACCTTAAATGGGACGAAAATAAAAGTAATATAGGTAAAAAACACATTTCGAAAGCTATGCTTCCTACGAAGAAAACTGAAGGCATGCCCCTTAAATGTCAAACTCCAAGCATATTGTTCTCTAGTCCGAGAAGTCCTTGAGCTCTCCTCTATCGTTATAGGATCCATACTTTATCAAAAACATCCCGGAAGTGGAGCGGATCCAGCATCTTGCTGATAGGCTTATCTCATCAGACTATCGGTCATTACCATCTTTAACTAAAAAGCTCAAGCAGTTGGACCTGAGCCCGCTCCACCTTCGCCGTCACGTCAAGAAGGTAAGGTTTCTCTGTTTACTATCACATAACAGTTCTTGCCTACGAAGTGAACACTATTTATTTACAGCGCCTCACAGATCAACAAGACCAAACTAGTCTAAAGTAATACGCCCATATTTAACCAGAACTAAACGTTTCCAAAAAATATTTTTTTCCAAACAGAATTCAACAGTGGGACCGCTTGCCGTCATTGCTAACGAAAGCAAAAATGCTGAATCACTTGACCGTCTGCTAGTGTCACAATTTCTATAACCCTCTCCTGCTCGGGCGGCTCTGCTGCCTGCAGTATCTGTAATTAAATAAAACAAATAAGTTACGTGGCGAACAATAGAACAAACCCAGGCAAAGGTGGGGGGGAGAGGGGGTGCTCGCTTAAGGATGAAATCGGTGCTGGTCCGGCAACAGTGAAGCAATATTGTCCGGCGGGATACCTATTTTCATTGCTGCCTGCAGTGTGTTTCAAATGCTGCTGCAAAGTCATCTTTCTTGTCCAGCAGCCTCCCATGCTTAGATTGCGGCATTGCCCACCACGTTGTTGGGCATTTTTTTTGGTTTCATGTTTACCCTCATTATGAGGGTGAACATGCTGCTTTGCTCAATCGTCCCTGCCAGCACCTCAAAGCGACTTCAACGGGAATAAACGTAGGAGATTGCATACGCGCAGGTGACAAAAGATCGCAGTTGCTTTCACTCGTCTAAGCACCCCAGCAGCTGGTAGTGGCGATCAAATAATGCAGCATGTTCACCCAAATAATGAGGATGACTGTACATTAAAATATGCACATCCAAATAAAATGCAACTAGGAAGATCTGTATTATTGTGGTCAGCCGACGTGCCGCATACTTGTTAGCGCATACTGTCACAGAGGAATAGTCAAGAAAACAAAGAATAACTGGGGGAAACTGAAACGTTTAATGGGGCGAACTTGTGCCCAAAAATAAAGAGGAAAAACGATAACAACAAAAGAGAACAAAGCGTCGCGGGCGTCGAGATCGGCGTGACAGCAGAGTCGAACGCTGGGGCGAAACTGACTCGGATCGCCACGCGAAGCCCCTTATGTACACGCGTAGGCTTCTGGAATAATCAACGTAGAAGGTTCGGCGTGTGGAACTTTCTAAACTCGAACAAGCAACACGGTTCTCGAATTTACCAGAACATTACATTAGATATCAACAAAAAAACGTCCCCGCGGCCAGGATTCGAACCCTGGCTTTTCGCGTGGGAGGCAGGCGCTATAACCGTTAGGCCACGCGCGCGCTACCTACTTGGCAAGCTGCGCGCGCGGCATTACTCCCCCCTTTAAAAAGTGCATCGCCCCGATGCAGCACAAAACAAACCAAACAAAAAAGAACGGTAAGCTAAAGAGTCATTTGGTCCTCAGTCCTATCGAGCGTAGTACGGCTTCATGCGCACGACGTGGACAACTTCCGGTCGTGGAGGGCGGCGTGATGAAGTCCGTGTTCCGTCGGGCATAACCTCGTAGTTCAGATCCCCGAGTCTACGAAGCACTCTGTAGGGTCCGAAGTAGCGCTTCAAGAGTTTTTCGCTGAGACCTCGGCGGCGGATCGGTGTCCACACCCACACCCTGTCACCGCGCTGGAAGTGGACGTCCCGACGACGAAGGTTGTAACGGCTAGTGTCGACTCGTTGTTGAGCTTGAATACGGTGTCTGGCGAGCTGGCGGACTTCTTCTGCCCGTTGGGCAACCACCTGGGCGTCGTCGCTAATGTCGACAGCCGGTTCGTGCGGTAACATCGCGCCCAGCATCGTCGATAGTTGCGACCATGAACCAGCTGGAAGGGTGTCAATCCGGTGGTCTCTTGCACGGCCGTGTTGTAGGCAAATGTGACGCACGGCAAGACCTCGTCCCATGTCTTGTGCTCCACGTCGACATAAATGGAGATCATGTCGGCGATGGTCTTGTTGAGTCTCTCCGTCAGCCCGTTGGTCTGGGGGTGGTACGCCGTGGCGCGACGATGGCTGGTGTGGCTGAGACGAAGGACTTCTTGCGTCAGCTGGGCCATAAATGAAGATCCACGGTCTGAGATCAGGACTTCGGGAGCGCCGTGCCGGAGGACGATGGACTCGATAAAAAACTTTGCGACTTCCACAGCAGTCCCTGAAGGAAGGGCTTTCGTTTCGGCGTACCGTGTGAGATAATCTGTGGCCACGATAATCCATCGGTTTCCTTCAATCAATCAATCAATCAATCTTTTATTGACCGAAAAAAGTATACAAAATATTGAAAAAAGCATATGAGCCCATAGCCGCTAGGCTAGTTCGGGCTCATCAACAAAATATCGCAAGAACACAGAGCGACAGGCATATGTCAATAGAAAGAAACAAAAGTACTCCTAATCATGTTGCTACAATATTAGATGCTAAACTCGGTTACAAATACCAAAGAAACGATGATGAGGATGAAC
Source organism: Ixodes persulcatus (assembly GCA_013358835.2). NCBI lineage: Eukaryota > Metazoa > Arthropoda > Arachnida > Ixodida > Ixodidae > Ixodes > Ixodes persulcatus. The sequence goes on along the minus strand of JABSTQ010011409.1, from coordinate 485,187 downwards.
GATGATCTAAGTAGATAAGAGGAGATAATGCTTCAGTGCTTTGCTAAAAGTATACGAATTTCGAAGGTCGTTCGAAAGGGCGTTCCAGATTTTTGTCCCACAGAATTGAATTAGCCTTTCCCCGTAAACGTTGTGGCATTGTGGAAGGTTAAAGTGCCCCGACAAATTTGCCCTAGTTTGACGGAAACCTTTAAGAAGTATAGTTATAGGAAATGGGTTGTTAGAGGTAACTATTTCGTGAAACAGCGTGGCAATTTTATACCTTACTATTTTATGAAGTGGAAGAATGCTGAGGTGATGAAATAAAATGCTCGATGCCTGTGTATAGTGTGAGTTGGTTATAATTCGAATTGCCCTTTTTTGTAAACCCATAATGGGCGTAAGATACGTGTCATAGGTTGTACCCCATGTTTCTGTACAGTATGTTAAATGGCAGTGGAATATCGAGAAGTAAATAATTTTTAAGGTTGAAGAGTCGAAGCACTGTCGAGCCTTCAGCAGAATGTAGCAAGCATATGACATTTTTTGACAAATATAGGCAATGTGATGTTCCCAATGTAAGTGTGAGTCGAATATTACTCCCGGATATTTGAATGTATGTTCTTGTTCTAAAAGAGAGTTGGCAATATAAATTTTGCAGTTGGCATAGTTGATTTGTTTTTTGTTTGAGTGGAATATAACATACTTAGTTTTTTTTATATTCAACGTCAACTTGTTATAGTTACACCAATCCTGGACAATAATCAGTTCTTCATTGATCACACTATTAATGTTATCTAACGAACTATTTGTGTAGTAAATTGCTGTATCATCTGCGTACAATATCATTTGGGAATTAATATGTAAATGTGAGAGATCATTGACATATAATGAAAATAGGACAGGACCCAGAACTGATCCCTGCGGAATCCCTGTTGTGATTGGCCTAATATTGGATTGACAATTTGACATGGAGACATATTGAAAGCGAGAAGTTAAATAGCTCCTTAAAAAGCTTAATGATAAACCCCTAAACCCGTATCTCTCCAATTTGTTAAGTAGAATGGAATGATGGACCGTGTCAAAAGCTTTTTTAATATCGGGGAAAACACAGAGCGTAATTTTGTTGTCGTTAAGTGAGTCGTTTATTGCTTGACTAAGTGATAGAACAGCACTTGACGTAGATTTGTTAGGTCGGAAGCCGTGTTGGAGCGGGGTTATAATTTGAAATTTATCAATGAAAGCATTTATACGTTTTACTACAAGTTTTTCAAAGAGTGTGTTTATACCATTAAGAACTGATATTGGCCTGTAATTTTCAGGCTCGTTAGCATCATCATTCCCACCCTTAAATATTGGGCACACTTTAGCTATTTTCAACGAGTCCGGATATATTCCGGTTAGCAAAGAATGGTTAAACATATATTGTAGTGGAATACCTAGTATATCAATATTAAATTTTAGCACTTTAATTGGAATTCCATCACATCCAGGCGATTTGTTTATTGACATATTCATAACGATGGACGCGATTTCTGTAAGTGTTATTTCCTCGAATACACAGGTATTCGAGATAAAGGCGGGCTGTAGAAACGTTGGTGTGGTGTTGGAAATGATGCCATTCGCAAGCTGCGGTCCAATGTTGGTAAAGAAACGATTAAAATCTTCCACAGTGCTGTTATCAACCTTGTCTGGGGTGGTTTGTATCTTTGACCCCGGTTTTATGACGCTGTTGATGACTTTCCACATTTTCTTCGAGTCGTGGCAGTTACTAGCGATAAGGTTACTGTAGTATTCCTTTTTACGTTTTCTTATCAGTGACACAGACAAGTTACGATAATGTCTATATTGTCCGAGATAAAAGGTGCTGTGTTTGTGCTGTTTCAGCTTCTGCTGCCAAGTGTTTTTTTCTTTCAGTGCACTAAGAATGCACTGAGTCATCCATGGGCAGATCGGATCTAGGTAACGGCGCTGTTCGAACTCGTCTGAGGAATCTTTAATCGCATCCCTAATCACATCTACAAAGTTACCAAATTCAACGTTTACATCTGAATTAAATAATGCAGTAAAATCAAATCCCATTAACGTATGGCGCAAGCGTTCGTAATTTATTTTCCGTGCTGGCTGACGGTGTTGTTCATCAGAAGCGTTATTGATCGTTAAAACAAGTACGAATATGGGGTAATGATCAGCGATGTCATATTCGTAAACACCAGCAGCTTCGGCATCTATATTTGTAAGAATATGATCAATGAGAGTTGATGAATTAGGGGTCACTCGAGTTGGCTCATCTATAACGTTCCTAAAATTGAACGACTGAACAAGGTAAGTATAGTCTAAGTGCACGTTTCTGAGAGTATCTATATTGAAATCCCCGCATACAACAGACTTTTTTTTGTTAACCGTCAGTGTTGTGAATATATCATCCATTTGGTTATAAAAAGATGATAAGCACGAATCCGGTGGCCTATACACCACGCCGATTACAACGCCACACTTCAATTCCACAAATAACGCCTCGATGTAGCTACAAGAACATGAAATCAAAGGCAGTTCACTGAATGACAAGGCGTTTTTTATAAACAGTGCTACGCCGCCACCTCTATTTTTAGCAGTCCTAGATAGAGACACCGTTACGGAACCGGGAACATTAACGTGCTCGTTCTCTTTTAGCCAAGTTTCAGTTATTGCTATAATATCAAACGTAAACGAGTGAAGCGACAAGAAGGCAATAAGGATATCTAAATTTTTATGAATACTTCTTATATTACAGTGTAGCACTGAAAGCACTTTTTTGCTGGAGTACAATTTGTTTACAGATGCTATAGAGAACATGTTAATTTAATACAACGAAAACAAACAAACAAAGCAACAAGCGAGAGTTTGTAGAAGAACTACACAATCTTAGCAAAGTCTTCCTCCCCGGTTATCTGTACCACTTTCGTGGATTCGCTTCTTCGCATCAAACTTTTTCCCTGAGACACCCACGCAAATTTCCATTTTTTCTCTCGCTTAAGCTGAATTTCCTTTCCAAGCAGGATTTTGTTTTCGGCGCAAAGGTGCTCGTTAATGAACACTGGGTCATTTGTCGTAAGACCGATGTCAGTTGTGCTTAGCCTCCGTTTCCTTGCCGCCTGAAGCACCTTGTCACGAAGCGACCTCGCAAAAAACTTGATGACAATATTTGGTTTCGTTTTATCTTTGGTCGGTACACGATGTATGGCGTCGAGATCTTTTGCTCTAATTTCCATCTGTGGGACCTCGCCGATTCGTGTAACAAGGGCCTCAAGCGATTCATCTGGCAACTGAGGCACACCTTTGATTTCCAGGTTGTTACGCCTGCCGTACTGCTTGAGTTCTGTCAGTTCCTTCCTGGTTTCGTGAAGTTGACCTGCCAGGTTATCACATACTTTTCGAATTTCCTGTTGCTCACTTTTCACCGAGTTAACTTCCTTCCTCAGTTCGGTGATCGCTTCTCGCAGTTTTTCAAAGTTATCGTTTATGAATGACATCGATTTTTTCACACCTGCAAATTCCGCTTTCATTGCTTCATTGGATACTTTCATGCCAGCAAGTTGTCCTTGCATTGCTTCATTTGAAACTTTCACACTGTTAAGTTCAATTTTGATTTCTGAAGTGTTCGTTTCAATCCGAATGCATAGGTCGGAAAAAAGTTTAGCCAGCTCTTTTATCGTTGTTGGCTGTTTGTCACCCATTGAAGCAAAGTTCAGAAAAGATCCAAAAACAGTGCTAGAGCGACCCAGGTACCACGAAAATACTATATTATGGTATGCGACTGCGACATACCTGTAATGACAGAATGGATTTTGTAGATGTGCGATGTGACGGTGGTTGCCTGGATCGCTCTAGAAGTGAAGCTTCGACCGGCGTGGCTGCTGTTTTATGGATGTTGGCAGGATGTAGGATGCGTCCAAGTTGGTTCCAGGGGTGGACTCTATGTCCGGGTTTCCGGTGAGCGATGATGCGGCACCAATCGGGCAGTCAGCTGTTAACTTGCCGAGTTGTAATCGCTGGGAGAAGGCTGGGGCGATCCGTCGCCAATGCTGCTGATACACCGGTACGTCTGTAATGACAGAATGGATTTTGTAGATGTGCGATGTGACGGTGGTTGCCTGGATCGCTCTAGAAGTGAAGCTTCGACCGGCGTGGCTCCTGTTTTATGGATGTTGGCAGGATGTAGGATGCGTCCAAGTTGGTTCCAGGGGTGGACTTGATGTCCGGGTTTCCGGTGAGCGATGATGCGGCACCAATCGGGCAGTAAGCTGTTAACTTGCCGAGTTGTAATCGCTGGGAGAAGGCTAGGGCGATCCGTCGCCAATGCTGCTGATACACCGGTACGTCTGTAATGACAGAATGGATTTTGTAGATGTGCGATGTGACGGTGGTTGCCTGGATCGCTCACCTTGCGTCGATAGTGGGAAAGGATCAAGTACATCTATTCCGATCTGCTGAAACGGTGCGGTCGGGAGAGCAATCGGCTGCTGGAGACCTGCCGGCTTCGTCGGCGGTTACTTACGTCGCTAGCACTCGTGGCACGATCGGGTGTAGAGGTGGACGGCCTTGGGGAGCTTTGGCCAGTAATACTTTTCACGAATATGGGCCAGTGTTCGGCTGTAACTGTGGTGTCCGGACGTCGGGTCGCCGTGACATGCTAGAAAGATCTCCTCCCGAAGGTCGGTCGGGATTACCAGCAACCACGGTGTGTTGTTGTCAACGAAGTTCTCTTTGTAAAGCACACCTTGTCGAAGGACGAAGGTTGGCAGGGCTCTCGAGAAGACACGGGAGACAGTTCTCCCTCGTCCTTCGAGGTGCCCGATTAGCGCGCGCAACTCAGGATCGTCTCGTTGACGTCGTGCCATGTCGTCGGTATTCACTGCGCCTAGGAAGCACTCGTCGTCATCGTCGTCGCTGCTGCCGGAAGGCGTTTCGACGGGGGATCTGGACAGGCAGTCGGCGTCGCTTGCTTGCGGCCTGACTTGTAGAACACACTCATGTTGAACTCCTGCAATCGGAGACTCTGTTGAGCGAGGCGTCCTGACGGGTCCTTGAAGTTCGCAAGCCAGCAGAGCGAGTGATGGTCGGGGACTACACGGAACGGGCTTACGTACAAGTACGGACGAAACATCGTGATTGCCCAGACAACCGCAAGGCATTCTTTCTCGGTCGTGGAGTAATTTTTTTCCGCCCTGGACAGTGTCCGACTCGCGTAGGCAATAACTCGCTCGGTGCCTTCTTGCATTTGAACCAGTACCGCGCCAAGTCCAGCGTTACTTGCGTCCGTGTGAATTTCGGTTTCCGCATCCTGATCAAAATTTCCTAGAACAGGAGGTGTCAGCAGTCGTTGCTTCAGTTCGCCGAATGCCTGCTGCTGCTCCTCGGCCCATTCGAACTTCTCGGCGTTTTTTGTGAGGTTTGTTAGCGGTGCGGAAATCCTTGCGAAATCCCGAACGAACCGCCGATAGTAGGCGCATAGTCCAAGGAACCTTCGCACGGCTTTCTTGTCTCTCGGCGCTGGAAATTCTGCGACGGCGCGAGTCTTCTCTGCGTCGGGGCGAACGCCTTCGTTACTAACCACGTGATCTAGGAACTTCAGTTCGTCATAGGCGAACCGACGCTTTGATGGCTTCAGGGTGAGTCCGGCAGTCTGTATGGCTTGGAGAACAGCTCGGAGTCGTCACAAGTGCTCGTCGAAGTCGCCGGAAAACACTACGACGTCGTCGAGGTTTACGAGACAGCTTTGCCACTTCAGTCCTGCCTGTACGGTGTCCATTTCACGCTGGAAAGTTGCTGGCGCCGTGCACAGTCCGAAGAGCATCACCTTGAACTCGTACAGTCCATCCGGAGTGACGAAAGCTGTCTTCTCTCGGTCACGTTCGTCGACCTCGATCTTCCAGTAGCCGCTCTTCAGGTCCATCGATGAAAAGTATCGGGAGTGGCGCAGCCGGTCTAAAGTGTCGTCGATACGGGGGAGTGGATAGACGTCTTTCTTCGTCACCGCGTTCAGCTGTCGGTAGTCCACGCAGAACCTAAGCGTTCCGTCCTTCTTCTTAACCAGTACGACTGGAGACGCCCACGGACTGCTTGATGGCTGGATTATGTCGTCGTTCAGCATCTCTTGAACTTGCTCCTGGATCACCTCCCTTTCTTTAACGGAGACTCTGTACGGTGATCGATGCACAGGGCGCGCGTCGTCCTCGGTAACGATGCGGTGCTTCGCAATGGCTGTTCGGCGCACCTTCGGCGACGTCGCAAAGCAGTCACGGTATTCGGCGAGGAGGTTAATCAGCTGCCGTCGTCTCGGGTCCGGAAGCTTAGGGTCGATGTCGAGCTGCGCTGGCGACGTACTGTCTTGCTGAGGTTGCGAGGATTCGTCAGTAATGGCGGCGATTTCGGCGGAGCGTCGGAGTTCCTCGACGTGACCAACGGCTGCACCTTTTGTGAGGTGTTGCGTTTCATTCCGGAAGTGCGTCGCGAGGACCACAGTGCGGCCATCCTGAAGTTTAGCTACTCCTCGTGCGACGCCTATCCCTCTTCCTAGAAGCAACTGGAGGTTGCCTTCCAGAACAAATTCGCCGCAGGTAGCTGCATCGGTCACGACGGGTACGACAACACTTGATCGCGGCGGAAGGTTCACGTGGTCGGCAGCGACTCGGACGGCGGCTGACGCTGTTTGGGGTTTCTCTGAAGGCAGAACAGGCTTGCGCAGTGTCAATCTGTTCTCACCAAGGTCGATGACGGTGCCGTATTCACACAAGAAGTCCATTCCGAGAATGACGTCCCTCGAACAGCCTTTCAGAACGACGAACTTCACAGGGCAGGTTTCACCGTGAATCTCAACGCGAGCGGTGCACCTGCCAACAGATGTGATGAGATGTCCGCCGGCGGTTCGTATCTGCGGTCCGTCCCACGACGTCGTACCGCGACGTTTGGGCGTCTCCTGGGGGTGGCGCCGGGGCCTGGCGAGGAGCTTGCGGCGGTCGTCGGGCCACGGCGGCGTAGCTCAACGTCGGCTCTTCTGACGTCGCCGTGTTGATCGGAGCCTCAGGTTGGAAGGCCCGGTGAACTTCCTCTCGGACGACCTCGGCGAGCGACAGTGAGGACGGGCGATCCGCAGCGATATTATCTTCCGGAGTTCTTCCAAGACGACTTCACGGATGATCTCCTGAAGGCTGTCGACACCGCTGGTATTCAAGTCTAGAAGGGAAGCAGCGATAGCTGGAGCAGCAGGCGCGCCGGCGATTCGGTGGTAGTGGCTTTCTCGGGCTGTCAGGGCGCGCTCGATATTGGTGGCTTCGGTTACAAAACCACTGACAGACGTTGGGGGATTGCGTACCAATCCTCCGAAAATTTTTCCCTTCCCGCCACGCATGAGAGCGTGAAGCTTCTTCTCGTCGGTGGCATCTGGATCGGCCCGGGCACTTAGACGCAAGATTTCTTCGACGAAGCTTGTCACACTCTCGTTGGGGCCCCGCACCCTTGTTCGAAGAAGGTCCTCCGCTCTCTCTGTCGACGGTGGTAGTTGATGAACGTCCGCTTCAGTTTGGCGGCGCATGGCTCCCACGAAGTAAAGGAGGACTCATGGTTCTCAAACCAGTTCCTCGCGGTGCCTTCAAGCGCGAAGTAGAGGTTCTGGAGGCGGTGCTCATCCGTCCATCCGTTGTGGCGGGATACACGTTCATAATGATGCAGCCAGTCCTCTACGTCTTCGTGAGCTTCACCGTGGAAGGGCGTCGGAGTACGGGGGGTGAAGGGCAGGATGACGACGGGTGGCGTAGTCATCGTCGCGGTCCGCTTCTTTGATTTCTGCAGCAGGGGTCCAAGTTCCGGGAGAAGGCCTTGGTTACGGCGACTTGACCGGGCCTTGGTCTGGTCTTCTGCGAAGGGTAGCCTCCCGGGGCTTAGCACGTCACTTGGCCGGCGTGTTTTCGGAGGGGTACGGTCCACGGGCATAGAATGCAGGTACCCCGCACCTCCACCAAAATGTCACAGAGGAATAGTCAAGAAAACAAAAAAATAACTGGGGGAAACTGAAACGTTTAATGGGGCGATTTTGTGCCCAAAAATAAAGAGGAAAAACGATAACAACAAAAGAGAACAAAGCGTCGCGGGCGTCGAGATCGGCGTGACAGCAGGGTCGAACGCTGGGGCGAAACTGGCTCGGATCGCCACGCGAAGCGCCTTATGTACACGCGTAGGCTTCTGGAATAATCGGCGTAGAAGGTTCGGCGTGTGGAACTTTCTAAACTCGAGCAAGCAACACGGTTCTCGAATTTACCAGAACATTACATTAGATCTCAACAAAAAGGCGTCCCCGCGGCCAGGGATCGAACCCTGGCTTTTCGCGTGGGAGGCAGGCGCTATAACCGTTAGGCCACGCGCGCGCTGCCTACTTGGCAAGCTGCGCGCGCGGCAATACGTAGTTATGTGATAAACGTTTATACTTTTTTTTAGTTATCCTTGCAGCAAATACTGATACAGGCCCTATTGCAGCTCGTCTGGTGGGTCTTCTTCTATGGCTATTTGGGAAAGGAGAATAGGGTCTCCCTCCTTAGCTGCGTGGTGACCAGAGTGTTCCATTCAAGTTCTAAAGGTTGCAATAAAACAAAAATAATGAATTCAAAATAAAAAGTTCATTGTCAATAAATTATAAAAATTAATGACATTATGTATGTAGACCCTCACAATATAGAATAGCCATGTAAACGACAAGTATGCGTTTTTAATACAACCCAGCCAAAGCCGGTAATTTCATTCCCAAGCTTTCTTCAACTGATTCACCTAATTTAGTTTTTTTTTTATTGACTCTACCTCGCACAAATGAAACGCATGGTGACAACTAAACCACGGAGTTTAAATAACAATAAGCCCATGGAGCAGTTCATGTAGTTTTTTCTTGCGAGTACCGTTGCTAAGTCCCGAATTTGAGTAAGATATCACGAGAATACTGCAGTTTATCACAAATATTGGCCGGAGTTTAGTTCAGAATATTTCACTGCAACTAAGAGCTGCAACAGTAACGCTCATATTTTTTTTTTTTTTTTTTCAATATACGCGACGCATGAAGGTCCCACTCAAGCCGGATGCTTTCACTTTAGCACTCGAAAGCACTGCGGCAAAGCAAGATAAGCAAAATTGGAATACTCTGCTATTTCCTCTTTACTGCTGTATACAAGCCGCGGCGAGAACCTCACTCAACCAAGCCAGCTAACGCGACTGAGCAGACTAGGTACATAAGTGGAATAGCGAAAATTCCAAGTACTGTCACTGCTTGATACTGAGAGAAAGATCATACAGGGTATTACATCATTTGTGGCTAAAGTCAAAAGTTCTGAATATTCGCACAAGCCTACCATAAGCATCCGGAAGTGTACTGGGGCCTGGCAATTATATTTTTATTATTAAAGCCTTATCAAGATTTGCTGCAATGTTGGCGCACGTTACTCGCATCTGGGCTAAATGTAAGAGTATGCAGCAGGATTAGCACTTTGGCACAGTTTGACACAAATAGCGCAGCAATCATATCACGGTACTTAGAGCAAATAAAATACCGCAACAATAAATCCAAGTCTGGTTAACTTAGTCATTGCTTATTATCCCAACACACGAAGGCTCTCACTGATACACTAGCAACAAGCATAACTAGAAGGGTTTCCTAGCAGATTAATCTGGATGTTAATGGAGGCGTCATTTGCCCAACCGGAGTACTACGTTCCTAAAACACTCAGTTGCGAAGCTTACCCTTCAAAACCGGACCGCTCGCGTCTACTCAGACCAAACTCAATATGATAACAGCGCCACCCTTTAGATATTGATCATATCATGGAGGTTCATTCATATTTAACTGCGAAAAGGCACAACGAGATGACATCACCGTTTCTTGCGCGACTCGACCTAAACCGAGACGTGAAGACATGCAGTTCACAGAGAGACCGCTGCGGGAGAAATGGCGGTGTTGCGATCACCTCTTGTTCGGTTCTCGAGTGCATATCGAAGTCACTTTATCAGAGCGGGCTCTGTGGCAGTTTCCCAACTGAGTTGCTCTAGTAACGTTGCCGAATACCTCTGCATACTTTACCTTTCGCAATGTGCCAGCAATCAAAGATGTGTCGAATCTGTTGGTGGTCTTTGGAGTGGAAAGATTTGATCATAGTGTGGTGGCCGGTAATCATGCTTTCCACAGTCAGTCCAAGGACATCGAAAACCACACATGCTCTCTTGAGTCCCTTCAGCTCCATGGCCCAGCTTCCCTTTGTCTCGTTGGAGTGCATTGTAATAAAATGTATTGTGTTATCACAACGCAAGTTCATATATACAAGAAAAAAGTAGGTAAAGTCGATGAGAGACATCTTGTAATGTGTTAACACATGCATAAAATTTCTTTCCTTTGAAAAAATGGATTATAATGTTGTAACATTCAGCTTTAGAACATGCATGTGAATGCACAGAACTTGCACTGTCTCGAGGTGCAGAACATTGTTTCTCTGCACATAAATCACAGTGCATGATACATACTTGGCCGAGTGGCCAGGAGACTCCCAGCGGTCAAAAGCAGCAAGGAGCAACACCCGCCCAGCAGCTTCCTCAAACAGCTGGGTCTGTTGCCGGTTTCAAACCTTACAGTTGCAAGAAAAAACAGGTGTTTGTAAACTCTGCGTTTTCAAATCCTTGCATTGTATACTGCAAGATAACCAACTGCTCTGACCTTTCACTTCTTTAAAGCAATCTTGATTCTATCCGGCATTGGTACAACCATTGGCACATCAATAAAAGTAAGAAAAAAATATAAGCACATGACCAATTCTCGGAAAGTTAATAGATCTTAATCACGAGTGAGATCTTTTAATCTTCAACCTCCCATAGAGCTTGCATGTGAAGTATGCGTGACATTTATAATGCAAATTATATACTTAGCTATTAATGACTAACCTCACAAGGAGGTTGCGTGACGTGTGTACATTATTTACAACGCCAATCGCATGCCTGTTTATCTGAACCGTAATTTCTAAAAAAAACGTAGACACTGAAACATTTTCTTTTGAAAACACTATACCACCCACACGCAAGTATGCTTTGCCGCCTGTGATTCTAAAACAGGTAAAATTGAACTTTACAAAATAGATTTACGGGTTTTATTATCTCTAATTACCATCAAACTCACGTGCAACATCTATGAAACTTGTCATATCAGTACTTAATCTCTGCTTATGAGACAAGCTATCTCAGTTGTGCTTATCTCAGAAAATGTATTTTCACAATTCAGTCCTAAAACTGAAATATAAAAACTTATTTTTATATTCCACAGGTGAATTTAATTCATGCTCACGCTAAGGTGGGGTGGCTTTTAGAACCTTGGATGTTTAGGATCACAAACCACTATGAAGATCTCTACTGGCAACTGCTACATGACCTGTGCCATGTTCATTTTAACATTAAAAATAAAACTTATGGGGGAATGAACTTACTTTTTGTGGCTAGGTTTGTGTATTTTTTATGTTTATCCCTTGCCTCACTGCTATCAAAGACTCCCACCAAGGAAACTTTATCTGGAAATCGGAGGTATCCATATTATTTAGGTGTGATTTTGTTAAGTATAGATAAGGCGAAACGGCACACGCAGATGGCTGTATTTATGTCTGATTCAACTGTATCTTCGAAACTTTTGAATTCCGTCATTCGTAAAACATGGTAGAAAAATGCTTTCAGTCACGACAGCATATACGAAATCCCATTCACTCAGTTGCGTTTCCACTGTCTTGCATTGTTCTAGAATCCGTTGATTGTAAGAGGATTACAAAAATTGTACAATGGTCATCCCACCCCAACGTTGTGCAAGGCACACAAACGCACCTGTAAGTGGTTTTTGGATGCATATATGCCCTACACAAGTGTCATTATGTTAGACCACACAAAAAGGCACAAACGCATTTGGCTTCAGGGGGAATGTTGAGACGATAGCTATACCCACCGTCTTCTATGTGCCCAGAATCTGCAACGAACGACTAGGCACCCCCTCAATCCCTTGACAAAAATCCCAGTCTATGAGTAAATCACAGCTCCAAACATATTATACCCGTCTTATCGCTTGCAAACGAAAAGAAGAATGGGTGTTGAAGTATGTATTGTACGAGAAGCAGGGCACATCGATCTTGTTGAGGAGACTCAGGACCTTCTTCACTACACTTCCGGAGAACAGGGTGGCTCCGGCAAGCAGTATGGCTCCCAGCGGCCTCCTATCCACAGATGACTGGCTACTCCAGACCAGCTCGTTGCCATTACTGCGCATTATGTACAAAAAAGACAAGTCCCCTTGACTTTCTTCCTTGAGGTGCGCATGAGTGCTGCGCACTTTAGGCACCTCATCAGGAGCTCGCCAAGTCACGAATCAAACTGGATAAACTTCCTTTCAGAAATGTGGTCCACGACACCACCACCTGTGCGTGAACTGCACTGACACACTGTGTTGACCTGGTCATCCCTGGTTATCAGAATACGAAAATAAACAAAGATTGTAAAGTAACATAACCACTGGATTGGGAAGAAAGGTGGCCTAATTCGTTTATTTTGTCATGATTAAAGTTACTGAATGTGGGAAAGTAATATCAATGCCTTCCCACCTGCTAGCCGGACCCAAACGAATTCAAACATACATAAACCTCTCAATGTAATTCACTCATCGCTGTCGGTTGCCATGGTGATCGCCATTTTGGACCTTTTGTCAAAGCTTCAAAACGGTAGTCGAAACCAGTCGCACCAAGATCTCTGTGGTGAATCATTGTGCTGAAAGCGTTCCACTGAAAGCGTTCCCGCCAATATAAGAGTCTATGGCGCTGTGCATGAAATAAACTTATCACTCATGCTTATTTCTCCAGATCTCTTACACTTATGCTGCTCTTTTTGTGTGTTTCAAGGCAGTTAATTTATTTTTTAATGCCTCCAAGCACTGACATTTAGTGTGATGGCGGTACAAATATGTACAGAGCGCGACACTGTTAGTGCGAACAAGCGATCGCCGGTTTTTCCAGTTTTTCTCTTTGAAACCAAGGAATGTCATCTAAGTTATTATTGCTACGGAAAGAGCTACTTTAGTTCTATAGTGTAAGCGATAACATTTCGTGCTCGGTAATACGTTTTAACAGTAAAATGCGAAATTGCGCAGATGTCGATTTCGCGCTAACAGTGTCGCGATGTGTACGTCATCACACACCGCGACGGTGCTTGGGGCATTGAATGATAACCAATATGATTCGGTGCTATGGAGGTTGAGGCGGCTCTTGTGGCACTAGCGGCTGTGATGGTTTGACAGCAATTGCTTCTGCCCTTCAGGCAATGTCTAGTCTAACTCAGCCTGGGGGACATTGTTCGGTGATGATGAACACCTTGGTGTCACGAGGACAAGATTTGTCTGGATCTGGTGGAAGACGTTTCCGATGTAACTTTTATGTCTGTACTTGTTATTTAATGTGTTACACTAACATTTCACACTTTTGTGAAAGCGCAACGCTTTATGCGCGACATTAGTCGGCTCGATAGTAAATTGGTGTGCAAACAATGTAGAGATTCCACCACAAAGGAAAAAATATGTTTTTTTGCTGAACGAGAAGATATCTGTTGAGTATAGGGTCACAATCCAAGGTTCTGTTTTTGCATGTTAATCAAAGCTACAATTGCATGGAAGCTATGCATGCGCATTTTGCTTTTCAAGGCTAAACAACAATAAAAGAAATATGTTGGCAGCCTACTTTGCTGAGAAGCAACACCTGAAGAGGGCCGCACTGTTGTGTCCTGAATCTTTAGGCTGTCTACCGAGTGTCGGACAGCTAAAATGAACAAACTAAAAAAAAATTCATGAGGTCCTTTACGTATACAAGTTCGCCTTGCCATTCCTGGAAACCAATCGTAAATATAACAGAACACTGCAACTGAGAAGGTGGACCCGCAAGCACCAAATAGTTCAAGCAGGTGGGCTGAATTGTGCACTGGTTTATGTCATACTCTTAACTTTTTCAACCCAGCGGGATGACATGAGTAAGGGGTTTCTAGGCCCGAGGCGAATTTTCACAATAAAAAGATTGTACAAGTTGCCAATGAAGCTGGCGGAGATAGATTCTATAGACAAAATAGAAACACAACTGGCTCGGCCGATAGCTTTGTTTGGGCTTATATTTCAGTGGGGATGCTTGTTCCATCCTCGAGTACACTAAATGCACTAAGCTGCAGTACTTTGTTTTCTTGGTTTTGCATACATTTTTGGTGGGCCCCTGAAATAATAGTTACTGATGTCAGTGTCAGAGGCATGCTTTCACATCATGGAGCAAATTTTGGTATGATCGAACGATGTCATCTGTTAAGCGTTACCCCTTGCTGGAATTTCTCTTTGTGTATATATACACTCGTTTTCGTGGAGGCCCGAGGTCTGCGTAATCACACTCCAAAGTCGGGGAAGAGCTCGATCAGCATCTTTGGAAGGCATGATGATCTTCTCTAATGATGCTGATCTGAGAAGAAAACAAGTGTTCACAGATTAAGTCCTCAGAAATACGCAATACAAGAGACTGGCAGACAACTGAACTTTCAATGCATATATACCTAAGCTCAGACAAGGCTCTTCGGTCCCAGTATTTGTTTCCTTCATTTCATCCTGTCGAGTCTCAGGGCTTTGCTTCGTGTAGGCAGCGAAAGAGGTTAATGCGTTGTGCATCACTTCAGTTGTGCCAGTGATTGTGGCTCGGCGTTTCTTTCAGCAGTCTGTCAATTATCTAGAAAATATAGGGGTAAATATTTTTCAGTCAGGAATTCCACAAACACCAAGAGCTAGAGTAATACAAAGTGACTGCCCTGGAATCTGTAATCAGCTATGTCCTGGAACAACCACATGGTAGGTGTACCGCAACCACATGCTAGATTTGCGGCAACCACATGACGCATGTGGTTACCGTACACCTCGCAAGAAGCCAGGCGAAGTGCTCAGGAACAAAAACATCACAATATCGCACGAACACCTCATTACAGACACAAGACTTTTGACGATGTTCTACTGCGCGAGCGCTCGTGCGATAAAACCACCTCACCTCGCGAATATAGCTGCACCGGAAATGATTCAGCTCCGAAACAACTCACTCGTACAACAGCAGCAGCCACCGCCGAATGTGCGCGTTCGCAGTTTACACCGCGACTAGCTGGATGCTAGTGAAAGAAAAATAAAGCGTTTTAGAATAGCACGCGCTAACATTTTGGGTACGCAAAAAATACCGTCGTCACCACTGCGCATGCGCCAATAAGTAACGAAGTTTGCGCTTTGCTTGCGCTAATTTTAACGTGCACTATTAGTTGGCAATTGCGTGCGTACGCAAAGAGTCTTTGTGCTCCTGCCAGTAGGATCTGTGATGAAAAGTTATCGAAAGCGAAGACGAGCACAGTTAAAAAAATGGCGGCTCTAAGGACCATGGCTGCGGCCGCTTTGGCTACGTCGTGATGACGACCTCGGCGGCCTCCTTCCGACCGCGGTTTTCAATACGGGACGACATTGCACTCGGCTTGGCAACGATCACCGGTAACTTGATGTTTGCGGAGCACGAACATTTCTCGGCGAAAGGCAGTACACTGGACATCTCTTCCCAAGGCGACGCAAGTGGGCACGACCAGTCGACCGCTCGCGTCGCATTCTTATGTTTAAGCAAATTCAAAATGTTACTTTGGACCAAGAACTTGTTTTTGTTTTCTCAAGTTCTAGCATTAATCTTGGCAGTGTTGCAAGCGCGAAAGACTTGGGCTCTTGCGTCGCGTCGGAGAAACCCTATTCTAAAACTCTCTTGCGTAGCGTATGCTAACGCAAGCGCTAAATTTAGCGTTATTGTGCACTAAAATTGAGTACGCTATTCTAAAACTCCCTAATGTCTCAGTCGCTGCGAAAACTCACCTTAATGCATCGGCGTTTTATCTCGAGGCTGTTGAGTTGCACTTGCTTGCGCTCCCGCGTGAGCAACGACGGTACCACGACGCGGGTTTCACAAAAGCAAGCTTCACCGGCAGCCCAAGGCTTCGCAGAACGGCTGTTTCTCGGTCGCAGCCCTTCTCTGCGAAATGGTCCGTACAAAGAGAGTCGCCTTTGGCGGGCACCCATGCTGGTTGGGAGGGGCGGGCGAAGCGAGTCCATAGTTTCCGCTGGGTGGGATAGCATGGATATCTGTGCATAGGCCTTCCGCTGTACCACAAGCCGTTTGAACAGCCCTGTGCGACACAGTTCCTCGGCGTAACCTTAAAAACTTCCTGTGCCAGGCGCTTTGATAACAGCCACCGAGCGAAAAATCAAGGAGATCAATAAGGAAGAAACTGCGCGGAGTGGGCACCAGGGGCGCTGGGGACGCAGAGAATGCACACGTCAGTTCCTCTACGCCCGGTCTCAGAAGGCTTCGCTCGCACCAGTGGCTCGCGGCCGAGAATTCGCTCAATCCTACCTCTTAATTCAAAGAAATAAAAAAAAACGAACGGGTGCCATCCCTCTGATTGAATATCGTTTTAGCTATAGTACCATCCCGTGAAGCCCGCTCGGGCAGATTTTATAGAACTTCAAATATTGGTTGAGCATTCCTTTAAAAACCGGTCTGAACTTGTTCGTGCTTGGTGCAACCGAAAACTGAACCGTTATTTCAAACGCATCACAGAACACGAACCAAACCGAAAACAAAATGCAAAGGTAATGACCCAAACCGAACCGGTATAATGACCGGTCCGATACCCAGCTTTGAAGCCAGCAGATCATCTGCTGTTTTCATGCAACACAAACAAAGTATTGAATCCAATATTGTAAGAAATTACAAGAATCGTACAGTCAATGTAAAAGTTTACGTGTAAAGAAAGCTTATATATTATGGTCGCACAGTCCATTGTGCTGGAATCGTATGCCGATTACATTCTGTCAGCGCTGTTTCTAATTGCTGCAGTGCATGGAGATTTGACGCAGGTATACGTGGCGTCGCTTCTAGCTGCGCTCTAGTGCTGCTGTTGTGCAGGTATTCGAATCAGAGGTAGGTTCTTGTCTTTTTTGAGTTTTCAGAAAGCATTAACTGTCCCATGAAGGGAAGCCGGCGTTGTCTGTAGCAGCAAAATTGTACCTAAATTTTCATTGGCTGCGATGAGTCATGTGGCTCCGAAGCAACTGCGTTATCATTGCTATGGAGCAAGCCGATCGAACTGCTGGTTGCGCAGTGGGAGGGGGGGACGCGGGTACGTCCTGGCCTGACAATATGGCTGACGTTAGGCCTAACGTTAGGCCCAGCATTACGCTTTAAAGTCTAACGTCGTCAACCACTGCCCGTAGCTAGGTCTATGATGATGATGAGAGGGCACGGGATTTCAGCACGCACCGATCGAGCTCAACACTCCCACCGCCGCGCCGAGCTTTGCACTCCCGCTGCTGCCTCACCCAGCGGTGCAGCAGACACCAGCGAGCCAGGGCTGACTGTAGGGTGCACCGACGCACTCAATGCTGGCGCTGCGGTCGCTCCTGCTCCTCTCGGCGCAGACTTTCTTCACATTCGCAACTCATAAGAAGTACTTTGGTGTCTTTGTAATATTTTAAGGCCTTATCAAACAAGCAACACGCTAACTATGTATCTGTGGAAGGTATACGATCCGTTTGCAAAAAAAATCATTATTTTTTTATATTCGGCGTTTGTTGCGGCTCGCGAGCCTTTTATGCTTTATCGCGTGATTTATGTATGTAGTGACACAAGTCTCAGAAAGCGCTTTCTGCGACCACGCCTCGTCTTAAGAAAATGGGGGGTTCGAGGAAGCTTTTGCATACTTTCGCAGCCGTCTCCGCGTTTGATAACATCAGCATCTTTATGCGGCCTTTTTCCAGTAGTAGTGTGGCTGTCAATGGCCATTTTTCCACGTTTAGGAATTAGAGGAATGCAATGGCGGATTTTAGCCATACCAGGAGCTGTAATGGTCACAATGTCTCATTTCAGATTAGTTTAAAAGAATAGAATTGTCGAAAACTATGATTCTACGGAATGGCATTGAAACGGAACAGAGGTGCCCATACCGCATCACTGGTGTGGTGTTACCAACCGGATGGAGCCGCCTCGAGTCTTAGGGTGTTTCGTGTCAACCAGCGGACGGATGCGCCGAAGTCAGAATCCAAGGCCTGACCTGATCGACTAACGATGACGTGATGTTCGAGAAAGATCGCGGCTTGGTGTAAGGTACCAGGTGGATATATTCGAGGAATACGAATAAAGGAGGGGAGGCTTAGTTGGTCTCTGCGATCTGACCGTGACTCTGTTTAGCGTCGTTGACTCGCGCCGGAGCCCAACGTGACATTGTCTTCTTTGTGTGAATTTCGGGGAAAGATAACCTTCAAGGGCGACAAAAGCCATGTTTGGGAAAGCCACTTCTTGGTCGCAGCAACACAAGCCAGCAGAATCTAGCTGGCAAAACCCTCCAGTCTGACTATAACACCAGCCTGCGGCCCCAGACGAAAGCCACAATTTTCGTGTCGTTTTCGTTTTTTCTTTAATCTTTTTTTTTTGCCAACATCAAGAACGGCTTTGTTTTGTCCATTTCCAGGCAAATAAAAAAAACGTGACTGAGAGACCAAAAAGTTATTACGGATTTAATTACAATCAACGCCACAAGGGTAACTTATTGCATTACTAAATTACTTGAATCAAAAGTAATGAGATATATTACGAATTACTCTCAGAAGTGTTTTAATTACAGTAATTCAATTATAGCCATTTCATTACTGCCACCTCTGGAACCAGTTCAATTACACCCTACCCATTACCTACACACCGTGTTGTAGGCATTAATAAAAAATGCAACGTAATACATTGCTCGTTAGTTTTCGTATAAAAGAAACGCCTTTTCGACCTGCGTTACACCCCCCCCCCCTCCCCACAGACTCACACACACAAAAACAAAAAAAAGGGAAAACTTTACCGTATATTTATTAAAATTTGCTCACGTGACATTCGCGGTAGTTTTTGTTTATGAATTAACAGTAACACCGTGTTTTTGGAGGGTCTTTTTTTTGCGATTACGTCTTTTGACTCTGACAGCTTGGGCGTTTTTGTTTTCTTTAAGTGGAACTTTTTGCGGAGAGAAAAGAGAGCGATTCTTGAGGTCATGTAGAATGAGAGCAATATTTAATGTCATGGCACCTATACTTCATTTCAGCTTCAGTCCAGACGCCGCGGACACCACGAGCTAAGGAGACCAACCAAGCTGCGTCAAAGGCGCAAATCACTGGGCCTTTATTTGTTTATGACTGCTTAAGCTATGATAAAACACATACATTAAACGACGAACACCATGGAGGTTCCCTCTTGAAGCTCTCTGACTAGTCCCATATGCCCGTAGGAATCGGCTGCTTCTGAACTTAAAGGGCGACTCCGATCAATATTTTTGAATTTAGGATAACGACTGTTGTTAAGCAAAGCAATTTAACTGAAAAACAAAGTCTATTCTATTTTTGTATTGGGTGTAGTTTGATAAATATCAAGGCTCCAAATTTGATGTAGGGAGTGTATGAAAAAACCGAAACTATCTGCTAGAGGGATTTAAAGGAACCATAAAGGCAGTTTCGAAGTTTTATTCTACGATTGGATTGGGTGTCAGGCACGTCTCAGATACTGTTGACCAAGCTCTAGCCCGAGCAGAAGTTTGGGTGCTGCACCAGTCAAGCAAACAGGCGTGGTAAGAATCGCGCCGGGAACGATGCCTGAGACCCCACCGAGGCGGCGGCAGAAGGGTGAACTAAAGTGCGCCGTCAAAGCGTGACGACAACGGGCTCCTCGCCAGGCAATCGGTTCAAACAATAAACGCGCTCTTGGTTTCGATTTCGGTGGTGAGATGTGTTGAAAAAAGTTCATTTCGACGTTGGATAATCTTTTAAAGTTGTAGTTGGGAATTAATAGGTTTCATACCGTGTATAAAAGCATAATTTGAAGCGATCGCTCCGTTTGTCACTGGTTGAACGCATCCAAACTGCTACATCGGGCGCAAAACAAGCATTGAGCAACCATGGACAACAACAACAACAAAACAAAAAAAAAAGAGGCACGAGCGTTGGAAGGGTTGGCGGCGGACTTTTGGTTTTGGTTTCGTGTGTCGTCTTGAGTTCGCTTAGCGAACTGGCGTCTCATCCATCATGCCGCGTTTATGTGCAGTAGTAGGTTGCGCAAAAGGTCGGCTAAAAACGTTTGATCGATCGGGCGAAGTTAGGTTGCATAAACTGCCGACCGATGCAGCAGTGCGCAGCAATTGGTTGCGCGCCGTCGTCTTGCGTAGAGCTGCGGACAGCGGTGTGAGGATTTGTTCGCCACATTTCCGACCAGAAGAGTTTGAGCAGTACCATCACGTCAGCCGGAGTCTGGGTAAAAGCATAAAGTTCCCGCGTCTGAGTAAAGACGCTATTCCCTCACTTTCCTTGCGCAAGGAGCCCACACCACAGCGGCAACGAAGCACTGTAAGTTTCGCGAATCGTTTGTAATTTTCGAAAAATAGATCCCGCGAACGATTCCGGTAAAATATAAACCCATTGGAATATCTTTATTAAAATCCCACCGCGTCGCAAAAATGAGAACCCGCGAATTGCTTCAAAGCTGACAGCTTCGACCGAAATTTCGTAATATTGAGCATGCGAAAAATAAGGCGGTTACAGCAGTGGCGTCACTAGGCTCAGTGGCACCCGAAGCAATAGCCCGCCACCCCCGAGCGCTGCTCCCCCCCCCCCCCCCCATCCCTGTGACGCCACGGTGGATGGCTGTATACCGCAGTCATAGTTTTTCTGCTACGTGTGAAGTGCACCATCTCGCGCCGTGTCAAAAAATAAATGTGGAACGCAACCTTTAGATAATCAAATTTGACGTGTACTATGAACAGGAAAAGATTATAGGACGCGGGAATGAAGTAGACAATTTATTCGCTGCACTACTTTTCAGTCTGCATATGCTCCATGACTGTTAAATAGTCCTTGAGGGGTGAAGATTCACTGACACTCTTGAAGTGCATGCTAGCTGCAAGTTAGAGCAGAAAATAAGTTGTTTATTTTATCCCCGTGTCCTGTGAACTTTTCCACACATAATCGATTGTTTCGCTCATCGCTCAATTGGTTGTTTCATTTCGAAACCGCTTTTGTGTGTGTCAAGCTGATTTGATGCGTTTCAGGAGGGCACAGTTTATATTTCACCATAATTTAGTTATTCATATTTTTTTTGTCTTGTGCTAACGTGACTTAACGTTTGTGTTGTCAATTGACTGCCCTCCAGGTCACAAGTAATGGAAGCTGCATAGGCAGAACCACGGCCGTCCACCAAAGCAGTCCAACCATGGTTAGTGAATACATATTCCAGGCATTCATAATTCAGGCCCCCGAGTTTGACGAATAGAAAATGCAATGCAACCACCCAGGCCAGGCGCGTAGGGTGGAGGAGCCCAATACTTCAAATCGTTACACTATTGTAACTTTCGTCTTGCGTTACCATGACATGGCACTTGTGCTGCAAATTGGCTGGCCCTCCAGGTCACACGTAATGGAAGCTGCATAGGCCCAACCCCAGTCATCAACCAAAGCAGCACAACCATGGTTAGTGATACATATTCCAGGCATTCCGGATTCCAACCCCAGAGTTTGACGAACAGATAAAGCAATGCAACCACCCTGGTCAGTTGCGTCGGGTAGAGGAGCCCACTACTTCACCTCGTAACATTATTTTAACTTCCGTCTTGCGTTAGCATGACATGACATTTGTGCTGTAAATTGACTCTCCTCCAGGTCACAAGTAATGGAAGCTGCATGGGCCCAACCACAGCCATCGACCATAGCAGCACAACCATGGTTAGTGATACATACAATGAAACCCGTTCAGAACGAACCCACGTACAGCCAATTATTTTTAATATCGAACTCAAAAACCTGATTGCTATAACTATAACTAAGACAAAAAAATATAACTAAGACAAAAAAAATTAAATAAAAATGCATGTAAAAGTACTTTTTATAACGAACAACATACTGGCTATATTGAACTTTTTTCCCCATGGAAGGCTTCTAGAAACGCACAAACAGTCGTCTTCTAGCCTGTCCCTTCCCTTAAAAAAGAACTAAAAAAGAAAAAAAAAATCAAAAAGCTCAACTTGCGAACAAAATTGAGCGAAGAGAAGCGATTCGGACGGAGAGAAAGCTAAAAACTACACTTTGCACGCATGCACAGAAGAAAAAAACAGAAACTTA
The DNA here is from genome assembly GCA_013358835.2 of Ixodes persulcatus. NCBI lineage: Eukaryota > Metazoa > Arthropoda > Arachnida > Ixodida > Ixodidae > Ixodes > Ixodes persulcatus. Next base: position 462,947 of record JABSTQ010011409.1, on the reverse strand, counting down.
CCATCCCAAAGCGTTTGCCTACGAAGAGAAACGATTCAAAAGGGGAGGTAAGCTAGAAAAACAAACTTTGTACGCACGCAAAAAAAGGATTTCACGCGTTTTTACAAGGCGTAAGTTAATAATGAGAAAAAAAGAGAAGCTCTCGCCTTACAACGAACGCATCATGGAAGTTCATTGTAAATGTTTTTTGCTATATCGAACTACATGCTATATTGAACTGAACGTAGCGTTTCCTGCTGTAAGTTATAAATGGATTTGTCTGTATTCCAGGCATTCCCGATTCCGACCCCAGAGTTTGACGAATAGAAATGAAGTACAACCACCCTGGCCAGTTGCGTCGGGTGGAAGAGCCCAGTACTTCACCTCGTAACATTATTGTAACTCCCGTCTTACGTTAGCATAACATGACATTTCTGTTGTAAATTGACTGCCCTCCAGGACACAAGCAATGGAAGCTGCGCGAGCCAGAGCAAAGCCTTCCACCAAAGCAGCACAACCATGGTTAGTGATACATATTCCAAGCATTCATAACTCCAGCCCCCGAGTTTGACGAACAGAAAATGCAATGCATCCACCCTGGCCAGTTGCGTTGGGTGCAGCCCAGGACTTCACCTTGTATCATTATTGTAACTTTCGTCTTGCGTTATCGTGACATAACATTTGTGCTGTAATTTGACTGCCCTCCACGACACAACCAATGGAACCTGCACGAGCGAAAGCACAGCCATTGACCAAAGCAGCAGAGCCATGGTTAGTGATACATATTCCAGGCATTCCGGATTCCTACCCCAGAGTTTGACGAACAGAAAATGCAGTGCATCCACCATGAACAGTTGCTTCGGGTGAAGCCCAGGACTCCTCCTTGTAACGTTATTGCAACTTTCGTCTCGTGTTATCGTGACATGACATTTGTGCTGTAAATTGACTGCCCTCCAGGACACAAGCAATGGAAGGTGCACCAGCCAAAGCACACCCATTCACCAAAGCAGCACAACCATGGTTCGTGATACATATTCTAGGCATTCAGGATTCCGGTCCTAGAGTTTGACGAACAGAAAATGCAATACATTCGACATGACCAGTTGCGACGGGTGAAGCCCAGGACTTCACCTCGTAACATAATTGTTACTTTCGTCTTGCGTTAGCGTGACATGACATTTGTGTTGTAATTACTTCTTTCTTGGCAGTATGCTATGCACATATATAAACATATGGTATATTTGTACACTACACTAAGGTAGTGCTGGTTGTGGAGTTCTTGCATTGTGCCCCCAACATGCCATCCCAATTGCAGTGTGTCAAAGAAGAACACTGCGCAGTAATGGTGTACAGGGGTTCAAATTCATACATGGTTTTTCCAAAAGCACACATCCACGGTCACCAACGCCCACCATTTCCTCATTGAACATTTTCAGAAATTGCTTAGAACTTTAAAATCAAACAACGGTAGGAAATTCTAATCACATGGAAATTAAGTAGTCACGGCTTTGTCACTGAGGTCGTCTGCATTGCACGTAGCAAATTTTTACAAAAACTTCAAATAGCACAAGGGAAAGGAGCTGTATGTGCTTTGTTTGGTTCGCAAGGAAATTATGTTACTCCTGGTGATAGAAAGAAATTCATGGAACACTTCACAAAGTCCATTGAAACGAAAAACTTTTGTGTGATACAAAACGTGAAGGCAATGGTATTGCAGATTTACAACCTACAAAATGCCAAAGAAAGATTTCGCAAATAGTTTTTCGAATCATCTAATTACTGCAGATTTCTCTCGTAGATGCCAATGAAGGTGACAAGGGCTCTGGCCATACAAGTTCGAACCAAGTGTCACTCAGTTTCTGCACAGACGCGTCCTCAAACTCGGTCGGCATGTATGTGTACTTTTCATTGTGAATTTACAGTGTTTATGTGTATTCCAGCAATAAAGAGCTAAAATACCAAACATATTTTTCAGAGTCCAAGTGAACGAGGTTATACGACAGTCCCATGCGGTGCAAACGGACATATATGCCACAGGCGACGCTTGGGATATTTTAGACACGCTACATGGAACCTCATCCCCCATCTCTGAACAAGTGCCACTGCCATCAGAGTTTCTGGACGTCATACATGTCGAACGTGATTTTGGGAATGATGATGCTAACGAACCTGAAAATTACAGGCCATGTCAGTTCTTAATGGTATAAACACATGCTATGAACACAAATGGTATTAACACAATATTAGGCCAATCACAACAGGGATTCCGCAGGGATCAGTGCTGGGTCCTGTCCTTTTTTCAATATATGTCAATGAATTCTCCCATTTATGCAAATGATACACCAATTTACTACACAAATAATTCATTCGATAACATTAATAGTGTAATCAATGAAGATCTGAATATTGTCCAGGACTGGTGCAGCTATAACAAGTTCACGCTGAATATTTAAGAAAAAACTAAGTATGTTATATTCCACCCAAACAAAGAACAAATAAACTATGCTAACTGAAAAATATATATTGCCAACTCTCTTATAGAATAGTATATACATTAAAATATCTGGGATTCATCTTCGACTTAAACTTACATTAGGAACGTCACATCGCCTATATTTGTCAAAAACTGTCCTATGCTCGCTACATTCTGCTGAAGGCACGACAGTGCTTCGACTCTTCAACATTAAAAATTATTTCCTTCTGGATATTCCACTGCCATTTAGCATACTGTACAAAAACACGGGGTATAACCTATGACATGTATCTCACGCCCATTATTGGTTTACAAAAAAGGGCAATTTGTATTATAACCGACAGAATATACAGAGGCATCGAGCATTTTATTTGATCACCTTAGCATTCTTCCACTTCCTAAACTAGCAAAGTATAAAATTGCCACGCTGTTTTACAAAATAGTGACCACAAACCACCCATTTCCTATAACTATAGTTCTTAAAAGTTTCCGTCAAACTAGGGCAAATTTGTCTGGACACTTTAACCTTCCACAATGCCACAACGTTTACGGGGAAAGGCTAATTAAATTCTGTGGGACAAAAATCTGGTACGCCCTATGGAACGACTTTCGAAATTCGCATACTTTTAACCCTGCACTGAAGCGCTATCTCCTCTTGTCTACCTAGATAATCTTTCATTCTCATCATCGTTTCTTTGGTACTGGTAACCGTGATTAGCTGAAAATATTGTAGTAACAACATTAGGAGTACTTTTGTTGCTTTCTAATGACATATGCCTGTTGCTCTGTGCTCTTGTGATATTTCGTTAATGAGTTTGAACTAGCCTAGCGGCTATGGGTTCATATGTTTTTTCTAATACTTTGTATACTTTATCGGTCAATAAAATTGAGTTGAATTGCATTTAACCTCCCAAAGGTCCAGTGCCACTTGCCAGCTCGGAGCCTGTTGGCACTTGTGAAAAAGACGACACATTTGGTGACTGTGGTGACTGTCCAGCTTCCCCAACCAGCCCACCGAGTTCGGAGCCACCAAGCGTGTGTCAAAATGGTGACCCCACCTATGATCCGACCTACGACTCAACCCATGAACCGTCATACGACATCAGTTTCGAGATGTGAGTATACACCAACTCATGTTTACAAACAAACCGGAGTGCCCCTAGTGGATGCCCCCGGCGTTGCGCATGCTCGATGGGTGTGAGCAAAAAGCTCGCCGTCGCCCAAAATCAAACCACTGTAATGCGATGTTGTCGGTGTCATTGTGAGTTCCCCTGCCCTTTTTCGCATTCAAATCATTGATTCTACGTCTTTCTGGAAATGTCTGACTACTTGAGCAACCTCAGCGAAATTAACGAGGCTCGTTACATCGAAAAAATTCGTGTGAATAATGTGACATGCGGTGATTCATTTCACGTAGATGCCGTAGAATGTACGCTAAAGCCTGATTCGCATGGGGAGATTTTGCTCGCAATTTTCAGTAGCGACGTCGCTCGGGCTGCAAAAGCGTGAACCGTAGCTGAGATGGTCGACGTCGATACTGAAGATCGCAAGCATAATCGGACGAAGTGAATCAGGCCTAACGAGTTGGTGATGGCCACTGGCAACAATGATCAACAATAATCAACATCTCCTTGTATCTACTGTTTACGTCATGCCTGCTTACCAACCTTCAAACTTAAGTCTTTTGAGGCCTGCTTCAACTTCTTATCGCAAGTACTGAGCCAATTTTTGGTCTACGGGCCGGTGACGTCTAAAAGAGCAGACGACAAGCAGAAGCGTTTGAAAAAGCAGACGACAGATTGAATGATCAGGCGGCCGTTTGAACTTGAAGACGCACTGAATGTAGTGCGCAGGTGGTCCGTACAACTTGAAGGTTTTAATATATTTACTTATTTAAATGCCCTAAGAACCCTGATTTAGGGTATTACATAAGGGAGTGGGTTAAAAAAATAGCGAGGTTAACATTTGGCGGAACGAATCGGTGTCTTGAGCAGAGACGTTGGCTTCGGGCAGGCCGTTCCAGTCCACAGATGTCGCCGGGAGAAAAGATTTAAGGAATGCTGTATTTCGATTGAAAAAAGGCCAACATTTGCAATGCGCCACCACTGTGCTGTGACGTAACAGAGTTGAGTTTTTGTATACAGGCTTCAGCAATAGGTGAGCGGCGTTTTCCAGCTTCCTGTTCCTTGGAAATTTTGTTTCACCATTGACAAACAACGACAATGAGCTTCAACCCTGTGCAAGCGGGGTTCCGAAACCTCCAGATTGCAGTTTTCACAACTTTGCATAGATAGGCTTGCAGATCGTCGTCATTTGTCAACAGCAAAACAAAACTTTTTAAGAAACTGGAAGTTGCCAAATGCCGCTCACCTATTGATTGCTTGTTAATTTGAAAAGGATTTGTAGTGACTAACGAAATAGAAATCACTAAACGGCTTGTTTTTTGGCCCCACCTTCGGGTTAGCAAGCTGCATTTAGTGGTTTTCGACTTGTGCGTCATGAGAGCACATGCACCACGGTATGTTAGGAAGCATGTTTAAACTGAAAGCTGGGCAACCTAAAGACAGCCTGTTGTACCGAACATTTTAGGGTTCCGGTCGTTCTCTTAAATTTGTTCTGCTTACTTTCCAGGGATGACGAAGAAACCGGAGAAGGCCATCCTCGTGGTGAAAACAAGTACATTGTGTATAAAAGTTGCCTCCTAGAGTGCTTCAGGCTGTGCATGACATGCTATGCACCGTCCAAGTCATCCCTCCATCTGAGTGGAAGCTGCCTCACTGTGACAACCCTCTGCCCTAAGAAGCACTCGCACACCTGGTCCAGCTAATCATACGTGGGACGGAAACCGGTTCTAAATGTCGATATCGCATCTGTCCTGCTGTTTTCCGGCTTTATCCCTTCACCGGCTCTCAGAATGATGCGCCTGATGAATGTTAGGATCATCTCAGAACGAAGATTCCACGATTATCAACAAGCTTACCTCGTCCCTGCTGTGCAAACGGTTCGTAGATCTCTCGTCTGATTCAAGCATAGTGCAACTTACTCTGCAGCAACACTTTCTGCTGTGTGCCGGCATCCTGCTATGGCAGCATACCCCACTATAAGTGATAGAACATGTTCTTTCATCCAAGACGCATTGGGCACTTCCTTTTGCTGACTCTTCTCCTTTCCCAGATGCAAAGAGCAGTGGCTTGTCTCACATTTATGCTATTTATCATACAAAACTGCTGATGCACTTTTTGTTGTATCATTGTCATACAGCTTCCTTTATCTGCACTGTTACAGCTGCCACAGTTTTTTTTTTAAATATTTCCAGGTTTGGGATAGGCAAAGAGACGAGGATTTGACAGCCCTAGCGGGAGAGCCCGTGTATCTGTCAGGAGATGGATGATGCGATTCTCCGGGACACAGTGCAAAGTACATCACATACAACTTCATCTCCTATCGATTGGGCAAGATTGTCCACACTGACCTGGTTCAAGTCAAGGAAGTAAGAGCCCTCACAAATATAGAAAACTCAATTGGCTCAAAAACACAGGAAAAGACAAAAATAAATACAAGGTTTGCAACATTTTTTACCCCTTCCATAAAGAACTTTCTTCTTTTTAGTATCATGAAGTAAGTGCAAGCAGCAACATAAAAAAGGAGGGCTGCGTACGAGAAATTGCTTTCCTGAAACCGAGGACCATCCTGATCCACTCATTCACAACGGACAGGCACTCGAGCATAAAGGCCTACATGAGAATACACCAGCCCACAATCCTGCATCTGTTTGACGTGTGGCACGCTGTGAAAGGTGAATGCAAACATTGTTTTTCAATATAACGAAGACCAACCTGCAGCTCTGTCTTTTGCGTGTTCTATTTCCTACCCTAGAACCTTCTCGAATATTGCTGTTGTGCTTATTATAAATTGTTTAAAAGCAATCTCTATTACCAACTCTTCTATTTGGTCTCTCTAAGTGAGCAGACGAAGGATGAAATACCTTCACACCTCATAAAAAACACTTTACAGGGGACTGAATAAAACTGGCCATTCCACAGCCTCTGACGACAATTATCCTGCGACTAGCTGGAGCGCGAGGCTAAATCTTCCCTATTCCCCTCATGACATGAGACTATTTCTGTACCAATTCTCTCTGAGAATTATCTCTGGGTAGAGCTTGCTTGCACTGCATGCAACGCAGGGCATTCGAAAGCGGGGCATTAACATCAAGCAAACATGTTTGTCCAGGAACTTATATTACTGCAGGGATCAGGAATAAGTTGGCTCCAGGCAGCAAATGTGCAGGTTGCAAGGACCTAGCACCCTGGGTGAGCCCCGTGTGAAACCACTTGTGGTGGTGCGAAAGTGCTAGCTGTGGCAATAGTGAATTGCTTGCCGCAGCATGGTCGAGTGTCACGAACCACGTCTGCAATATCCAGACAGGCCATAGTCCGCTCTACCCACGGTGCCTACACAAGGACGCGGGAGAAAAACAGTGGATTGTGCCTGGTTTGTACCATCTTAGTATGCTAGATTTACATCGTAAGAGTTAAAAAATGTTACGAATATACAAGATGCCGACTAGTGTGGAATCAAACTGTTAATTATTTTACATAAGGAGCCTCGAAAATAAACTTCAAAGATACGTAAAGTGTAATTGCTTGGATGGCTGCTGTTGTGATGAGACGCAGCCTGATAAGACCATATTATTACTGTTGACTCAAGCACGCAGTAGCGCTTGCGCCTTGCTGCTGACTTAGTTTCTCTGTGCCGTAGTCGAGCTTCAGAGCTTTTCACTTTGAGCTCGGAGAAGCGGCTGATATGGGGAGCATCTGTGTTGGCTCCATGGGCTTGGGAAATTTTACTCTTGCACAGATCTACATTGTTTGGTTACGATTATAGGCCGAACACCAATTTTAAAGAAAAGTTTCTAAAGAAAGACGAGTCAACAGATATTTGTAAAATTATATTAGCTCTGCAGAGCCATGGACGTCTATGTGAATCTAATCGATAGCCCCCCCAAAAACCGGCTAAAACTATTACGTTTTTGAGGATCGTACACTTTTTTTACTGCGGTTTTCCAAAAAAATGGTTCAATGCACTCTACCCTACACTGTATTACTTAATGCTCCACTTTCCCCAGGTTTACCCGCCTACACGAAACTGAAGGCCATCGGAAATGCCTCTTTGTTTGCAAAAGACGTGAAGCAGCTGTCTCCTAATGCAGAAACATGTAGATTAGAATCGTTCCACAACATACTGAATGGATTTGCACCCAAATCGACTGCATTCTCGTATGAAGGCAAGGCTGCACTGTAAGGAAGCTAGGTGTAAGGAGGGGACTATAACAAGCCAAAACAACAGCACTCTCAGTTGAAGTATCTTTGTGACCAGAAAAAAACTTTTAGACATAGTCGCAAAAAGATATTCTTCTACCCTAGTTACATGGGCGCTTTGAACTGTCGTTGAGTTCAATCATGTTATCGGCCCCAACAATCACAGTTATTGGCCCCAACTCTGATTGAACTAAACTGAACTGTGTTGGTGCAACACGGCCCACTAAACCCAGTTGAAGCTAAAACGAAACTAGTTCTTGTGCCATGTGATCAGTCTAATTGTTGAAGTAATTTTCTCGAAGACACACATTTTGATTTATTTTAAGTATATTGTACATTATTTTCAATACCTTGCAGTCTTTTAGCGGTGTTAACACGAGTACCAAAGCAGATTCAGGGCTAGGTTTAGCATATTTTAAGCTAGGTGGTGCATGCTATCTCCTGCTACGATGGGTGCACCCATTACTATTTGTCCACTTATACAGCTGGTCCCTCCGCCATCTTCACTCGTTTGGTGGCTTGCCGGCTTGTCGGGATCGTTTCAGCGGAAGCCCTGACGCCTAAACCTATTCCTTCCCAGAAATTTTGCTGCTAAGATTCTTCCTAGACGCCTCCCCATGCATTCTGAAACAGTAAGTGCCCCGAAAACTATGGTTGCCGGCAGCGGTCCCGCGGATAGGCACCATTTTAACTCCGTTGGGGAAGTCCATTCAGTCGAACTGAGGTAGGGGAGCTCAGTCGAACTCAACTGTCATTAGTGGCTTGATGACAGTTGGCGCCACCATGTATCTCCGGCCGATCGCGATTGAGTCAACTGTCGTTGACACGAGGGCTGTTTAGAGCGCTCGTTTAACTAGGGCATTACACACTTTATTTAACGCAAGGTAAAGTCATGAGCAGCAATTAAACAGCCTCAATTATGTTCCAGAAAGATGATCGCCATACTCCACTTTAACGAAAACAGTAACCGCCTGCAAGCTGTCACGAACGAAGGGCAAGAGCAATGGCACATAATCGCCAAAAGCCCAAAAAGGTGCAACCACTGTGTACCCCCGGATGACCGCCGTGACTTTTGGTAAGTGTTGCTCGTTACAATATAGAATTTACACTGCATATCGAATTTGAACTGTATGAAAAGGTCACCACAACAATTATGGATGCACTATACTTCGCTCACCCCTAAGTTGAGACTGCAGTGGGAGCTACGTGCCTGCCGAACCAATCAACCGCCGCCTTTTCATCACTCGAGCCGGCTTTCTGCGCGCGGGTATGGGCGGGGTATAATGACGTGGCGAAAGAGGCGTATGACTGGTACAACGAGGACGTAGCTATCACTGCGATCTCAGCGTATAACCTACTTTATATGTTTCTGATGGCAAAAGGGCATGTAATGTTTCCCCAAAAAATACAGCATTATCAAAATCAAGATGATATCACTGTCTGTGTGACAAGTGCAATATTCAAAACGACTGAAAAATTGTGTCGTGACAGGAGGAGCACCTTTCAAAGAAGTACTGGCCTACACCACCTTGTTTTCAATTTCAGAGTATCTGGACCGGCAACATGAGGAAGTTCTGGAACGCTGCAAGACATATCCTACTTTCAAAGAGGCACTTGCCAAAAAGTCTCCAAAAGTTCCCCCGGCCTTTGTGAGCCCCGGACCAAGGCCATCTAAGGAAGAACTGGTATCTGCACACAGAAGAAGGTTTGCCAAGCCGTCCCTTGAGGGAGACAGATAGACAAGGATGAACATGTCTCAGAGTGCTTATGTAGAGTGCGGTTTTGACAAATGTGGAGCTTTCTGCCAAGCCATGAAAATCGTCTACATGGAGCAATGAGCACTCTTTTTTCAATGTTCGTTCAGCTAATAAATTATTCATTCATACAAAGCTTATTTACAAATGTTCTGATACTTACAAGTTAGTAGCGGGGATACTTGAAACCGGTTGTGTTTTCAGAAGGGAACTCCGCCCTTATTCTGCAGACTGCACATGCCGGCAGAATCATCCGGTTCCCTTTTCCAAGTCGTCTCCATCACCAGCGGACGAAAACTCTGTATGCAGTGTAGCGATACCGTCTACAGTAAAAGAAGCCGTTGTAGCGAAGAAACACTTGAAATAAACAAAAAAAAGGTTTAAGTTATTTTAGTCACACTATAAAGACAAAAAGTAAAAATGAATGTTCAAATTGCAGTGTCCCTAGATTGTTCTGCTTTAATTGAGCACTATGACTGATTGTTAGAATACTTGGTCCCCAACAACTAAACCTTTCAGCTCTCAGCAGCGCTGTGACCCTCCCTTGCAGACCTCTCACAGAGAGCACAATATTCAAGTGTTGCACATGCAAATCTTCAACTGAGTGAGATTTGCTTGCTCTGAAGTGCACACATTGCAGGATATAAAGCCTACTCTGAATGGTGTGGGAATTGTATCTGTTGCATGTCTCCACATTGACTTGGCTTAGAATATTAGTTTTACACCGAGCAAACATTGTCACGGATGGAAAAAGGCTCGATAAAAGTAAACTAAAAATAAAGGTTTAATCGGCGAACTTGTGCAAGTAAACAAAATAGAGAATGAGCGTCGGGATAGCAGAAAAGCAGGTGGCGATCCGGCGGCGTAACAGCAAGTGAGAGCGTCCGGGGTGAGAATGAACAGGCACTTTCGAGACCAAGAATGCAGGAAAAAATGATAAGTTACATCCCGCGTAAGATTAAACGCGAATCCTCTGAAGTCCATGGCTTTCCTAAATTTGAATAGATGGTAGAATATGGGAAGACAGCCATGGCACCTGTTTTACCTCTGAATATCGTCGTGCATAGGATACCCCAGCCCCCTCAGTTCGAAGTAGAGCAGACGGAGAACAGAGATGTTTAGGCACGGCATGAGGAACTCCGGGTGCTCCGTGATGCACCCAGCTGGCTGGACCCGGGTCAGCACCGTGCCCATCTCACGGCAGCAATTGCACTCCCCCTCAGTGCCATTCTCGCTAATACCGCAGTTGTTGCAGCTGCACCTAAAAAATAACAACAAGACTGCTGAGATCGCAATGGTCGTCAACGTCATGTGAGACACTCATCAAAAGAAGCAACGGTAATTAAAAGAAGTGAGCTGTAGTCTTTTGAAATAAAATTGGAACTAATACAAACACAAGCGAGCAGTGGTGTTTTAAAAAAAGCTATGCAAATATTACCAAAAGAAGCAAGCAGTAGTGTTCCAAAAGAATTTAATGCACCGTGGAGGGAACTTTGGAAATCAGATACAATACGCAAGAAATGCAACTTGTGTCTTTTTTACAGTCGAAAAAGGGCAGGCTCCATCCAAAACGTAGCGTAAATTAACGCGTCTACCGCTGCTCGCATTTTTCTCGGCTTATCATGTGACTCGGTGACACATGGAAATAGTAAAGATTCAATAACAATAATATCTTTCTTCCACCCATGAGGGTTGCGGCACCACAGAAAGGCTATGGGCCTGTACCTGAGGCCTGTGGTGCCGCAAAAACGCTGCCTACACCATAGTAGTTTTACTCTTAATTTTAGGTGTGAATGTTTACAGATTCACCCGGCCAGGCCTTCCTGCTGTAATAAGGATTCTCTTCGACCAAATAAATGCAAGGAATGGAAACTAAATTTATCATTTCGCAGCTACCAATAAGTAGAAATAACCGCTTGCCTTGGAGAATGACAGCACGCACAAGCCATGTGTAGTATCAACATTGCAAGACGAATTAGGAATGGCTGGCACTTGCACTTGGTTTGATTAGCCTGATAATCGTGACAGCGTAAAGAAAGCCAATTATGAAGCAACGGCAGCGGGAACAATGGAAGCGGTACTCGTGCGCTCCGATCGACTCCGACTATACTGATGATGTGCCTTAAAACGATTACAATACGCTCTTCAAAGGGGACACCCGGTGAAGTCAGCAAGCGATACTCAACCCTGAAATATGTGGCACGCCTTACCATTCCGTGTTCTCGTAACGGTATAGCGGCGACGGAGGCCAGTGGGGCGGGGAGTCTCTCTGAGGCGGCGACCGAGGACTCGGTGGTAGGTCTGGGGCGCCCTCGTAAAGCGCCAATCCAAAGTTCCGCGTCCTTAGCAGCATCTCCCGTTCAGTTGGCGTGAGGTCGCTGAACGGAAGCTTAAAATCGTTTTGCGAGCGCGGCGTTGTCGGTCATTTCTTCCAGGTTTTCTTCACAGAACGCCGTGCACTATAGCCAACCACGGGAACCACTCTGACCGAGCACTAAATCCTACCGATACTGGCAGTGCTCCCTGACGTCACTTCTCTTTCCAGGGGCGAAAAAGGAGAGAAATATGAATGTTAGTTTCGGTTTCGGAAATTTATTTGCAGATACAGAAATAAGAGTCACAAAGTTCTATAAAAAATTGAGTGGCATGCCAGGACCCCAATGCTTCCCAAAACACCTTTTTTTAAAAAAAAATTAAATTGCCTTCATGGTTCCTTTAACCATGATCGTCAGCCGTACTGGAGCCACATGACGCCACAAGGCGGCTGAGGTAGGGGGTACAACCAATCAACCGCAGCTCTACCGCGACGTGACTGCAGGAGTGTGCTGCGCAAGGTTAAAAAAAAAAGAAGAAAAAAAGTGTGCTGCGCAAGGTGTTGCTTGACTAAACGCTAACCCGCCAGCTGCCCGCTGAAGAGCACCTGGTCGAATCTTTAAAATCGGTTTTAGTGAAGTATGTGGTTTCACTATGACGTAATCAATTTCGTGTCACTAAAGCGATACGAATTCATTCATTTTGGTTTGAGTTTGAACCGGAGTTGCCCTTTAAGGTGAAACGAAGTATAGAAATAAAAAAAAAAATATTTGTACTTTTTTAGTTTATGAGAAAAAGTAACAAATAACGTAACTACGTTACCCGTTACTTAATATAAGTTACGCAGAAACGTGACATCCCGAGCAGCACCAAAAAGTGAATTTCGATCGGCCGACGGTTGGCCAGTGCCTGGACAGCTTGGTCACTTTAAGTACTGGGCCACCGGAGACATAAACAAGGCCGGCAAGAGTCCGGCCAAGAACTAGCTGTTTTTACCTTGTCCGCCGGAGACATAAACACTGCCAGGAAGCGCCTGGCCAGAAGCGCTAATTTTCAGCTTGGCCGCCGGAGACATAAACGCGGTTGGCAAGTGTTTGGCCAGCAGTGCTCATTTTCAGCTTGACCGACGGGGACATAAACACTGCCGGCAATTGTTTGGCCAGAAGTGCTGATTTTCAGCTTGGATGCCGAGGATATAAACACGGCCGGCAAGTGTTTGGCCAGTAGTGCTGATTTTCAGCTTGACCGCCGACTACATAAATACGACCGGCAGGTGTTTGGCCGGCAGTGCTGATTTTCAGCTTGGCCGCCGGGGAAATAAACACGGCCGGCAAGTGTTTGGCCAGCAGTGCTGATTTTCAGCCTGGCCGCCGAGGTCATAAACACGGCCGGCAAGTGTTCGGCCGGAAGTGCTGATTTTAAGCTTGGCCGCCGAGGACATAAACACGGCCGGCAAGTGCTCGGTCAGAATTGCTGACTTTCAGCTTGGCCGCCGTGGACGTCAACATGGGCAGCAAGTGTTCGGCCAAAAGTGCTGATTTTCAACTTGGCCACCGAGGACATAAACACGGCCAGCAGGTGTTCGGCAAAAAGTGCTGATTTTCAGTTTCGCCCCAGGGACACTCATAATGTAAACTTTCATCGCGTTGACTAAACTCTGGCATAAAGACTGGCAGCGAAAGAAGAATCATGAGCGAGTGGTTGGCAGGATATTAGTGCGTGCATTGCGCGAACACTGTTAGCACAGGCAAACGATCACCGTTTTATTCAGTTTTTTTTTTCGTTAGACTTGAAAGGCTATTATTGTCTCAACTAGCACAGTCGTGTGATATGTTCATTTGGAACATTACCAGAAGTGGGAAAATATTGTTCCGGTCGTTGTTTTATGAAAATAAAATACGAAAGCAGCGCCGATGTCATCTTCGCGCTAACAACATTGCGCTGTTGCTGCGTAGCGCTCCTAGCGCGAATAACACATCCGCGATTTTTCGGTTAGTGCTCCACATATGTACTTCCCAACTGCACTCGAAAAAAAAAAAGATTGTAGACGGGTGCATCGGGTGCACATGCTCCTCTTTCCTCGAAGACGCACCCTCCGTTACCCAGCCAGTGTACTTGAACACCGACCATAAGCCCCCTCCTCTACCTTAAAATCTATAGGTGAATCAATGCACTCAGCTCAGTAAATCGCCACGCTTGCCACGCACCTCGATCAGCTTCTGCTTGGATCGGATAAGATTGGATATTTCAGGCTTTGTGTTTTGGAGGAACATAAATAAGACGTCTCTCATATATTGATTAAACTTAAGCTAGTCTCAGTAATGTTTTAAATAGGTGCTAGGATACTTATTTCCTGAGCCAACAAAAGCTAACAGCTTCGGTTAAAACTGCAACGGAAACATTGAAAATCGAACCACACGTAAAACAAAAAGAAAATGAACGTCTCAACCTAGATGTGCAGAACGCTGGTTTTGTGGTTAGCAACGTGGATGTTGGCGGGTGGTGGGCAACTCCGTGACGCTATTGACACTATCAGGGTGATTGACGCTAGTGATGCTCGGCCGCACTAGAGTGAGCAAAATGCTCGCATTTAGGTCGCAAAAATGAACTTCCGGTACTCGTAGACTGCCAACAGGCGCCAAAACGGTTGCGATGCTGCGCTGACCGTTGCTGACAGGCGCTGCTGCGTAGGGTACGCTTGGCACGAGAACGTTTTTCCGTTCACACGGCTAAAGATTCTCAACGATAAAGCAGCGTCCTTTATCAACAGCAAACTAGCGCTGCTCGAGAGTCCCACGCTCCAATTCTAGCAGAGCGAACGCGGTCAGTCTGCATATTCGCGGTCAACGTAGTCGCGGTTAATTCTTCATTTTATATTATAATGTGGGCTATACGGCGTAAAATATAGGATCTTTAAGCTTCCCGTTTTGGGGGCCATGTTTGGGCTCGAGAGTTCCTCTGTACGTTCCTCTGGAGGTATAGAGCTGTCCTATACGCTCGGTATTGACAGCAGAGAAGACGTTCTGCTTGTTTTAGGCCAGTCGTTTTAGGCCAGTTGTTTTAGGCCAGTCACTTGACTACAGTGTCCAAGAGAGAGATAAGGTAGAGCACGGTACCTGCCTGAAGGCGAAGGCCACGGATAACATCCACTGCACGGTTTGCAACTTTGTGTGGAACTTTCAAGAGGATATAAGTCACCAAACCTCTCGTTGTGTTCATTGTTGGGACGCCGCTGATGATAAGCCTTTGTGAGCGCAACCTCCTTTTGACCTTGTATGAGCTGTTACTTTTCTACTCCTTCTCTGTTTTCTTCTCTTTCCCTAAGCATTGAAGAACGTGCGAACTCTACGGGCCAATCAACCGGAGGCTTTTTATCACTTCACTTCACTCTATGGCGCGGGTAACTTCAGGAGCCTGATCACGCTGTAAAGGTTTCCGGGATGAGGCAGTAGCTTTTTACAATCCCGGAATGCCTGCTTCCAGGCCTAGTTTCTTGTGTGCTATGCTGCGACCTGTGGGGTTGCCGTAGATTTCGTACAAGACAACGTATCCAAGGCAATTAATATTGTAAAAGTCCTACGCGTATATCGGCAACAAGCGATTTCTTCGAAGAAGCACAATAAACTCTTGTGACACGTTTAGTGTTCGGTGGGCAAATGACGAGAAGAGAGGGGTCCACTAAGTTTCAAAACGATGTGGCAGACATACTGTTCTCGTTTTTCTGTGGTTGTTCTGCAGTGTCCCGTATCGACATATACCTTGAAATACATCTTTCAAGTCCTCTAAGTCGATGGTAAGTGCACTGCGACCGACTTGTTGGAAACGAGTGACCGCTGCTTTTCGGGTACTCTTCGAGATTATCTATAGAACCTGACTCTGCCTATTCTCCCGACAGACGGGACAATCCTTTCACCGAAGTTCTACCCGCAGTCGCCTCCCATTAGCTGCCTGAATTCATGCGACAACTACCGGAGAACACTGACTTTCTTGTCTCCCGGAATTTCGTGGAAACATGTTTCGTAGGCATTTTTTCGTGAATACACGTTTCATGGACACGTTTAGTCGACACTAACATATCACCGACACTCGTCACGCGAATTGCACGCTGCAGGGACATTGTTTTCACGGGTATGTCGATCACTGGTCGGCAGTCCCGTTCACGCAGCTTCGCGGCGATATTCTGCGACCGCTCATTACAGAAACGTTAACCCACGTGGCCCACCCTACAAGAAATTTGCGGCAACAAACGGGGATGATATGTTACCAAAAAAGAAGGCTAATCATAGCTGTTCGTAAAACAATCTGTCGATGAAACATTTTTCGATGAACTGATTGCCATTGCCAGTGAGAGGTGTCTGCAGGTAGAATTTTGGGAAAATTGTTTTTTCAGCGACCGGGAAAATAGACAATATAGCTAAGAATTACCCCTGTTCTTTTTTGCTTTGCAATCATTTCAGCTCTATAGAAACTTAGAGCTACCTTTCTATATTTCGTAGACCGCTGGCCCGTTTGTACTTCTCTACGGAACAATATGTGCGTAATAAGCTTCTAGGAGATTTGAAAATAATATTTTGTGTCTTTTTTCTTGCCTGTTTACAAACACCTGGTCGAGCACACTTTTTTACGGGTTTTCTTTATGTTTGAAGTGGGTAAATTCAGTTCGGGACATCTTTAATAAGTTTGAGGTATACAACCTTCCAGATGGTGTTCATTTAGGGTTAACGAATAATTTGCCTGGTTGCCAGATGCTAGCTTGAGAGTGATTCATTTCAACAAGCATTGGTCAGCGAAGTGAATGCCGCAGCTATGCTTCTGCTAGAGCAAGCGAACCAGCCCTGTCTTTAGTAGCTTCATCGTGTCTGTTCATTTACTTGCGCGTGATATATTCAGTTGCTCAGTTCAGAAAGAGCTGATGGTGGCCAGTCATCCTTGACGTCACGACGACTTGGTTGAAGTTGCGGAAAATCTTCTAGTCTACCGTGAGCCAACCCAAGCAGCACACCATTGTTGGACCAACATGGGCCCGCCACTGGCAAAACTTGGCTCCAATATTGGCCTAACGTTGGTTTTTGTCGAAAGCGCTACCCGATCCAATGGTGGACCATTCACTAATGCCAATGTTGGACCAAGATTCGACCAATATTTGAACCAATATTGGACCGTCCTTTATGCCATCGTAGGACCGCCTCTTAACCAACATTTAAGCCAACGTTGGGCCACAATTTAACCAACACCTAAGCCATCATTGGACCGCTACTGGTTGTGGGTCTTACAACCAATATTGGCATCCAAGTTTAAGCATTGGCTTATCCAATATTTGCTCCCAACCTAACGCTCTGGATATTTTGATTTCGTCATCCGATTTAAGCTCGAGCTGCACTATTTTCGGCAGCCATTTTAGCGGGCATACAGCTTTCTTTTCAGATGTATTTATAGTGTTCTACTGAACACTATAAATACATCTAAAAAGAAAGCTGCTGTAGACAAGCCACATTCACTGTGGAAAATATTAAGTCAATATTACATGCAGGTAAATATAAAAGTCTGAAATGCAAAGTGTACCGTCAATACATTTTATTAAAGTTTCGATTGAAGGAAAATTTAAACAACAATGAGTGCCAGGGTCCATCACTGCAAGCTGTCAACCGGGCAGGAACTTGATGGAATTCCACGCAGGGGCCTGGCCACAGGATTCTGAAAGAGACAGAAGCGGGTGTTTGGATTCAGGTGAAAAGTTTTCAAAGGCTCTCAGTCCTCTCTTACGCTTGTCAATATTGAATATCAAAACAAAACATAGCTTCATTACTAATCGCCGCCCTTTAATTAACTATTCGATTAATCGGCTCAGTTGCTCCTCAAGTATAAAATCTCAAAAAGGCCTTCCGACTTTTTTATGTTCTTTTTTTCCATAATATAAACTTTCGTTTCCAGTGAATTATTTTTCGTTATTTTGTATGTAAAAAAAACTTAGTACTGCCTTCTAAAATAAATATATGCGGAGGTAAGACGCCGGGGCCGGCTTGCTGGAATCAGTATCTCAGCTGAGACTGGGTAAAAGAAAGTACTGTAAAGGCTGGGGCGCGCGAGCGTCTTGAGTCGAGGTTTGAGTCCCGTACAGCTCGTACGCTGGCTTTAAAAGTGCTTTCTTTCCCCCCGTCTCAGCTGAGACGCTGTTTCTAGCAAGACGGCCCAGGCGTTTACTGTTGTTTTGTTCGTCCGACTTGTCCTTACTCAGAGCACGATCGATCTAGATTAAAATATTTATAGTGATTTAAAAAATTAATCAAATAGTACGAAGGTTATTTCATAAATTGCTTAGCTCTACTCTTGCAGCATCATAGCGTCCCTCAACCCTTCATCTAGCTTTAAGAAGTCCTAAGAATTACAATCTCGCCATTTAAGTCCACACCGATATTTCTACGTTGATGTGAAAAAAAAAAAGCGTTTTTTAAGATTTACGGTGTTTGCAGCACGGAAATATGTAGTTATAAATGTATCCATATTGCCTCGATAATATTTACAATTTATAAATCTAACCGCTGGCCTCCCTCTTCAGCTCACCACTGCCAAACGCAGTATTAATTTAACAGTTCAATAAATACCCCGTTATACATAAGAACATAACAGTTGAACAGAAATTGATGCTTCAATCAATAAAGAATTTAAAATAAATCAGGCATATAAAATAGCTTGCCGTGTAAAGACAATTACTGGCAATTACACTCGCAGGGCGCGGTGACATAACTGACACTCCACTCGCCCAACAAGCCGAAACTGGGCAAATAAGGACTACTCAACGCTATGGGGTATTTGGCTTTGGACGTACCGGGAAGACTTTTTACTACAGCACACATCTACCGCCAAGAAGACAGCCACATTTTAACAAAAAAAAATGAAATAAAAATTAATTCGAACACAGAAATAACCAATCAGAACGTCTCTCACGGTCTATTAAAATAAAAAGCACTTACAAATAGCTCTGTACAGGGCATTCCGGGCCCATCGCTCTGAATTACACGTTGAACTCGTCGGAGATTCCTGGCACAGTGTTCGACACGGTTCAAACTCATCGGATAGTGACAAAACGCACATTTCGTAGCAAGAATACCTATTTCCAATGGTCAGGAGGAATTCTCCTTGTCACTCACGTGTAAGAGATGGCGGTCCGTCGTGTCTTCGGTCCGTCGAAGCCAGTGGTCACATGTATGCCCAAACAAAGGAAGATCACCGGTGTGTAGGCGCTGCCGACAGAATATCGTTGTTCTTGGCAATCCGCATGTTGAAGATCGCACTTGGCACTAAGACGAAATGCGCTGCCGGTGATCGGAACTCTAGAACCACCGTTCTTGGCGGTGGATGGCGGAGATGCCGAGCCGCTTCGCCCGATAAAAACAGTCTGCTAAGCAATCAAATGCACTCAGAGAACTTACAAACTGACACCACGGTGTCCTGATATGCGCATGATCATCCTGCCAACCTTGTTCGTTGAAAAACAAAAATGCCAAAAAAAAAAACATGCATAAATTGCGAAGCGCACCTGCCCACTTCCAGTTCGCGAATGCGCGTGTTGGAAATTGAGGAGACCGTCCCGACTCCCCACTGTCTTCTAGCCACTACTTTATCGTGTGGCCTTGGTGCATGCGATCCCACTTTCTGTGTTTGTTTTGTTTATTTGTTTGTTTATTTATTTATTTGCATCAAGTACAGTGTACATGATACTGG
This sequence comes from Ixodes persulcatus, assembly GCA_013358835.2. NCBI lineage: Eukaryota > Metazoa > Arthropoda > Arachnida > Ixodida > Ixodidae > Ixodes > Ixodes persulcatus. The sequence continues at coordinate 443,385 of JABSTQ010011409.1, read as the reverse complement.
AGGATTGTGGAAAAAGCGGTCACAAGACCAGCTTGACAAAGCCACAGGCCCCCACATTGGCATTTATGCAGCACTAAAAAGAAAATAATCAACATGCCATACAGATAACAACATCAACAGAAAAAGCAAAATAAAAAGAATAAACAGAAACAATAATGTACACAGTCAAATTACATCACAACCACGGAATTGTAGCATCTTGAAAAGCATTATCAAGAAAAAACAAGATCATCGACATGCACAACAACTTTCAAATATTACACAGCACTTTTTACACAAGGAAAGTCGAGTGGGGGCTGAAATAGCAACGCAATGCTTTAAACGATATATCTAAAAGCTCGACATTATCGGCAGCTAATCTGTTTAGTAACCTTGGCAGTTTGTTTTCCAACTTATCTTGTCCATAGATTGTTCTATAGGTGCTAACATTCCAAGGCTCACTTTGCCGCGTTGTGTAGGTGGTAGTATTACTACGTAAGTTAGCTAGTCCTTTTAAAAACGATGATTTAGTCTTTACCTCTTGTTTAAAAGCTTTAGAAAGCCGATAATCGTACATTTTATGGATTGGCAATACATTATATTTTACGAACAACTCATATGTATGAAAGTAAGACGGAATATTTTCAACAACTCTTAGGAACCGTTTTTGTAAGACATGTATTTTATGTAGATTTGCTTGAGTTGTGGATGCCCAGACTAAGTGACAGTAGTTAAGCCTAGATGAAAACAAAGTATTATAAATTAAAATCATAATATTTCGTGGCAGAATATGTCGATTACGATAAACAAGTCCGACTATTTGGGACAGCTTAGCGGCTACGGAATCAATATGTTTATCCCACGACAAAGTTTCTTGAAAAATAACCCCTAGCACCTTAAAACTAGAAACAACTGCAATGGGAGTCGAATTTAGGATTATTGGTTGATTTAACACTACACTTTTATTCTTACTACGAAATAAGACGGCTTTAGTTTTGTTTATATTTATTTTTAAGCTATTTTGGCACGTCCATTCGTCTAGTTTTTGTAACGTCGAATTTGCTTTATCCACTATCTCATTATATATCTTTCCGGTTATAAATATGCTGGTATCGTCAGCGTAAATAATCATATTAACATCTGATCCAACAGAGACGATGTCATTTATATACATATTGAAAAGAAAAGGACCCAGAATACTCCCCTGTGGTACGCCGCAAGAAACAGGAAGTGGATCGGAGAAATGATCGTCTATACGGACTGTTTGTACACGATGATGTAGATAAGACTTGATTAATGATGCAGCCTTCCCTCTGAAACCATAACGTTGAAGTTTTTGAACAAGCAGGGTGTGATTTACGTGATCGAATGCTTTAGTTAAATCTACAAAGACACCAAGAACCAAGTTTCCTTCCTCGAGTGCAGTCAAGATTAGTTCCTTCTGCGCGAGCAGTGCGGTCTCTGTACCGAGTCCTTTACGGAAACCAAATTGGGATTCATTTAGGAGGTTATGCTTCTGCTCAAAGTCAATAAAACGTGCGTGTGTTTCGCGGGCTCGGCTCCACCACCCCTAAGCTGAGAGTGTAGAGGAAGCTAAGAAGCTCGGTGAACCGATCGCAGGTCTATCTTTAATCACGTGATCACGCTGTCTCCCGTAACCACGCACAGAGAGCGGTGCAGGTGATGACTGGTCCGGCCGGCGCGTAGCTCCCACCGCACTGTCAGCTTAGGAATGCATAGTGTCCTCCTCCCTCAAGGACGCCAAGTCCTCATCACTAACAAAGAGGAGATTTGGAGATTAGTGACGGCGTGGGGGAAAAAGAAAGGGGTACTGTTTACTCAATACCCTCTCTCGCCCTTTCCGAAATCGTTCCGAGGCCGTCGGCGTGACCCTACCCCTGCACACTTCTCTCTCTCGAATTCTTTCGTCTGTCTCTGCTGGTATTTGCTATCCGGGTTTCCAAAACCCAATGTAGTAGAGATTGCTTAGACATGATAACTCCAGAGCAAGAGGACGAAAAGGGACTGACAGACACGAAGCTCCGAAATTAGCTTGGAGCCTAATGTCAAAATTAAAAAGAGGCAATGATAAATCAATGCGGAAAAAGGGGTGATATAAATTTCCAGAAAATCGTCCGCCACTTTGGCGTTCCCTCAGGGCACCATTGAAACTAACTAGCTTATGCTTCAAAATAAACAAAACTAGAGAGCATGCGCACAAAAAACATGCGCACAAACATGTGGAGTGCGCCACACCGGTAGTCTAAAATACCAACAACATGTGGGCGATCGTACGTGTGTTGCATGATAGCCCGACGTGCAGAATCCCTTTACGCGCTTCAACCAGAATTGTTCCACGTCATCATAATATGTTGAGGGTCTACAAATGACGACATGATTACGTTACACACGCTCGCGTGCACACTTGCTGTCTCTTAATTAAAAGTTGGATGCTCAACCGTCATGGTGAGGACCCGGCCACTTCATCTAGGGATTCGCGTCATGGGCTTCTGATAAAACTGGCTTTTTGAAGCCGTGACAACAGGGTGGGGTGTCAGTCGTGGAGCATTTGACATCGGGTGCTTTCGTGCACGACCCAATCGTACATAGCACACCAACTTTCTGTAAAGCGGTATTCTTCGGGGAACTTGGAAGTCAACTGTGATAAATGTTCGTGTGATCCTTTGCTGTATAAAACGCAAATTCCTGGCAACTGGGAAGCAAAAACAGAGAGGAAAATTTTCTTGGCGTTCAAAATCAGTGTAAAGGAGGATGACGGTTGCATCAGTGCGTCGTCACTCGTTTCGTAAAATGCGGAATTTTGATTTATTTGGCTGAGGTATAGTAACGTATTATATTTGTTCATGTTGTCTAAATAAAATTCAGTTGCCAGTAGCGCGCCGAGTTTGCAATTCTACTTTTGTTCTCGTTTTTTTCGTGCTTTTCAGTTTAGGTTTTTTGCGCCTGACGTCGCTTCCCGCTAGAATCTAAATCAAGACCAACATTGTAGTCTGCTATCAGTGCATTGGCGCCATGTTGGAGGCATTAGGGCTCCTATTGTGGCACCAGTAGTGCCGTAAAGTCATAGAGCCGTCATTGCATAACCGCATTTCAGAATGGTGTCTTGTTCGAGTCAATCGCAAAGAGGTATCTTCACCTGACACGAAGTGCAGTCCACAAGCCCGTAGTTAGGGTACGAAGCTTTTCTGTCGAGATCATAGAGAACATAATAATCTATTATGTTGACTCTATAACGCGGACATCGTTTTTCTTTTTTTTTTCAAGTTGGCGGTCCTCATGAGCCCATTTCGCTGGCGACTCCTTACTGTGCACGGTGAAGGAGCAAAATATCGCCATTAAGTTCTGTACCTTGTTATTCTTGTTTACTTTGCAGAAAAGCACCTGAATCGCGCTTTGACAAAATTAAATAAAATTGAAACGCGCTCGAGCAATTCCAACTTGTTTAGGCAAAACGAACACGTCTAAACCAGCATATCCCAACATGTTTCCACTATTAAGCCAATGGTATTGTCAGACTATCACAAACTGACCATTATCTGCCCCTCTGTTCTGGAAATGACGATGAGCCAATGGTACTAACAGGACAACAGTAATCAATATAAGCTCGTGCTTATCCAACGTTGGCAAGCCAATGCTACAGTGTCCATTTTATTGCCAGTCCCCATCAAATATTGGAATGCCAACGGCCCGGACAGGCCAACGCGGACCATTTTATTCCAGTGTTCATCCAATGTTAGCAAGCCAAGGGTACTTAAAGGCCAACATTGTCCGGTTTATGCCAGTATTCATCCAATATTCGCAATCCAATGGAACTGACAGGCCAAGATTGCCCATTTTATACCAGTGTTCATCCAATATTCGCTAGCCAATGGAACTGACAGGCCAACATTGCCCATTTTATGCCAGTGTTCATCCAATATTCTCAAGCCAATGGAACTGTCAGGCCAACATTGCCCATGTTTTGCCAGTGTTCATCCAATATTCGCAAGCGAATGGAACTGACAGGCCAAGATTGACCATTTTATGCCAATGTGCTTCCAATATTGGTTGGTCATTGGAGAAGCTGGGCCATCACTGAAGATTCTATAAAATGGCATAAACGATGTTGGGAGCAGATTGGCTAAAGTGGACCATCATTGGACCTTTTTTCGCCAATGCTCTTCCAATATTGGCCCAACCCTGTGCTGCCTGGGAAGTTCTTCCGAATATCGCGATGCTACAAAAACAAGTGAACTTATGTAGAGCCTTGGATGTCGTCAACTTATCAGAAGAAAACTGGAGTCGTCGACTGTTTTGGATTACAAACAATGCTCAAGAAAGAGCGGTATGCGTGTGTGCATGTGGGCATATCTTTTTCATATTTATAACAGCTTCGGTTAAAACTGCATCGGAAACATTGATAATGGAACCACACGTAAAACGAAAAGAAAATGAACGTCTCAACCTAGATGTGCAGAACGCTGGTTTTGTTGTTAGCAACGTGGTTGTTGGCGGGTGGTGGGCAACTCCGTGACGCTATTGACGCTATCGTGGTGATTGACGCTAGTGATGCTCGGCCGCGCTAGAGTGAGCAAAATGCTTGCATTCAGGTGGCAACAATGAACTTCCGGTACTCGTGGACTGCCAACAGGCGCCAAAACGGTTGCGATGCTGCGCTGACCGTTGCTGACAGGCGCTGCTGCGTAGGGTACGCTTGGCACGAGAACGTTCTTGCGTTTACACGGCAAAGAATTCTCAACGATAAAGCAGCGTCCTTTATCAACAGCAAACTAGCGCTGCTCGAGAGTCCCACGCTCCAATTCCAGCAGAGCGAACGCGGTCAGTCAGCATATTCGCGGTCAACGTAGTCGCGGTTAATTCTTCATTTTATATTATAATGTGGGCTATACTGCGTAAAATATAGGATCTTTAAACTTCCCGTTTTGGGGGCCATTTTCGGGCTCGGGAGTTCCTCTGGACGTTCCTCTGGAAGTATGGAGCTGTCCTATACGCTCGGTATTGACAGCAGAGTAGACGTTCTGCTTGTTTTAGGCCAGTCGTTTTAGGCCAGATGTTTTAGGCCAGTCACTTGACTACAGTGTCCAAGAGAGAAATAAGGCAGAGCACGGTACCTGCCTGAACGCGAAGGCCACGGATAACATCCACTGCACGGTTTGCAACTTTGAGTGGAACTTTCAAGAGGATATAAGTCACCAAACCTCTCGTTTTGTTCATTGTTGGGATGCCGCTGATAATATGCACTTGTGAGCGCAACCCCCTTTTGACCTTGTATCAGCTGTTTTTTTTCTACTCCTCTGTTTTCTCCTCTTTCCCTAAGCATTGAAGAATGTGCGAACTCTATGGGCCAATCAATCGGAGGCTTTTTATCACTAGACTTCACTCTCTGGCGCGGGTATCGTCAGGAGCCTGATCACGTTGTAAAGGTTTCCGGGATGAGGTAGTAGCTTTTACCAATCCCAGAATGCCTGCTTCCAGGCCTTGTTTCTTGTGTGCTATGCTGCGACCTGCGGGGCTGCCGTATATTTTGTCCAAGACAACGTATCCAAGGCAATTAATATTTGAAAAGTCCTACGCGTATATCGGCAACAAGCGATTTCTTCACCGAAGCACAAGAAACTCTTGTGACGCGTTTAGTGTGCGTTCGGCAAATGACGAGAAGAGAGGGGTCCATTAAGTTTAAACACAATGTGGCAGATATACTGTTCTCGTTTTTCTGTGGTTGTTCTGCAGTGTCCCGTATCGACATATACCTCGAAATACATCTTTCAAGTGCTCTAAGTTGATGGTAAGTGCACTGCGACCGACTTGTTGGAAACGAGTGACCGCTGCTTTTCGGGTACTCTTCGAGATTATCTATAGAACGAGACACTGCCTATTCTCCCGACAGACGGGACAATCCTTTCACCGAAGTTCTACCCGCAGTCGCCTCCCATTAGCTGGCTGAATTCATGCGACAACTACCGGAGAATGCTGACGTTCTTGTCTCCCGGCATTTCGTGGAAACATGTTTCATAGGCAATTTTTCGTGAATACACGTTTCATGGACACGTTTAGTCGACACTAACCTATCACCGACACTCGTCACGCGAATTGCACGCTGCAGGGACATTGTTTTCACGGGTATGTCGATCACTGGTCGGCAGTCCCGTTCACGCTGCTTCGCGGCGATATTCTGCGACCGCTCATTACAGAAACGTTAACCCACGTGGCCCACCCTACAAGAAATTTGCGGCAACAAACGGGGATGATATGTTACCAAAAAAGAAGGCTAATCATAGCTGTTCGTAAAACAATCTGTCGATGAAGCATTTTTCGATGAACTGATTGCCATTGCCAGTGAGAGGTGTCTGCAGGTAGAATTTTGGGAAAATTGTTTTTCCAGCGACCGGGAAAATAGACAATATAGCTAAGAATTACCCTTGTTTTTTTTTTTTGCTTTGCAATCTTTTCAGCTCTATAAAAACTTAGAGCTACATTTCTATATTTCGTAGACCGCTGGCCCGTTTGTACTTCTCTACGGAACAATATGTGCGTAATTAGCTTCTAGGAGATTTGAAAATAATATTTTGTGTCTTTCTTCTTGCCGGTTTACAAACACCTGGTCGAGCACACATTTTTACGGGTTTTCTTCATGTTTGAAGTAGGCAAATTCAGTTCGGGAGATCTTTAATAAGTTTGAGATATACAACCTTCCAGATGGTGCCCATTTAGGGTTAACGAATAATTTGCCTGGTTGCCAGATGCTAGCTTGAGAGCGATTCATTTCAACAAGCATTGGTCAGCGAAGTGAATGCCGCAGCTATGCTTCTGCTAGAGCAAGCGAACCAGCCCTGCCTTTTGTAGCTTCATCGCGTCTGTTCATTTACTTGTGCGTGATATATTCAGTTGCATAGTTCAGAAAGAGCTGATGGTGCCCAGTCATCCTTGACGTCACGAAGACTTGGATGAGGTTGCGGGAAACCTTCTTGTCTACCGTGAGCCAAGCTCTTTCGAACATCGCAATGCTACAAAAACAAGTGAACTTATGTAGAGCCTTGGACGTCGTCAACTTATCAGAAGAAAACTGGAATCGTCGATAGAGTTGGATTACGAACAATGCTCGAGAAAGAGCGGTATGCGTGTGTGCATGCCGGCATTTTTTTTTTCATATCACAACTCGCGTGTGGATATTTTTGCATAATTAAACGAGACTTTGGGTAAGTAATTTTGAAGTGCGGCTAATAATTTGAGCAATTGCGTTCATTTTTGTTGTGCTTAAACTTTTTTCAAAAAAGGGAAAGCAGCCTTTCATTCCAACATTACTTTTAACTTCTTGATGCGCAATGGGCTCCAATAATTGCATTTCTCCTGTAATAGCTTTTGTTGCCCTGTATCAGCTCATCTTGCTGCAAGCTGAACCACTTGTGCTACAATTATGAAAAATATTAACAGTAGCAGTAAAAAAAGAGAGAATCAAGCTGCTTTGATTTATATAATAATGAAGTGAACCCTTTCTTGACCAAAGTTTTGTTCATGTTTTATTTTAAAATAGTACAAATAAGTTAATGCACATGCGTCCTTTTTATTACCTAATAGAAGCACGTGCAGTGCTTGCAAGCTCTTCACATTGACAAGCATCGAATGAAAATATTGAGTTTGCAAATTTGTCGCGATTCTTCAATTTGGTTTTATTTTAACACATCCGGTTTCACTACATTACGGCAGTATCAGACTCCACACCGAAGGCACACAGTGCAAGTTTTTACACTTTTCAGGGTGTATAAGGGGTGTTGCAGATATTTACACCCTCAGCTACACCCTTTTATTACCCTTAAATCTAGTAATACACCCTCATAATGTTACAGATAGGGATTCTGTTTCGTGTTACGCCTTCCATTTAGCGAACGGTGCAAAAAGGGTGTAGAGGAGGGTGCTAAATAAATATTACGAAAAGGTTTTGTAAACCTTATATATGGCTCTCAATAATGTAGAGGTTAGATTTCTGCTTCAACAGCAGCGGTTGTTAGCAGTCTAGTTTTTATGTAAGTTGTAATTCATGCAAATAGCTGATAATAACGTTTCTCCTTTGCAAACAATTTTTGTTTGCAATACAATTTATATATAAGTTCAGATTTAATTTTGTTACAAATTACTCCATGCTCAGAAATTAGAAACCAGGGAGAAAAGCTCAATACTAGCATTTGTTTACAAATATTCAGTGATGGAAGTGTACGTTAAGAAATTCAGTTAGTCTCGAGTTTATATCAACAACACAACATGAAATCAAAATATATTAAATATATTCGACAAATATTCACGACGTCCTGCTAGAACCTCTCACATGACCATATTCAACCTAGGTAAAATATTCATTTGAGAATATGATGATATGCAGAATAACTCACACACATAAAAAGGCAGGACCCACAATAAACCAGGAACATTAAATGGTCCTAAGTCTAAAAGCTCAGGGCCATGCTTAAACAACAACAACAACAACAACAACAACACTAATATTATTATTATAAATAATAATAATAATAATAATAATAATAATAATAATAGTAATAATAATATATTTGATTGGTGACAGGAGAAAAATAAAGTTCAATTTGCGGGACTGGACAAAGCCTGCATAGTCTTAAGGGCCCAGACCCAGTATGCTAAGTTATCTATTAAAATTTTTACATTTTCATTTGCTTTCAATATTTTATCGCTTGCATATACGTACCTACACACACATATAAACTCACAAATGTCATTCTTGTTTTACCGTCAGATCACACTGAACCAGCTTGTGCCAAGCCTTATTATTATTATCATTATTGTTGTTAATACTATTAATATTATTATTATTATTATTAAGTTTGTGTTTTGACAGTGTCCAGGGACATCCAAATGGTATTCTTGCTGGCGTAGTTCAATACAACGCACAAACAGACGCTTGCGTGCGCGCAGGAACACGCACACACGCGCGCAGGCACGTACACATGCATGGAGATGCGCAACCGCACGCCCTCGCGCAGGCGCACACGGATGCACAGGCACAGACGGACACACGTATACACGCGGATGCATCCACACGCGCGCGCACACACACGCGCACGCGCATGTACGCTCACACACTCACGCAAACAAATACGACGAAGGAAACGTTGCTTGAGTTAGTTTCGTTTTACACACAAAAAAAAGAAACAACCTAAAGTTTAAACAAAACCTAAGATTTACTAAATATTTGTTATTTTTTACATCATTACTGTAGTGACATTCTTATTGTCACATATAATAATGATTTACTTTGTTTAGGTATAAAAAAGAAAGAGACACTTGAAGACCGCGCAAGACCATTGCTATTGCAATCAGCTTCCGTTGGGCTCGGTTGAATGGTCGTTGGAGTTCTAGAGGCTTCGGAAATCTCCTTTTATTTTTACGTTTTAGCCGTCTTAGTAGATATTTTAGATATCTTCCTTGCGAATACCGTGTTCAAGAATAGCAATCGATGACTGAGAGTTGGGAGACGCGGCGTCTTGCCAACGCCCGTAAATTAACGAGCAAAACGTTACAAGAGCGAGCAGTATGATTTTCCGCATAAGCTAATGCCTGTGCCGCAGGGACGCGCGGTCTCTTCGCAGAAGGATATGCACTTGGGCTAGTTGGTGAGTCATATTTCCGAGGGAACAAATGCTAAAAACAACGGACAAACAACTCTCTGTGTTGTTTGTTTCTTTTATTTTTTCCTTTGTTTTTAGAGCTTTTACCCTCGGAAATCAGGTCTCTTCGCGTTTACCGAACCGGCACAATTTTTAGGTTTACGATTGTGTGATGTAAGAAAATAAAAGGAGTTTAGATGTCAGGTTCATTAGTAGTGGCGAAAGCCCTTTCTAAAAGAAGAGCAGCTAAAAAAAGGAAAAACGGAAAAAAAGGTGGAAAAAAATAACTAATGTCAAACCTGAATTTTCGATGGAGTTCAAAGACTACCACCGTACCAACTAGCCCGGTTATTCTTTCTGACAAAGAATAATAGGCAATAGTAAGAAATAAAATAATGCCAACTGTTAGTTCGTTACAAATTCGTAATTGGTGCAGTTCAGCCCTACGCTACTCTACTCTTTTTTATGATATCAGGTAATGTGTAAATGTATGGGACAGTTCATATCAACCGTTTATGTCCGACCCATTATATTGAATTTTTTCGTTAAGAGCTCGAAGTTAACTAAAAAAGTTCTCTTCATAAATTAGGCCGCACCACTGAATGTACAATAGCGTGTAAGTTTAGGATGCATTCGAAAAAGGCCAATCATTTTGTTTCCTCTCTGTTAGAGCTTTTTTTACGTACACGCAAAATGTGGGTGTCTACGTCTAAAACATTATAATTGACATCTCCTGCAGGGCTGGAAGGCCTGACTCAGTTTGGCTAGTAGCTCCAAACCTATAGGAACATGGGGAACTGAACCACAAGAGTGAGAAAATTATTAAAAATGTGTTATAAAAATGAAGTGTGAAGGGCACGGGCAAGAAGGAGGAGGTAAACACAGCGCTGGGTTGTGTTCATATTCTCTGTTCCCATATTCTTCATGATTTGTTTTCAATAATTGGCTACCAACTGGTCTAATCATCAGCACTAGTCAATAAATGTATGCTGCTATTTATTAGTATACGTTAACACCGTGCTTACTGATGAATCCTACAGTCATTTGTTAATAAACAAAACAACACCGAGTGTGCAACCTATCTATACAGGCTAAACACAAATAATTTATTAAAGACGGGTTCTCTGAACGATGACACAAACACAGAGAAGTATCAAACACACCTGAGTATAATCGGCAAAAAATTAATAGGCGACCCAAAAGAGAAAACGTAGGGGTAGACACGAAGTCAGTCTTTACAATTTGTTTTCTGCTTACCACCACTTTACATAGGGAATTCCTTCCTCCGCCTTGGAGCGTTTTACTGTTCACAACCCCTGACATACCCAAGGACAGTAAACAAAAAGAAGCAACCTACTAACATCTGGGTAAATGTTATTAAACAAACAACAGAAAAAGCCCTTGAGCTTTCAACCTAGGAAATAAAAAATATGCACAACATCAAGATTAAGGAAAACAGACGGACGCATTACACCTGTTTCTAATAAAAATATACACCAAGAAACTCTTCCACCCCATGGCAAAACACATGGAAGGCACTAATAGATTTCTAGTTTTTATCATTGTTAGTGATTCTTTCAGTACACAATTGAGGTCACTCTCTTTGGTCAAGATTATTTTATAGTGTTCTATAAGGTCACACAATTATAATATTAGATCACGTGTTTTGACAAAGCTGAATACAGATCTTTTTTTTTTCTGCAACATTCATACTAAGTTCAATCGGCCCTTAATGCAGTGTTTTGTCGCATTAAGTGTTCTATGAGCCGAGCGAGAATTTCTAGCGGTCCTTGGGACATCTCGTTCTGTAGACATATCTATTACTGGCTTTTCTTTGTTAGTTTGTGGGATATGGCAAGCGGTATTGAATTTATTGCAGGTCCCAGCTGCACCAAGCGGGTAGACTCACCGTGAAAGACCGCAAGCCGCGTTTCTGGCGGTCCATGGTACATGCCGTGCTGGGGTTTTATGTAATACTGGCCTTGTCTTTGTTACTTTCTGGTGTATGGCAAGCTGCATTAACTTTCTTACAGGTCCCAGCTACACCAAGCGGATAGACCCACCTTCAAAGACCGCAAGCCTCTCTCTTCAAGCCGCACAGAGTGTTCTATGAGGTGAGCAGTCATTGTTGGCGGTCTTTGGTACATGCAGTCCTGGAGGTTTATGTAAAACTGGCCTTGTCCGTTTGATCCAGTTTTGCTTCCGACAATTGTGGACTTCTATAGTATGATGGTGCACGGCTGCATGCACATGCACCCGGTATTTATATATAGTTATAGATTCATCAATAAAAAGCTTTCTATATTGTTTCAAACAAAGTTAAAAAAAAAACGGCGTGAGTGTTACTTGAATGTTGACTTCACTGTGTTTTTGTGGGGCTTGGAGGATATTACATAAGGGGAAAACCGTTAGCTGTATGTTATTTAAAACTAATTAACCAAAATTTTTAATAATGGTAATGTGGGATATGTTTCAATTCTAGTTTCAAACGCAGTGAGTATTAAAGACTTACGCAATTGACACAGTTTGTGACTGGCAACAAGTTTCGAGATATTCAGTGCTAAAAATCTGCCTTTTCCTCACCAAATTAAAAAAAAAAAATGCGGTACGAAGGCCTCAGGATGTCGTGAGGACGTGGCTGCTTCGGACGCACCTTCACTATCCTGGAAGTATGACGCCGATGCTTCCGCCAATGACACACTGTCGAGATAGTGACGGCGTACCCGGTATGACTAGGTCCCTTTTCTGTCCATTATTAACGGCACGAATTCTTGAGCGTCGAGCGCGGTTTTTGCGCGTCCGACATTAAAAACGCAATAGTTTGACAATGAATACCTAGAAGCCGCTTGGCTTTTTGTGAATGGTTTAAATAGGGATAGCCTTTAATATTGACTGGCTTTTAACACTGCGGTTGCAACATGCGCCATAAAACCATTAACTAGAAAGCTAACAGATTTTGGTAAATTAGTCAACATGCTGTGAAAATTATCCCCTTTACTAATGTCCGCCCAGTCCCACGAACACGCAGTGAAACAATGATCGACATACCTCTCACGGCCTTTTTTTTTTAAATTCTGTTAGCTTTCGAATTGAATGCTGTGCAGTACGTATACACGCAAAACGACTTTTAGAATTTAATCGTGCACATAACTGTTACAAAGTTTTGCTTTCCACCCAATTCAGTATTGCATTTGTCATCGCTACCTTCCAAACAAAAGCAAAGCATCCAGTTTGGTACTCAAAGTGTATTCTATTCGGCAATGAATCAAGGGACTACTACTTGGTTCGCCTTTTGCTTCATAGTGAAAATAACAGGCATTTGCGAATCATGGATTTTGGCTTAAAATAAATAATGATTTGAGCTTATTAACTTTTGAGTTGAATGTCACATAGTTTCTGCACCTCTCTCCAAGCCCGCGAATTCTGGGTCCGTTTATATCAAGTCATCCAGCAGCCGCAGGTTACCTTTTGGGCCACCGAGACTGCTTTTCTCTTGACGTAGACAGCTCATTGTATATTTTGTCAGAACACCTTTGTCTGTCATGAATTAGAGGGGTGCATTGAGGCGCAACGCAACAATGTATCAGAGATAGCTGTAGAAATCTATTATCACAAGCACCTATTCATGTGCAATCACAACAGGGGGGATCGGTGGCCGAGTGGGCTAGCGCACACCAGCTTGGAGCACGTGGAGCGAAAGCTCGCGCTGCAGAACCCAGGGATCCTGGGTTCAATCCCCACCCCTGCCCGTTTCGATCTGGATGAGCATCGTACCGGCGTGCGGTCGTGTATCACTACTGCGTGGTGCACGTTAAAGACCCCAGGCTAGCGGTTGTACTGCACTGGCTAAATTGCTCATCTACAGCGAGTGACTCGTCGCAACTTTAAATGGCTGACCAACTACACGCTGTATAAATATCCCCACAACCCAATTTTTTTTTTTTTTTTTGCAATCACAACCTCCACCGTTGAAAACCACAGCAGTGAACCTCGACACGCTACATGCAGTATTTTCGCTCCACCGGTTGGGGTTCGTAAGGAGGAATTCATACGGCCGGCGACTGTACTTAAAATGTAGTCCTTGAAAATTAATTTCTACAGCTACATGCGAAACATTTTTATGTTTGCTGTTTTCTCTAACCTTCATCTTTGTTTTTTTTCAGTTTGGAGGAGGAGGCAAAAAAATTAACATTGGCCAAGAGACAATATTACCATGTACCGTTATGGTCAGTCGGCAGCCCTATACGGTTCATAAATGCAAGGTGGCGAGGTGAGAATGGTGCGTCTGTGGCAAACATAGATTGTAGCACCTAAGCTCCCCGCCTTCTGTCGGTGTTTGTCCCTTTTTTTTGCAACTAGACTTCCCTTGGCTATGTTCGCTGATTACGATAAGAACCCATTATCGCACCCAATAAACGCTGGCGACCAATGACACCGCCTGACAAAGCGTGTCTACCCAAACGTCTCTGCTTTTTGTCTTCTTTTTGGCTAATTGTTTCTTATCTGTGCAATTGTTGGTGGCCTCTTACCCTTACAATAACCTCAACTGTAGACAGGAAGACTGCTCTCAGCGGAAAGAAAACCGGCCGTTGTAGAAGTGAAAAGTGAGAGCAAAGCAAACAATAATTCATTGCGAAAATAAACCAGTGATGCGTCGGATTTTTCCGTGACTTTTTCTTTTATCTCCAAACCTGTCAGCTCATTTCTAACAATAAATGTAACAGGACACATAAGTCTAGCAGCGTATCATAATACATCGCCAAAGTTTTTCACTACTGAAACACAAATAATCGCAAATGCATCTCGGTACAGAAATAGAGATAATCACAAGTGTCCCTAAGATGATATCGCAATGCTTTCATGCTGTCATGTTGCCCCGATTGTAATTCCTCATTCGTTCTACGTTGCCGCAGACGCCTGTTCCTTGTTCCAACATAAGCACTGTATGCCTGTGTGGAGGCTGATGCTCATGGCCTTAACTGCAGCGAATAATAGTATTTGACAAGAGCAAACATGTTTTAGCCTTCTACATTAAAATATGTTTTGTTTTATCCTTTTACCTAACGCCGGGGGAGAACATCCCACCGGCACATGTATCCTGTATACCAATCAAGAGCTGGACGATGGAGACTTTCTTCACCTTGTTGTGGATCGTGAGCGCTTGTTCTCCGTTTTTAATGTAGAAGATGGGCTCTGTATGTTGTTGGCAGCATATTGACGTTTCAGCATCCAGTACGAACGCAAGGCCTCCAACAGACTGGTGGTTCAGGAGAGGATTTTCTTTGGTTTGAGCGACACAGATCCAAGGACAGTCATAATTGAACTTTTGAACAAAGTTTGCAGAAAGGTATGTGGTTGAAGAGATGTTTGTCAGCCGTTTTAAAAGTGTATATTGCACTTTTCTCGCCAGTATTATCAGGTTCATTTTTATTTTGCTTCCAGAACGAATGACACATGATTTTATGGAGGCAGGCTCTCTTTTTTTTTCTCAAAATGTTGGGCACTTTCTGTGATAACTAATGCTGACCTCCTGTAGGCGAGGTGCTTAAAACTCAGCTGTACGAGTTCCTTATCCATAGTCGTCTTCCAAGACCTTATAAATTTCCTTGTACGTGAGCAAGAGGGTAGCGCCTTTTACTGAATCATTTGTCTTTTTGCCATAGAGTGCAAGTTCATTCTGTGATATTTTTTATTACATGTTTGCAGATATCATTATTTATATCATGGAATGGCATATATTGTATTTTCCGTTTCTCAGGGTTCAGAAAATGTTACATTTAACACATTTTTATTTGATGTCATAATGAGCTTCACTTATTGAAATACAGCTGTGGTTCAGACAAGGGCTAAACCACCCCCTCTACATTGCTTCCAATTAGTAAACAGATGCGCGTAAGGAGACAAGTGATAAGCGAAGCGTGTTGCCTGCAATCCTCTGAGACAACCAAAACATGTCACTTGATCTTCAAACAGGAAAGCTTTACATGCTTCGTTTGTGGCACACCATGATGCTCACAATTGCTCAGCCGTGCAGTGCGATGCTTGTGGCCACTACATGCTCAACTTAGAGTTCGAGAAAGGGGGGTGCCGCAGCACTTCTTATTTACCCACGGGGTTCTGATGTGGCTTGCAAGGAGCTCTTTTTTATTGCTTCTCATGAAGCGAGTTCTGTTCAGTGTGACTCATTATTTCTTTATCACATGCCTTGTTTGTGGTGGTGTTGTAATCCCTCTAAGTGAAAAAAGTTTAAATGCGTTCAGTAAACACGATAAGCTGTAAATCATATAATATTAATGCAAAGATATGCAATACTGTGTATCTTTTTTGTACGATTTACAAGTTCTGATATGTGTCAAGTCCAACTTTCGGGGACAGGGCTGTTTAGTTCCAGATTTTAGCGACACGTGGTGTATCGACCTTCACGCATTTTCAAAATCTAGATTCGCGCCTTGATCACAATCTCGTCCTTCTTTGCCATCCCTCCTCTCATTGTCCTGCTACTGTCCGCCGGTGACCTCCTCTCCTTCTTGAGTCTGCACCTGCGGCCGCGTGCTGCGTCATGTGCAAGAAGAGCTGGAGCGATCAAAAAAAGAAAAAAACAAAACAAAGTCTACTTATCGCGAACAATAGGCGCTAACATCGTGGAACGAAACAAAAAAGGGTAAAGAAGACGCGGAAGAGATAAAAACTTCGCTGAGAGTCCAGATTCATTCTAGAGGCCTTTTCACTGTTGTGTCTAACCATGTTAGGAAGATACTGAAAAAACGCGTCCAAAACCAGTCGGTGAGGGAATTCAGTTGTAGGGCTGCGGCTTTTATACGTGGCTTGTCCCGGCACTGTGGAATGTCCAATTCTCACCCTTCAACCTCCTTCGTTGTCTCTCCCCGAGTTTACTTGTCGGCGTTTATTTCATGTGCTTTAGAGCAAAAACAGAAACGAATATTTTGGGGCAAAATGAATTCAGCGTACCCGATAACCAGGCATGGAGGCATGAAAAATTAAAATATAAAAAAAGAACCAACGTACCTTTATGAAATAAATATAAAGGTGCAAACGGGCTGGTGTGCATCAAACATTATTAAAAAAAATAAACAAACTGCAGGTAACGACACACACTCAAAAGTCTCAAACACAGCATAAATTTGATTTCCCAAAACCATGTTAAATAGAAAAAAAAAATAAACGAACGAATAAGGTCAAGGAAGAAACCCCTCAAAAATGTCTTTCCACAAATGTACATTTCGATTGTATAAGAATTATATACTGTTGTGGGATGTGACATCAGCGCAAGAAAGAAAAAAAAAAAAGATAATCACAACCGTTTTATAAAGGAATCGCTCGCAATGCTACGTCACGGAAACTCTATTCGAAAAACAAAAAATACCTTGGTTTGGTTTGGAGTCTGGACCACGAACTTCGGAGATTTCTTACGCTGTGAAAAGTGCTGTCTTTGAGTGTCTACAAGTTTCCGGAAAGAAAAGTTGTTTGGTTTATTTTCGGTTTTAGGTGACAGGGGTCAAAGATAAGAGAGGAGGAGGATGTCGCGGAGGCCGGCATTGCCCTGGTAACTGTGGAAATGTACCTTTGTAGAAAGAGGTGTTCTTGGAAGTTTTCCCTTCCCCTTATTAGTTCGTTTTTTCCCCTATTTATTCACGTTTTGCAAAATAAAATTTCAGCTGTGTTTGAAACCTTTGAGAGTGCTGTCGTTACCTGCAGTCTTGTTTTTTTTTAATCATGTAGCTATCGCCCTGTTTTGTTATTTTGTTCTCCTCCTTCAAGGTTCTTGTTCGTCTGATAATTGTTCTATCATATCCAATTTAGGTTTTTCACCGAGCCCCTTAAGGAATCTCTTGAACCCCTTACCGGGGTTGAGTAATAGTACAGATATCCAGTTCGTTCATCGGCTAATGTTATACTTGGTAGTTTAATAGTTCCAACAGTTGGGCTGTTCGTTGCTTTGGTTGACTATTGAGCTTCTTCTGCAAATTATTTAGTAGTTGAATACCAGCGGGAGGAATATGGTGGAGAAGTAAGTTGAAACCAGAAACAGATAATTTGACGTTTTTACCAGGCTGTCAAACGAGCTCAAACACGCTTCACTCCGTCTTCGTCGTTTGAGCGGTTTTCATCCTGTATAACGTTTATCAACTCGCCCAATTTGCTACCTTACAGAAGTCTAGCTCTTATATCGTCACGAGTAACAACGGTAACAGTGTGCAACTGTAAAGGTCATGGGTGACTCGCCGTAGAAGGGCACTATCACACAAAGGTAACGCTTGGAAACACCAGCACGATCGGCTAGAAAACGTGCTCGTCCTTGGAAGAAAGAAACCTCGATATTCTACTGTCTGTTCTATCCTGTTTTCAAGGGTTAACAAAAGAGTCAAAGACAATTTCAGACACGGCGTTGTTACGCATACACTTCGGATTTTCGGAATTAATAGTGTGGCATTTTAGGCCTTAGGCAGACATTAACAAGTTTTCGGACTTTTCCTTGTTCTTCAAGTTCAAGAAGCTTTCTCTTAGGCTTTCGTTGCTTACAGGGTAAACCACAAAAACACTCGGCCGAAATTATTAAATTGGTGGAAATATACGCAATAAGCTAAACAAATATTAGAAAAAATTACAATTTTTTGTTTTATAATGCTGATGAATTTTAATGATAATAAATTAACATAAGTTACGCGTGATCCATCAGCCTCCATCCACATAAAAAAAAAGAAAAAAAAGGTCGGTGAGATTTTCTCCGCACACACTCAATGGCCGGCGAGCTTCTCTCTGCATCCGCCGGTTTTGCGGTGAGGATTCGGTACATGGAGACTGGGATCAAGTCCATGGAAGCTAAGTGCTGAACAAGTGATCTGTTGGCATGACCCTACTGCGCGATACCGAAGCTAATGGATATCGTCCCTACAATGTTTGAGGTTATGAAAGAGCCTGCGCTACTTCAAGAGGTAGTTCAATTTTTTTTAACGTGTTTTAAGGGCTCTCTTGACACCTTGACCTCAGGTCAGTTGTGGGGAAATGAAGGATGGGGAGTGCGGTGAGAGTGAAATGCTTAGAAGTGGTACCGGATCCGGGTCTTTAGACACATCATTTGAAAACAAGGAATATCATGTGATATCAAACACTGTTTCTGCGTATTATCTGTGCATTGCATCATTTTCTTAGTGTACATAAAAATAATCACGCCCTGAGGCCGACGCGGTATAGTGAATTTCATTTTAAATTTGTTGATATTTTCCAAATATAACTCGTCAAGACCCGGATTTTCGAATGACTCTTTAGAAAGCCCGATTTCTCGCGGATTATCAGGTATAAGAATAGTGCCCGAGTTTCAAATATATAGAACGCAAAACCGAAGACTCTTTTAACGCACCCTTTTGAAATTGCGAACAGGAACTTGGTGCTGGCTTGCAAGAGTGTAAAAAAATGCGAAATATGCGGACAAAAAGATATAGATATCCAGCACTGACGCGCCAAACCTACTCAAATGCGAAAATAGGTTGTGATCTGCGGGTCGCTGTGTATAATAAATATGATAAAACCATGATCAAAAGTGACAGGTTGTGTCAGCCCTGAGAGGGTTAGAACCCAGGCTCGTGAACCGCTACGCGGCAATAGATGCTCGGCGTGATAACCGCTGCGCCACCACCGCAGACTGCGGTGAAGGCATAAAGCTTTGTTATTACCTTGCGTATGGTCGCCCGGTGCGGCTCCGGGGGAGGGGGGGGGGGGATGTTGTGCAAAATGCGTTCACGAAAATTTCTGAATGGTACTACCGTGAACCTACCTGGCTAAAGGAGTCGCGCATAGTCCCGGCCTCCTTCATCATCGATTACTTTTTTCGGGGGTTTGCCTAGAATAATTTAATACCGCAAAGTTCGTTTCTCTCTCGATTTTTTCCATACAAACTGACCAGAATTTTAATCGCATTTGGAAGCACCTTCCGCTCTTCTTTATGCTTTTTTGTGTCGAGGAGATGTCAACGCTCATCAAGAACCCATGTCTGGTGTAACTTTAATAACTGTGCGCCCATTGTTATTTTATAACGACGATACGAATTTTCCCTTTGAAAGTTTCACAGGGAAGCGTCGTCCAAAAATAGATGGCGCATGTGGGCCATGTCCGTCATTGCTGGGTATGATTGGACACATTCCTATGAAATTTTCACTGTGGCCTATACTTCATTTCACCCTGCGTCCGAACGCGGCGGACGCTACCAGCCAATCCAGCGTCGAGAGAGCGTCATGTGACCTTGAACTCTAAATAACCTAAACATCGCATGATACCCTCCCGGCGACAGATTGGCTGGGGTGGCCCAGCATCCACTGGGCCACCCCAGCAGGCGCCCATTTCATGCCAACCACCCTTCACCAAGGGTGTTAGCAAGCACCCATTATGAATGGTGCTTGCCTGAATGCCATAAGGGTGTTAGCCCAGCGATTAACTGATTTACACTCTTAAAGGGGCAGTGCAACGATTTTCACACTCTGGCCAATTAACTGCGGAAATTAATCTGCGTCAGCTATGGAACGATAAACCGAAAGCCGCATTTTCTTCCGAGCGCTAGTTCTTATTTAAAAAAAAAAAAAAAAAAAAAACGTAACAAGTCGAAGGTCGAAGTGCCTCTCAACTCTCCACGCCGACTTTCGAGTGACGTCTCTGGGGGTTCACGTGGTTTCCCCTTGGGCCCTCTCTTCAGAGGCCCCAGCCGATTCCTCCGCGATTGTCCACTTTCGAAGGATTAGCCTCGTCGAAGGTCGCGGCGAGTGATGGACACGAAGGGCGGTTCGCCACGGGGCTGACGGCGAGTGTAGCAGCGGAGGGGGACAGGGTTTGTTAACTTCCGCGTATCCCCCAGGGACACCGTCATTTTAGTTCGCGTAGCCACCACCGGCGGCTGCAGATCGGCAAATAATTCGTTTTTTGCCGTGCGATTACGTAGCAGAATAACCGTTTTGGGGGGAAAGGTGACGCGTTTGTGGTCACATGGGCTTGTTTAAAGAACATAAAAATGCAAACTGGCAATTATTTCAACATTAAAACCGTTGCACCGCCCCTTTAAGTGTGTAAAAACGTTTACTGTGTACTGAAGGCTTCTCATTCCCATTAGTGCCAGTAAGCTTGTGTAAAGTGAAAAATATTGGAACTGAATATCGTTGCACTGTCCCTTCGCCTAAGGTTACTTTTTTAGATTTTTTTATTACTGATGCACTACCGGGCGATCTTAATGGTGGTACCACATACCATCCCTGAACCCACGGGTGACTGGAATGGTGGTCGCAACCAGCGTCGTAAGACTTAGTACTCAAAAGGCACATTAAATATTGAACAATCCTGCAGCAGCTTCGCTTGTCATTAATATGTGAACGTTTCTGGTTTTTTTTTCTCAAACCTGATCTCCGAAACTCTTGACAGTATTCTGAGGAGCACCCAAATTTTCCCGCAGTCTGTGATAAATTATGTATTAAGTGTATAACTACAGGCACTTTCGGCCAGTGATTGGCCGAAAGTCAATGGCCAGTGGCTGGCCAAACGCGAATGGCCAGGGGCTGTTCAAAAGTGAATGGCCAGTGGCTGGCCGAAAGTGACTGGCCAAAGGTGAATGGCCATTTACCGGACTAAAGTGAATGGCCAGTCACTGGCCAAATGTGAATGGCCAGTCACTGGCCAAAGGTGAATGGCTAGTCTCTGGCCAAGGGTGAATGGCCAGTCACTGGCCCAAAGTGAATGGCCACTCACTCGTATAAAGTGAATGGGAAGTCACCATACGAGCACCAAAGCACTGCTATTGCCAAGCACTTTGGCCAAGCTTGGACCATTGAAAATCTGGCTGGCCATAGTACACTTGCCAGCGATGGCCTATTCACAACGTGCTGCTTGGGATATTACTCTTTAAAAAATATAACGAGTACGTTACTACGTAAGAGAAAGTTACCCGTTACCGGTAACGCCGTTACTTTTAACACGTTCCCAAACACTGGCCACCTATAATATCCGATAGTATCAAAACTTTCTATTGCATTTAACTTCAGTATGGGATGTACATTTCGCAAACAGAGAGCAGTGGTGCACCCAGGAATTTTTTGGATGGGTGGAGGGGGAGACGGTGTCTTAGGTTGTCCTGATGTCCTTGAGGTAGGGTGCCGGGGGGTGGTCGAAATGCATGTTTATATTATAGAGCCAGATCACAATTTCGGTAGGGGTGTATTTTTTATGCTGCTTCGGCCCTTCAACAAGCCCCACTGGGCTTGATTTAATTTCAGGCCCTCTGTCAAAATCACTGAAGCAAATCGAGCGACGTGTGCCGCCCGAAACTCGGCGCCTGAAGGGCGGCTTTTGCGCTTAAAATGAAATCTAGCTCGGCGCACGTGACGAATTCACTGCTAACATAAATTTGGCGGCCAAAGTAAAAGAAACGCGATACTCTGGCTCTGCAATTGGAACCCATACAGTTAGTTTAAGGCGTACGAGCGAACAGCACCATCCCGAGTTCTGCATAAAATATACACTCTGAAATTGCCACGTGTATTTTTACCCGTCCTTCGTCGGATCTCCCAATGAACCTTCATCAAACCCACGGTCCTGAAAAAAAAACCTTATGAGCTCACAACACCAATCACCAAACTCATAAACTCACGAACTGAAGACCCTTCACCGACTTTCGAACTCCTCGAAGTCATGAACTCATTCAACTTCAAAGCATGAACTCTCCAAACCCTTGAGCTCATCCATCTTATGAACCTAACGCAATCAGCACGGATTTGGGCCAAACAATGGCCAATGGCTGGGGATGGTTTTGTGGCCAGTGGCGAAAGAGTGCCCATTCTTCGGCCAATGCTTGGCCGATGGCTGAAGGCCAGTGGCCATCGGCCAATGGCCAGAGAAACGCCAGTCATCGGCCAATCTCCGGCCACTATCTGCCACTGTCTAAAGGACAATTTCCAGCCAATGGCCGAATGCTTGGCCAACTCTGTGATGCTTGGGACGCCCCTCACCAAACTCATAAACTCACCGAACCTATGAACTCACCGAACTCACGCACCTCACAAAACTCGCGCGCCGTTCTTATGATCTCTACGAAACAACGCCCCACACCGACATCACGCCCCTCTCTGAACCTCAAAATCATGAGTTTATGAGGCTTACGAAGTCTCTTTCCCTCTGCTGGCGCCTTATCGGTGTGGTTAAGTAAGGTGAATTGGTGCACTAATACTGAAGTTTTTGCAAGGTAGGAACTTTAATATAGGGGCAGGCTTTGCATGGCAAATCCACCTCGTTACCCATTGCAACGCATCTGTGACAATGATGTCAATATAAGACGTCGCAAATGGGAGAAGTGGAGCCTGCGTTCAAAAGAAGGTATGCGTAGCCCAAGATACGAAATTTGCTTTAATTGGTAAAAAATGTAAATATTAGATTTCAGAACACCAATCCTCCATTAAAAGACCAATTGATCGTATTACTTATGTTTTAGTTCAATGTGGTGGCTGATCCTTCATGTGATGCACGTCATCTCTGTAAACACGCACCGAAGGGCACCTCTGCCACGACCGGGCAATTATTTAAGAACACCTTAGTAGGTAAAATAAAATAAAATTCTTCCTTGTAATGGGGCGTGTGGCATTCACAGGGAGTGCAAAGTGCGCGAATGACTTAAATATTTGTCACACAATGAAAGGGGTTAAGCCAAAATACACGCAATCATGTATATATTGCAACGTGCGCCGGCAAGCAAGCGCGTGCGTGAATGAAAGCCTTTTAACATTCCCTGCAAAAGCTTTGCAAGGCATTTTTATTATTATTTCACATGTGTTCTCTGCTTTAAGCAATAAAGAAGAAAAAAGCAAGCGTGTGCGTGGCCTAGGGATTCCACTTCCGGACGCGATAGCGAGCGGACATGATATGAATCGCTCTCCGTCATCGGGGGCGGTCGAGCCCGGCCGCGGCGATAATGGTGTTACCCTTTTGCCAAAGGACTATAGGCTTCAACTGCCTCCGCTGCCGACCGGGGAGACGGCGAAACTCAGCGTGGTACTTAACGCTGTCCTTGAAGGACGCCCCTACCGGAACGAGGATTTTAGGCAGCCGTTGCACCAGGTAGGCATTCTGTCGGACGTGGCAGGTCTGGGTGAATACCAGTTGAGTCACGTCTGGCTGCTCAAGTTGCGCACGCCGGAGGCGAAGGCGAAACTGCTGGAGGCCCAAAGTCTGCAAGTAATGGGCAAGCTGTGCCACGTCGTCGACCCCAGCCGAAGGAAGCTGCGTATAAAGCTCCACTGGGTGACCTTTGACGTCCCGGTGACTCGGTGCGACGGGCCTTTGAGCCGTACTGGTCTGGCAAGGATATCACTCAAGAGACCTGGAAGGTGTAAGGCTTCGTGGACGTCGAGTCTACAACGCTGGCCGTGCGGATGACGTTGAACGAAGGCGTACCGTTGGAGAGCCTCCCACACCAGCTTCGGATTGGCGGAGGCACGGTCCTGGTCGTCATCCCCGGACACGCACCGATATGCCTGCGCTGCCGGCGCACTGGCCATATACGTCGAGACTGCAGAGCGCCTCGGTGCTCGCAGTGCCGGGCCTTCGGGCATGAAACCAGGAACTGCGTCAAGACGTACGCCCGTGTCACCGGCAGCAACACCGACACGGTAGCATCCGAGCTGGTGATGGACGAGGACGAGGCTGAGATGCCAGCCGCACCGTCGACTTCACTGGTCCTGCAACCACTCAACGAGGCGGCAGCGGCCAGCTCAATACCAGGACCGGTGGCACCGGAACTTCCCCACGGGGCACCGAGAGGAAAGATGGACACCGAGGTGAGTCAAGACGATGTGCCCGGTCAAGCCATGGAGACGTCTAGCACCCCGGCGGAACTCGCGCAACGAGAAGACAAAGTAATCTCTAAGGACGACGACCAGAGCAACGATATGGACGTCGTGACGGGAAGCGCGAAACGGGCGCTGGAGGACCCACCTTCAGGCCGGGGGGCGGCTCAGCTGAGGCTCCTAGAACGCGAGTGGTGTGGCAAAATAGGACGTTTCAAGACCCAGTCTGCGCCTTTAACGCGTAACGAGGAGCAGATGCATGAAGTCTTTTCGGCACGTCACTTACTGACCTTGTAAGTTCTATGTTTTCCACCGTGCTTCCACCTAAAGCTTATGCTTGAAAGACCCCTACGTGTGGGCACTATTCATGTGCAAAGGCTATTTTCTAGATACAGGCAATGTCAGCTGAGCCGCCTGTTTGCCGATAAAAACCTCGACATTGTCGCAGTACAGGGATCAAAGATAGAAAGTTAAGACCGGACGGAGAGCATGGAGCAGGTTTTCGGGTCACAGTACAATGTGTGCGTTAGCCACGCAGTTGGGATGTCCGGAGGATGTTTGGTGTTCCTTAACAGGTCTATTGGAAAGGTTGAACAAGTTATCAGTTGCGAGTCGGGTAGGATGGTACTTTGTGATTTTTCTTATTGTAGTTCCACTTTTCGCGTTGTGTGTATTTATGCTTCTAACCGGGTTGAGGAAAGATGTTTTTTTTTGTTGAAAATATTACGAAGTATATTCAAACAGATGGAGCACGATATAGAAATGCCAGTTCTGAATACTTGTGCGATATGATACATTGGTGTGAACTGGAAGACGTTGCTCACTTTTCCAAAAATGCAAGGAGCCTACAGTTTACACTATAGGATCACAGTGCCTGACCAAGGAATGTTGGCCGCACATCTTCTATGCATAATTTCGAAATTTTAAAGAGGGTCTATTGTTTTAATATGAAGATTTTATTATCGCAACCAGAAGAAGACTACAACTAATAGAGTCTAAATATTCAACAAGTCAATGGACAGGGTAACCGTAGAAACTGCCTTTGGCGCTGTGACCTGGCAGCGAGGTATTCGGCCAAATCAAAGCGTGACTGGTTGTTGCTATGTTTACGCCGCTCGGCGTGACAAGCGACGTGATTTTCGCTCACACGTGTCTTATATTTAATGCGGCGGTCACACTGCCCTAAAATTATTATATAAATTACTGCCTGCAGACAGTGTCTAAAGCCAGGGCCACACTGTTCATGCATAATACATAGGACAGTCCAGAATCACGAGTCACCTTAATATCCTAGGCTTGAATGCCAAGTGCCCAAGTTCCTCCTTAAACTCGTTGCCATGCTCCATTCGAAGCACGGATCTCCTAGTGACTCGCTTTCAAATCTGTGCGCAGACTGTCTTTTGCAGGATGCATAACCCCGGGTTAAGAGTGGTTCCTCATTGTATGACGGTCATCCCACATTACTCACACAAAACTGTCTGAATAGATGATAGAAAAATGTATGAAGCAAACCTGCTTCGAACGTGCGAAAACTGGATGCTCAGATTGTTCAGTCATCCTGTCTGGAGACCGCGTTCTTTGCGAGGCTGTATGAACAGTGTGGCTGCGGCTCAATGCTCCTCAGCGATCATAATCACCCCTTGCACAAGCGACGGTGTCAGCCTAGAAAGGCTTAGAATCTTACATATTCGACTGTGTTCGAGGCTTTTTAGTGCGCAGCTCTTAGGCGCCCATTTCCGGCTTGAGCGGCATCGCCATGGGCGTAACCGCGTGTTGCATGCGACGCGCTTCCAAAGCTTGCATGCAACGCGTTGCATGCAGGCGGCGTAACCGCGCGTTGCATGCAAGCGGCGTAACCGCACGTTGCATGCAAGCGGCGTAACCGCGCGTTGCATTATGGGTAGCTTCCAATAATCACGTCACGAGGGTTACCCTCGTGAGGTTTACGACGGTTACTCTCACGAAGGTTACGAGGGTTACCTTCACGAGGATCACGAGTGTTACCCTCACGATGGTTACCCTCACGAGGGTGACGAGCACTACCCTCACGAGGGTTGCGAGGGTTACTTACCCTCAAAAGGGTTATCCTTACGATTGTCACGAGGGTCACAAGGGCTACCCTCACGAGGGTCACGACGGTTATGAGAGTTACCGTCACGTAACCCCCCCTCATAGGTCGGCATTTTAGGACCCACTCACTCACCATCACATCGCCAAAATTGGCAGCCCATCAAAGTCATACGCAATCACATCACAAAGTGCACCTCCATTCAAAAGTCACAGCCCTTCACATCACATAGTTCAACCGTGCCAGACTCATAGCCAATCACATCACGCCACCTCAAACTTGCCCCCATCATGGTTACTTAAAATCACGAGGAGGCCCCACTCACATC
The DNA here is from genome assembly GCA_013358835.2 of Ixodes persulcatus. Classification (NCBI taxonomy): domain Eukaryota; kingdom Metazoa; phylum Arthropoda; class Arachnida; order Ixodida; family Ixodidae; genus Ixodes; species Ixodes persulcatus. Next base: position 416,529 of record JABSTQ010011409.1, on the reverse strand, counting down.
CAGTCACTCACATCACTGCCCCTTAGAGTTGCCCCCATCACGGCTACTCACAATCATGAAGAGGAGGTCCCACTCACGGCCCCATCACGGCTACTCACTCATGAGGAGGTCACACTCACTGTCAGCCACTCACATCGCGGCCCCTCAGAGTCACCCCCTTCACGGCTACTCTCACTCATGAAGAGGAGGTCCCACCCATGACCCCATCACGGCTACTCACACTCATGAGGAGCTCACATTCACCGCCAGCCACTCACCCTCGTCACAATATTAACAATGAACAATACCTCACCTCGCAAAGGTACGTCCTGTCGGGAGGTTTCCACCCCGCGCCACGCTTGATTCCTAAAAGCCACAGTTTCCGTCTCCTCGGGGATTTCGGCAGCTTGAACAAGCGAACTCCCCTCGGAGCTCTGTTCCGGCACTTCAAAGCAGAACAACTACCCATTTTTTAAATAAGACCGGAACTCCCGCGGCTACAGAAACTTTTTTTTGCGTTATTTATTTCAGCGCACGCGTCCGCGTGTTCGATCCGGAGAATCGCTCTGGTGCACATTCGTTTATTCTACCATTAAAGAAGGCTATGACGAAAAGCTCACATGCACTAAGTTTTCAGTCACCAGGCGTTAACTTTTTTAACTCTAGCGACGCTAAAATGAAATTACCGAACCCCTGCTTTACATGTGAAGCTCACGACCGCCGCTAGGGGAGGTTTTGCGGCTTGTGATTGGTCACGAGCGGCCTGTCAATCAACTTTCCGGCTACTCACACTCATGAGGAGCTCACACTCACGGCCAGCCACTCGCATCACGGGCACCCTGCCGCTCACAATCACGGTCCCGCACGCCCTTATCACGGGGCCCCCTCACAGCGCTACTAAAAAAAAAAAAACTACAAAAAAGTCATCTTTCCAAAGATTTTTTTCTTTCTTTTTTTTTTTCTCAATTTAATTGCACCGAGCGCCAAACCCGCTTTCCCATGGTCAGCCAGATTCGGGACGATAACGTCCTGTTGTCCCCGGTCCCCCATCCCACAGGGAAAACCGCTCCGGGACAAGCAGGGAGCGTGTGCTGCAGCCAGCATGGTTGCAGCGCTGCGGACTCGAAAGTCGAGACCCGAAACTCTTGTCCGTCGTCTTGTTTCCGCCCATCGACCGTCTTTTCCAGACTGCAGACCGCAAACTATACGCATTGAAATTTTACAAGGAGCGGACTATCCGCAGGCTTGTTTAGTATCACAAAATGAATTTTGTGAATGAAGGAGTATGTTAATTTATATTATATATATACACAGCAAATCGCACTTCCCCCCCATTTGTTTTTTATTATTATGTTTTCTTGAACGCTCATTTTCCGCCAAACTGCAGCGCTAGAGGTCCGAACCAAGATAACTAACTGTTATCTCCTGGAAACGTTATTTTTCTAAAGTGGTCTATGGGAAACTGGGACCCGTTTTTGCCCGTTTTCCGTAACTGGCGGCATAGAGCCATGTACCCAAGCCATATGCTGAAAAAGTTCGGCAGATGTGTGTGTGTGTGTGTGTGGGGGGGGGGGGGGGGGAGCTTGTGACCCGCTAAATCTAACTAGAATAAGCCGACATCGCGATAACACGATATGGAGATTCGTTTTCGTTTCGCCACTCCGCTCTGAGCGAGCCCACTTAAATTCGTGGTTACAAGGAGCGTTATGGAAACATTTCTCGTTCTTCGGTATTCTATTACGCCTGTAATTCGTCACTGTATTAAGAAACCGAGCGGTTTTTATCAATCTCTAATAACAAGACTTACAAAAACAAGGTTTTTTTTGTTTGTTTGTTTTAAAACAAAAAAAATGGTTTCTCAATCAAAAATGGTCAGGCAATTTAGAGCACGTGTTCGTAGTCTCATCATGGCAAACGCTTTCAGCGGTGTTGAATTGTGGCGGTAGTGGGAACATAGAAAATTAATTTTATAGAAAAAGGAAGGAATGGAAGGCGGTAATATTTTTGGAAATCTTTGCAGGTAGGCAAGTCTCAGCAATAATTACAGTGGGTCATGTTTCAAGTAAAAGTATAAGTAATTTTTAACACAATATTTTATAAAGGAGAAAACATGAATTAAAGAAAGCATGACGTCAGCCCCGTAGCTTCCGCAAGAAATTATCGTTTAGAAGAGTCCTCTCCTGATATTTTTAATCTCTTCACTTGCGCTGACTGAGCTAGAAGTAGCGGGAATTCGAAATGCTGTGGGAAAGTAGCACCAGTACAGATGCGTTGTCTGCTCGCGTTCCTGGAGAGAATAAACTATCCCTCCCATTACTATTTTTCTTGAGGGGGGGGGGGGTGGCAATACATCATTTTGCGATACAAATTAACAAGAACAGATTAGGGTAATGTACTTTGAGGTCCAGAGTTGAACATTCCTCGCAAAGTTCAGAGAAAGTACTTCAAGTAAAATACAGGTTTTCTATACCTACTTAAAGTGGTGTTTTAAGCACAATATACTTCCCAACACTGCACAAAGGTTCCGTATTGCTGTCGTTGTGTTTGAGCCTCTCAAATTAGTTTACACCAAATGCCATCAACTCAACGAAAGCTGTCTGTCTACCCTTTCCTCTGCCGATGCGGGCATCGAAGAGCATAGTAGCTATAAACACATCTAGCGTACCTGTGGTGAACTGATGTCAGCTGTAGTTGTGTCATGGCCTCTCGAATTACGTTTCTGTAAACGTGCGGAACTGACTGCTATGATGCGCACGTTTTCGCAGAGGTAAGAAAACGTACCCGGGGGAATCACCCTCAATATTTCTTTGGTAAGAAAGCGTTAAATGCAGCTGCGTTCGTTCCGTGCCCGCGCCAGTTTTGATATGGATGAATATTGTACCATCGTGCGATTCTCCAAAAGCTTATCCCCATGCACATACAAGCGGGCCCTTCGGCTTTTGTCATGCGCGGCTCTCGTACGAGAAGGACCTGAATACCTTTCATTCGCCTCATTAAATCCTAGAATAGATCTAGAGACAAAATGCGGGTGAAGGTTGAAGGGCCTTCGTTATAAGCCGTTTCCAGGAGAACCGAAAGTTCACCAAAATGTGTCTTAAAACGTCCGGAAAGGGCTGGAAGACGTCACATTTTTTCGGCAGAAAGTTGTGTGCGGCAAAGGCGGAGACCCGCCAGTCTACGATAGGAGAAAGGTTTTGATAAGTACTCCAAGATTCACATAAACATCTTAGATGAGCAGCCGTCCTGTAATTAGCGAAATGCTCATCTACAGCATGAACTGGTGTCATCATTTCTTAACGGCAGACCAACCGCCCCGCTGACTAATCACCTGGCTTAGCGCTAAGCAATAATCAATCCGTTGGTGGATACTTGTGTTTACGTTAGTGCCAAATTAGATTGGAGGCGTATTTCGGCAAATATATCCTGTGTGATGCAGTCAAACTAGGCTCATGGCAGTGGTGAGCATCGGGGGCATAAGCCGCGGGCATTACATGTGACAGCTCGTTCAAATCACCGTGTTAGGAAGGTGGCACTGCTCAATTTTATTTCTAGTTTGCTTCAACAGTCAGCAGGTGACGCTAAAAGCAACGCGTGTCTCATATATCGTAAACATCAGAGATCACATCAAAAGATATTTGCTGCAGCACTGCTCCACCATTTGGTTCCAAAAGAAGTAAGGGCACATGCCTTATGCATTGTCTAATCCACCCCCGGGACAAGGCCTTTGCACTGTTCTTTCTCCACAGCATGCATTAGACGAAACGTTAGATGTCCGGAGTCACAGCTGGCTGATATAACAAGCGTCAAAGAGGGAGCGAATCGACAGTTGTGTCGCCCGTTACCGCATTCTTAGTGTTAGGTCATAGGGAAAAGTAAGCAGACGTTGTAAGTAGAGAAAAAAATATTGATTGAGAAAAATCAAATTTAGTTTTTAAATTTAAAAGGTTAAAACAGCGCAAAAACAACGGACAGGGTAAAGAAGGGCACAGACAGAGCGCTGTAAACAGCGCTGTCTGTGTCCTTCTTTACCCTGTCCGTGTTTCTTGCGCTGTTTAAACCTTTTAAATATCTCATACCAACTCGCCCAGGCTTCAACTTTAGCCATATTTATTAAAGTCACATATTTTTTATGTAAATCAGGTTTAAATATATTACATTATATTTTTATCCTTCACAGTTTTATTCGACATGGCATATTTGTTATATGTTTTAAGGGGCCTTAAACCTCAAAACAACTGTCCACTAAAAGTAATGCATTCTAAATTCAGTTACGCATCTAAGCACAACTGAATGAAACACACTCTGGATTTCGTTATAAATCACTTACTGCTTCTTGATGTAGGGCAAACATATTTGGGCTTTAAACGTTGGTGAATATATTTTAATTGTCCTTGCCCCTAAGGCATACATCTAAATATGTTTCACTTGAGATAAATATTAAAATCTTGTGAAAACAACACTCTTACCGTGAAATGCTTTATATAAGTGAAGTAAAAAAAAACGTCAATATCTTGTGCCGGTCAGTCAGGGTTATATTAGCTAATATTATACGAATGCCACACATATGAGACTCACCGCGTTAGAGAAATAATGACAAAACTGATGAACTGAAGTGGCCTGCCGGTATATTGTACCTGCAGATGAGGCTGCAAAAAGGTTCAGAAAAGAAAGGGGGGGGGGGGGGGCAAAACTGTCCCTTTTTCCGCCTCTTATCAGTTTTTATTTGCAGTTATTTAATTTCAAGTTTTCAACACTATTGAGCTCCCGAATGCAAAGCGAAAAGTAAACAGAACACTTATTTCTTCGATGGACGGACTGCTGACACATTCCTTTCCACTCTGTCCGATGGCAAGTGCTTGAGGCACTTGCCATCGAAGAGAGTGGAGAGGAGTGTGTCAGTATTCCGTCCATCACGTTGCACAGAAAAGAAAAACAATCTCTACGGTGTGTTGCGGCTTTGGGCCAGTGACTCATGAGCAACGTTACTAAAGCAAGCCCAGTTTCGCAACTCCTATTCTCGCCTGCAGAGGCGAGTGGCCCAGGTGGCGGTCACGAGAACTAGCGGCGCTCCAATCGGATCTTGCTTCCCTGTCTCGCGCGTCGTCTGCTATACTCTGAGTCACCTTATGATGTACCTCAGTAAAGGCTACAAGCGCGAGCACCTTGCTCTAGGGTACAACTCATCGGTACAGGCTCTCGTGCATTAAGGGCAGCTGCCGACGCTCTGAGCTCGCGCTTCTAGCCTTCGCTGCGGTACAACATAAGGTGAAACAGAGTATGCCACCACGTTGAGAGCTTCCTTTTCTTTTTCTTTTCGTCCTTTTCTTTACTTCCATGTGTATAATAGCAAAAAGATGATGAAGAGGAAGTGTACAATACACCACAGAGATCAGAGCCAGCGCATTGTGAGTGTTCTTTTTTGAGTGTTTAAACTTATTTTTGTGTGCGTCTGTTTACTTGTGCTATGAAATGTAAGTATGAATTGCCAACTCGCTCAAGCTCAAGTGCTGCAATTGGAGCTTCGCGGGCTAGACAATCCGGAAGTAAGACTCGACTGCAGCGCTGCTAGTTCTTGTCACCGCCACTGGGCCCACGTTGCAGGCGGAGCTGTGAAACTGAGCTTGATCCAGTAACGTTGAATTTCTAAAAAAAAACATCCACGGGATGCTGATGTCAGTGACTCAAAAGTGGAAATGTATGGGATTTGCTTGGGCATTAGCAGATTTTTTTTTCAATTTTTAATTTTCGTTTATGTAGTATATTTTTCTTCTTCTTTCGTCTAGGATTTATTCTTATATATGTACCCCTTATTTTGTTTTTTTCCTAATTCTAAAAAGTACATTCTATCTCGAAATCGTGGAATGCTCGAAGGGACTAAGAGGAAAAGGAGGAACAGGAAGTCAAAAAAAAAAAATTCGGGGGTTTTACGTGCCAAACCAACGACGGGCATCTGGCACGCCCCAGCGGAAGACTGAGGATTAATTTGGACCGCCTGGGGATCTTTTGACGTGCAACCGAAAGCTCGGTTACACGGCGCCTCCTCCGCAATAGGCCTCCATTAGATTGCGGGCACCTCGGCCGGGATTCGAACCCGCCACATGGGGATCCGCACATGGGGATCCGCAGGCCAGCGCTCTTGCCTCGGAGCCACCGAGGCAGCTAGAAGGAGGAGGAATAACTATTGATTATTTGATGGTCAACTCTGTGTATGTCCTGTCCTGTTTGTGTGTAAGTGTTTAATGTTCAAGCTGTTTCCTCATAGACTGATTTGTGCTCACCTCAGACGTAGACCACTTACTTTTTTTCTTCGCCGTGGCAAGAAATGATTCTTCCCTTTGGATTATTCAATATTAGTCACATATAAGCGTTTAAATTAAAACTACCAAATGACGGAAACTCCACATCAAAATAAATGCTGTTTTCCAGAATAATATTTGGCGGAAAGGGTTCATACAAATTGAGGCAACAAGAAATTATGTGATTTAAATAAACTTCTTATTTTATCTCCGCCCTTCTTGTAAGTGTGCTGGTTAAAGCCCCTTGACAGAGCTCCTCAATGATGCTGTGCTGGTGCAGTACACAAGCAACATTGAGGCACTTTAACCCTCGATGTGCTTCGTACGTCTTATATCCGAAAAAAAAAAAAAAAAGTTGCCAATGAGCAAGGTACACGCTTCGTGGGCTCTTGAAAACAAATGGCGACGTAGCACTGAAATTGTATTGAAATGAGCTATCGATCCAGACAAAATGTATTCGTTCTAGCACGTACTCCCATCATGTTTCTCGCACGTCTGAAGAATAATGTTTGTCGACTTTTAGCAATCACGAATCGTTATTTATCGAAGGATATAGGCGTATCTGTCGCTGTTTGTACTTCTGGCTCATGTGAAAACTGCATTCGTCGGCGTGTGCTGCCAATGCACTGCTCAATCACGTGCCTCAAATTAAAAAAAAAAATAAAAATAAAAGACGTTTACGAGTCCGAAGAAGGGCATCTGGTACGCCCTAGCGGAGAGCTGAGGATTAATTCCGACCATCTGGGGATCTTTCGGAATGTCTCCGAATTAAGCCCATTTCGCGTTGTGCGATTTTGCCTGTAATATTTCTACTCGTGTGGCATAAAGCCAGTGAAGACAGCACGCACTTCAAGTGCCATTCACGGTTTATTATTATTTTTTTGCCACATGAGTGACCTTGCAAGTGTAAATTGCAAGCACCATGTGAAAAGAGAATTAAAACCCAATTAGTATGATAAGATTTCGCGTGCGATGTCTCAGCTGTAACGTTACGTACCGTAGCTTCTACCTTACTTTTATGGCCGCACAAGCAACGACGCAACAACAAAAGCTTACTTAAGATCGTAAAACGCATATCAAGCATAAAGGCTTGATTGTGCGAAAAAGACATGTGCAAAAAAGCAACCGCAAATCGCACGAAACCAGGAACATGCGAAAACTGTTTCATGCCACCTTGAAGATACTCAGGTGTTTGATGTTAGCAAATAAAATATATCGTTGTGTTAATAGCTTTTCAGAAGGGAGAGAGTACAGGCGAGCTAGTTAGGAAACGATTGTGAACCCATTATCAGGTTCACAATTATGTCGTTAAAAGAATACAGTATGTAAGATTTCTGTGCGATAAATACGAGCCTGCAGTTCGTTTTGCAAAATATGGTGTGTACCTATTTTGTGTGCGTGTGTTCAACGTTTGTGCGAGTTCCGCGTGGGTTTTCGCGCGTCTGTTTAAGGTGGAACACATGTTCGGAAAAAATCAAAACTAAAAAGATTCCACACCATTAAAGGACATTCGTAGATATTTATGGAACAGCATTTGCAAATGCGCGTTTAATGGCAGCAGATTTGCGATTTACTTGAAGTAAATACCTTAAATCTTGTTTAAAGAGAGTTGAACGATTTTCTATGTTTCGACGTTCGTTCGATTTTCGCGCACGGTTTTCCGCACATCTGTTTCAGCATTTACACGGTACCTGGCTTCACAATGTTCATACTTCGTCTCACCTGGGCATGGACTAACTGCGAAGGCTGTGCAAGCGCGAGCGTCTAGCCTTGATTGCCTTGACTGGAGCACTCGCTACTCGAGCGTTCGTGCACGGCCAACCGTCATCCAAAGCAACCCTATATTGGGGGGTTTATCACATCTTCCAGTTGTGGACGAGGCGCATCTGCATTTAACTCGGTTTTCATGATATTAGGGCAGTTTATTTGTACACTCAATGGGTTGCTGGTTAGTTTCGGATCAAAGAAGAAAAGAAAGACGGCCGCACAATTCAGGAAAAGGAATTGTCAGCAACAAGGTCGCAAGACTCGTCACTCAAGCAGCCATCCAGGTCAATGAACGGTATTTCTCGAAGACGTCCTGTGAAGGTTTCGTACTGGACTTGCAGCAGGTGATCATATTTTAGTTCTACGACTTACACTTTGCCGGGACTATTGCTTTTCGGGAACCCCCCAATATGGAGGAAATCTGATCATTGATCATGAATACACTAGATGGCGCTTCTTTTTGCATATGGTCTATTAGCATTCCCGGTTAACAGTAGTCCATGCTATAAGGTTAGACGAACTATAGACGTTTGCAAGCATGGCGTCCCGGCTGGTGCCCCATCCGTGCAAGCACGCGCAGCATGCACGTGAAGATAGCCTTGGCAGGCCTGGGATTCCACGTGCTTGCTCACACGAGGAAGAGCATGGCGGCCGCCACATGCCCTATTTGCAATCGTCTATAGCTGGTGTTGACTGCGGACATCGTTTTGTCCGTAAGCAAGTGCTTGGAGACGTGATCACCACGTTCCTTGCTATGTTTAAACAACGCGGTGTCTAGCGTTACTGCCGACGGAAACCAAAATAAAAATTAGAGTTGAGTCCGACGTCACTTTACCCCAAGGTTTCAAGTTACGTCTGACAGAACTCGATATGAAAATTAAAGTTACGTCCGACGGAAATAAGAGTTAGAGTTATGTCCTGTGTAACCTACGCAACCTTATTGAATGTTACACTTTACGGCCGATACATGATGTAAACATGAACATTTTGTAAATTATTACTACGTTACGTCCCATATGCAGCATTCGTCAAGTGGTTTAAAGCGCTTGGTCCTGTCTCGTCTTCCTCGTTTCCTCGTTTTTTAGGCGCTTCACAAGTTAAACATGTACCAACTAGCATACCTACACATTTACCGTAACTTTAATTTTTATTTCGAGTTCGGTCGGACGTAACTTTAATTTTCATGTGGAGTTACGGCGGACGTAACTTAAATTTTAATATTGGGTTACGTCGGACGTAACTTGAAGCCTTGGGGTAAAGTTACGTCGGACGTAACTTCTAATTTTGATTTCAGGTTTTTCCGGACGTAACGCTAGACACTGCACTAAACAGAACCTTTCTAGCGCCGCGCCACCGCTCCCCCCCCCCCCCCCCCAAGTTTGTGGCAGTGGAAGTAAATATTCTCGCCCAACATTTTCGATGACTCCATTTCTCTAGGTATACAAGCCCCGCTACCGCTGGTTTTTGCCCAGCCCGATGTGCGTGATGCTCACAGCACTTCAAACGTTCCAAAGGCTGCGCGAACACTACTCGACGCCGTGAAATTACTGGCGAACAAACTTCAGCTCCTTGCACTGCGAACGCCACCTCCCCAGGCCACGACTCGCCTCTTTTACGCGCGGAAGGCGCCATAATCCAAGCCAACTACACAAAAACCTCTCTACAGCTTTGCTTCTGTGACGCCCCCTCAAGCTCATCCATCTGCTCAAGCACGGAAACGCAATAAAAACACAACGAAACACAGCAGTCGCACGTTCACAAAAGAAAAAAAAAAACACTTCCCCACCCGCGCGGTCCGCACCACCCTTGCCATCAATTTCCCTCCCTCCCCCCCCTCCCCCTCTTTCGCGACGCCACTCCGCTCTCCAAAGTCAAGCCGCACAACTTTCGCAAGAAACGCCAACAGCCGAACTCATCTCAACGTCTGAATGAACTCATGAACGAACTCACAATCACGACCGTTTCAGAGTTCACAGGCTCACTCCCCATCAGATCACGAACCCATCATGCTCACGATGCTACTCACAATCCCATCACAAATTCATCACGCTCACAAAGTCATTCACCACCTCATCATGAACTCATCACGCTCACGAAGTCACTCACCGTCTCGTCATGAACTCATCACGCTCATGAAGTCGTTCACGATCACATCATGAGCTGATCAGAGCTCACGAAGTCACTCACAATCACATCATGACCTCTTCAAACTTCACGAACTCGCTCACAGCCACTCACAATCACGCGGTGAGTGTGAGTGAGCGTGAGTGAGCTAGTTAATGAGTGAGTTTGCCGAGGTATGCCCCCCCTAAGGTCACTTGACCCCCCTCCCCCTGAAGTCACGTGACCCTCCTGAGGGGATGTGGCCTCAAGGGTTCACCTATCCCTCAGTACCCTTCCCTTCTCCTCCTCAAGAGCTGCGCTCTCATGTGAAGTTACAGGGAGTTGTAAATGGCTTTCATTTTTTTAAATATGCGAGGTGAGGAGTTTGGGATCACAAACACAATAGATTAGAACGAAATAATTTCAAGCCGCTTTTTCAGAAACACGTTTGGTGGTCTTCCTCACCCATTAGTTCCTCCAGTCAGCGCATCTGTGTAAGAGAAAAAAAATCTATGCTTAGCCCGCGATTCATACTGCAGTTTTATTGAAGTAAATGGTGGGTGCATCTATACGGGCGAACTCATTAAATATGGCAGTACCTTGCGCCACCTAGCCAGTATTTTTTCTCCAAAGTAATCATGTTAAGTGGTCGACTACATTGTGTGAACTTTGTTAGCCCCACTGTGCTTGTGGCGTGTCCACGGTAGGGGAGAAATTTGGCCTGCGTGGTACCTTTGCTAGCCTTGGGTGTTGAACCTGGTAGCGTTTACAGAAGCACACGTGGGTACGTTTTACGTACCGGTCGAAACGCGCAGAGGCCGGTATTTAGGCAAAGTTCTCCGGCTCTACAGCGCCAGCGTTCGCTGCATGTGCTCCAAGCAGCGTTCAGCTAAGACGCTCGGAAACTTATTCTCCCCTCCCCCTTCCAGTGTTTTCAGTATTGTCACGAATGACAAGTGATGAGGCGGCGAATGACTGAGTAATGACTCTCAGGTCGGCAGGATTCGTGAGAAAACACAGGGCACGGTACTCCCGCGCTCTTCAAGGTGCTCAATTAATTCGCGCAGCTCAGGATCATCTCGTTGACGTCGTGCCAGGTCGTCGGTGGTCACTGCGCCTAGGAAGCACCCGTCTTCATCGTCGTCGCTGCTACCGGAAGGTGTCTCGACGGGCGCTCGAGACATGCAGTCGACGTCGCTGTGCTTACGGCCTGACTTGTAGACCACAGTCAAGTTGAACTCTTGTAGTCGGAGACTCCATCGAGCGAGGCGTCCTTATGGGTCCTTGAGTTTCGCCAGCCAGCAAAGCGAGTGGTGGTCCGGCACCACGCGGAACGGTCTCCCGTACAAGTACGGACGAAACTTCGTGATTGCCCAGACGACCGCAAGGCATACTTTCTCAGTCGTTGAGTAAATTTTCTCCGCCTTGGACAGTGTCCGACTTGCGTAGGCGATGACTCTCTCGATGCCTTCTTGCACTTGGACCAGTACTGCGCCCAGTCCCGCGTTACTTGCGTATGTGTGAATTTCTGTTTCCGGATCCTGATCGAAATGTCCAAGCACTGGAGGAGTCTCGAGTCGTCGTTTAAGCTCGTCGACTGCCTGCTGCTGCTCTTCAGCCCATTCAAACTTCTCGGCGTCGTTCGTGAGTTTTGTGAGCGGTGCGGAAATCCTTGTGAAATCCCGAACGAAACGTCGATAATAGGCACAAAGTCCAAGGAATCTTCGCAAGGCCCTCTTGCCTGTCGGCGCTGGAAATGCCGCGACGGCGCGAGTCTTCTCGGAGTCTGGGCGGACTCCTTCGTTATAACCACGTGGCCTAGGAACTTCAGTTCGTCATAGGCGAACCGGCACTTTGACGGCTTGAGGGTCAGTTCGGCGTTCTGTATGGCTTGGAGAACCGCACGGAGTCGTCGCAAGTGCTTTTCTAAGCCAGCTGAAAATACGACGATGTCGTCAAGGTACACGAGACAACTCTGCCACTTCAGCCCTGCCAGTATGGTGTGCATGACACGCTGGAAAGTCTGGCGCCGTGCATAGTCCCGTCGGACTATGGACGGGAAGTGACCTTGAACTCGTACAGTCCATCCGTCGTGATGAAAGCTGTCTTCTCTCGGTCCCGTTCGTCGACTTCGATCTGCCAGTAGCCTCACTTCAGGTCCATCGATGAAAAGTATCGAGAGTGGCTTATCCGGTCTAGAGTGTCGTTGATGCGGGGTAGTGGGTAGACGTCTTTCTTCCTAACCGCGTTCAGCTGCCGGTAGTCTACGCAGAACCTAAGCGTTCCGTCTTTCTTGGGAACCAGCACGACTGAAGAGGCCCACGGACTGCTTTAAGGTTGGATTATGTCGTCGTTCAGCATCTCTTGAACTTGCTCCTGGATTACCTTGCTTTCCATAGCGTAGAGGTTGTACGGCGACCGATGCACAGGGCGCGCGTCGTCCTCGGTAACGATGCGGTGCTTCGCAACGGCGGTCTGGCGCACCTTCGACAACGTCGCAAAGCAGCCGCAGTAGTCGGCGAGGAGGTTAATCAGCTGCCGTCGTTTCGGTCCCGGAAGCTTAGGGTCAATGTCGAGCTGCGCTGGCGACGCACTGTCTTGCTGAGGCGGCGAGGATTCGTCAGTAATCGCGGCGATTTCGGCGAGGTTTCGGAGTTCCTCTACGTGGCCCACGGCTGCACCTTTCGTGAGGTGTTGCGTCTAGTTTCGGAAGTTCATCACGAGGACCACAGTCCGCCCATCCCCTTGCGACACCTATTCCTCTTCCCAGGAATAATTGGAGGCTTCCCTCGAGAAGAACTTCGCCGCAGGAAGTTTCATCGATCCCTACAAGTACGAAAACACCCGACCGCGGTGGTAAGTTTACGTGGTTTCGAGGACTCGGAGCGCGGGTGACGTTGCTTTTGGTTCCTCCGCTGGTGGAGCAGGTTTTCGTAGCGTCAGCCGGTTTATTCCGAGATCAATGACGGCGCCATACTCGCAGAGAAAGTCTATTCCGAGGATAACGTCCCTCGCACAGTTTTGCAGAACGATGAACTTGACAGGGCACGTCTCACTGTGAATGTCTACTTGAGCAGTGCACCTTCCGACAGGCGTAATGAGGTGTCCTCCTGCAGTTCGGATCTGCGGCCCCTCCTAATGCGTCGTCACATTTCGAGGGCGGCGAGAAAGCCTCCGAGTCAGACTGAGTAGTCTGCTCCGGTGCCCACGAATGCCGATGCGTCGTGGCTGTCGATGACGATGTTTAGGTTGTTGGACACCGTTGCAGGGGCGTCTGTCGATGCGTGGCGTCCAGAGAGTGGGAGCGCTCCAGCGTACTTGGAGGCTCTTTACTTGGGTCGTATACGGCAAAGACTCCTCCAGGCGTTGCCGCACTTAGTTTTCCCAACGAGATAGGGGGACAGGCGGTCACGGCGCGACCGACGGAAAGGCGATGCGGAACGTCTAGGGGATGGAGAACGGGAAACTCGTGGTGCTGTTGGCGACGGAGGTATTCCTCGATGTCCCTTGGTCGTTCTCCAAAACGATGTCGACGGTCGTTTAGCGCGAATCCTCGCAGGCCGAGCTGACGGTAGGGGCACCTTCTGTAAACGTGGTCAGCCTCCCCGCAGTGGACGCATACCGGGCGTCCATCATCCGTGCGCCACACGTCGGACTTTCGAAGTCCACTCTGCTCTTGGTGCGGCGCGTACTGCGGCGAAGAGACTTCTGGTCGGGGTGCAGCTGGGTACCGCCGGGCGACACGAGGCTGCGGACGACGAAAAACGGCGGCATAGGTCACAGCTGGTGGTTCCGGCGGGGCGTCGGCGAGAACTTCTGGTTGGAGCGCTTGCTGGACCTCTTCTCGAACAATCTCGGTGAGTGACAGTGGGGATGGGCGATTGGCGGCGGGAAGCATCTTGCGGATTTCTTCCCGGACGATGTCGCGTTCGATTTTCCGAAGGCCGTCGACACCGGTGTTGCTCAGGTTCATTGGCAAGATGCGGCGGTTGGAGGAGTGGGCACGCCGGCGAGTCGATGGTAATGGCTTGCTCGGGCCGTTTAGTGGCTTCAGCCACTAAACCGTCGACGGTTGTCGAGGGATTGCGGACAAGGCCCCCGAAAATTTCAGCCTTCATGCCACACATGAGGACGCAAAGCTTCTTCTCCTCGGATGCCTCCGGATGGGCTCGGGCGCATAGGCGCATGACATCCTCTACGAAGCTGGTCAGGCTTTCGTTGGGGCCCTGCACCCTTGTTTGGAGACGGTCTTCCGCTCGCTGCCGACGATGGTGGTTGAGGAATGTTCGCTTCAACTCGGCGGCGTAGGACTATCCACGTAGTGAAGGACGGTTCGTGGTTTTCCAACCAGTGCCTCGCAGTTCCTTCCATCGCGAAGTAGAGGTTGTGGAGGCATTGCTCAGTCGTCCATCCGTTGTGGCGGGCTATACGCTCATAAGGTTGCAGCCAGTCTTCAATGTCCTCGTGGACGTCTCCGTAAAAAAGCGTTGGTGTCCTGGGTGCGACCGGCAGGTATATGACGGCAGAATCGGCCGGGGTCAGCGCCTGGTTGGCCATCGTCGTCTTCTTCGGCTTGGTCGTGGTGGCAGAAGTCCATGTTCCGGATGTAGACCTTGGATGCGGCGACTTGATCGGGTCTCGATCTGGTCTTCGTCGATTCCTCCGGAGCTTGGGTTCGGACTGGTACTGTGGGAACTTGGAGGGGTGCGGTGCACGGACATGCGTACCCCGCATCTTCACGAAAATATCACGTATGACAAGTGATGAGGCGGCGAATGACTGAGTAAACTGAACGTTTAATAGGGCGAACTTGTGCCCAAAAAGAAAAGGAAAAGAAAGATAACAACAGAGCGTCGCTGTCGTCGAAGGCGGCAAAGCAGAAAGATCGAACGCTGAGGCGAAACTGACTCCGGTTTGCCACGTGGAACCCCTTATGAACATACATGCATGAGCTTCTGGAATCATCGGCGTAGAATGTTCGACGCGTAAAACATTCGGACCTCGAACACGCAACAGGATTCTCCAATCTACCAGACAACTAAATTTCGGTAATAACTGAAGATGCGTCGCTCCTAGGATACGAACCCTAGCTTTTCGCGTGCGAGGCAGGCACGATAACCGTTAGGCCACTCGCGCGCTGCCTCCTTGGCCAGCTGCGCGCGCGGCAATATTGAGAGTTAAGTAGCACCTAATATACGAAATATTACGTTTGAAACTCTGGAGACCATCGTGTAGCGACATAGATAGGCCATGCTTTTATACCCCGTTCACCCCTACGCTGAGGCTGCCGCGGCCGGACCAATCATCCACCTCCTCTTATCACGTGATCCACTTCTCTGCGCGTGGTTTACGGCGGGAGCGTGATAACGTGGCGACAAAGAGGCGTATGACTGATTACACGAGCACGTGGCTTCCACGGCAGTCTGATCTTTGGGGTGAACAGAGTATATCCCGTTCTAAAATATCATATTTGGCTCTGATATAATTTATATGTAGCCATGGACGCCCAGCGATATCTCTTCAGCGCTGTCATTATTTATCGCTTTGTGTATCCCAAGGGTGCAATGATAGTTGAAACATTTCGAGCACAGAACACCCGTAGTGCTTGACGACGTGTAACCGGAACCACTCGAAGGCTCCAATGAACAATATGTCACACCCGGTTTCTGAAAAATAGTGAAACGTCATAGATGCGAAGTAAAACTAGTTTATTAGCACAACCATACTATTTATTAAAAAGAAATCTGCACCAAACCGACGTGGATGCTTCGGTTTTTATGAGCAATGCGCTTGTTTTTGTGCGAGGTTATCCGTCGATTCTTATAAAAAGCGAGGAATTGCTCGCTGGTGCTCTCTTTAGTAACCACGGATATGCCAGGCGTATCAATTCTGGAGCGGAATAAAGTCATCACCCTGCCTGACTGACGGCGCTTACAGCGCGCCACTGATGAAACGTGGAAGTCCCAGACGCGGCTCGCGAGGATCGGGCACGTCTTAGTAGGACCCAAACCTTCGCACCATTGCTCATTTTCATTAGTTCTCAGGGACCCTGCAGGTGGAGCAGGCTGTGTCGATGGCCACGCGCTCGAGCGTTCGTGTTTTATTTCGTGCTGACTTTACATGCTTCACTAATCTTACTTCTTTGCATTTCTCTCATTGACTTGCGTGTATTGCCTCGTGTCAAACAATGGCCGCCGGTGGCGACACCGACGGGCTCCCGATCCGTGATCTGGCCTACTACCATAGCGATCAGTGGTCCTCCTACCTCGTCGGACTCTGCGGTTTTCCGTGGGTGCGTGCCAGGTGGTCCCACTTTCTAGTTTCAAGCGCGTTCACGCTGTAAAATGCTTTTCTCTATGCAAAGGACACTGAAGGGGTCCAATTCGTTCATTAGTCTTCTTTTTTGTTTAGTTTGCGCAGCCCGCACCATGTGCTATTGGCAGCGCCCGCGAACCGCCAACACCATAGACGCCAAAGAAACCTGACGCAGCACGGAAAAAAAAACGGAAACAAAATACCGAGTTCCAGGCCCCGCCACGAGGCGCCGCTTAAACTCGGCCCTCAGGGAGGTGCGCGCTGGAGTATTTCCAGATCGAGTGGTCGTAAGTACGGAGTAGGTCGTGCGTTGGATGATCGGGGTAAAAAGCGTTGGTCGATAGATCTCTCGTACTTTGC
Organism: Ixodes persulcatus; assembly: GCA_013358835.2. Lineage (NCBI taxonomy): Eukaryota > Metazoa > Arthropoda > Arachnida > Ixodida > Ixodidae > Ixodes > Ixodes persulcatus. The sequence continues at coordinate 399,709 of JABSTQ010011409.1, read as the reverse complement.
TTCAAATTGCAAAGCGCCCTTCGCGTTCACCCAACTATTCCGCCAGCAACATTACATTTCTAATAACGCAGCTCCCAAGCATGTGTAAAAAAGTTGCACCTTTTAGCGGGATGTTACTCGAAAACAGCCGCTTCGACGAAACGTATGCCTTTTTGCGCACACACAGCTGCGACTGCCGCCAACAGGACAAGGAGGGCTTGCAAGAAAGGCTGCACATTTTGCCTGCGAAGCGGCATTTGGGTCCACGAAAGGGCATCTGGGTTCCCATATCGGCGGATCCACTGGACTGGTGAGGCGGCTGCTGGTCGTTCCGTCAGATGCGATGCCCGCGGGTCAAAGGCAAACGGAAAAATCGCTGAAAATGCTAGTAACAATTCTAGATCGTCACTTGACTCTGACGAGCTTAATGAATCGTAGTCACTCTATTTTCGCACGCGGGTCTAAGAGAATCGGTCTGCGCGCTCCTATATATAGCTTTTGGCACCCTTTCTAGATGCCTAGCTGCTGGTTTCGGCTTCTCTGCATAATCAAACTGAGTGATTGATTCGAGTTTGGAGTGGGTGTACACGTAGTACAATATCTTTTGCAGAGTACCGCAACTCTGCCTACGAGCCTTCTTTCCTTTTAGAGCCTAGCTCCAATATCGTTGTCACAGCACCACACCTCTGTCTACGAGCCTTTTGTTCTTTTAAAGCTTAGCTAGTAGCTTTCATTCGTGGAAATATAGGTGCATAAGCGCGATCTCTATTATGACGGGAACCCAGTTCCTATTCACGGCGACGATCCATTTTGCTCGTCGCTGCACAGTTCGCGAAAAAGTGTGGAACGTTATGTCTTGGCTCGCAGGTGCTGCCCGCTGGTTTTGGCAGCCAACCGCGCAACACATATCTCACCAGTCTACTAAGCAAGTCGAGCACAACAACGATAATGAAGCACGTTGCGGCATTCACTCGCAGACAAACAGCGAGACGAAAATACTCCGCTTGCGTTATGTGACGTCAGAGCTTCAGTGTTTCTAATGGAAGCACCGTTTACGCTAGGATGTGATTGTAGCAGTTTAAAATTTCATTACTCATGCAGGGGCGGATATAAAATTCAGATATGTCACGGACAATGCAATTCGAGGTTACACAATGATATTCAGTTGTTTTCTGGAACACAACATTCCACCGGACAATCCATTTAACGCTGCCCCATTGCTGTGTCTGTCTGTTCTCTATGTGTTTCACGGGCTGCACTATACTACGTCCCCCCGTACAATGGACTAGAGCCTAAAGGCTGGTGGGCGGATCACTGCATCCGAAATGATTGCATTCCCATTGCGAAAGAGTGAGCCAGATGAATTTCGATACGCAGACTATGAAAAACACCAATCTAACGCATGTGGTTTTCTTTTATGTTAACGCGCTATTTTATTGTGATAAAGTAAAGGTACATGGTATTTAGTTTCATAAACATTGTTGCCATATTTCGTAAACACGTCAACTCTTTGGAGAAGTTGGCCGGTGCGGGGGCAACACTAACATAAAGCCTTTCGCCTTTAACCATAACAGTCTTATATAATCCAACTTTTGTTTACGTAAAACGTACCCGAACCCACATCCCCCTTCTTCACGGGTTTCGCATATACGCTCCCGGGTCAAACACTTGATCCGACTCATCTTCCTTTCTTAAAGGTTCTGATCCTGGGATCTCTTCGCCACATCGCTTCCAGATGGTATTTAATTCCTTCAGTAGTCTTCAGTAGTAGCAATCAGAAGGATGCGCCTCGAGGGCTCGATAAGCAGTCGAAAAACTCCCCTCCGCATGACGCGTCCTGATGCACTCCTATGTACGAGGGAGCGAATATTCCACGTGGTTTCTAACAGGCTCGTGAATGAACCCGGCGGCTTGTATCATTGGGCTCTAGTCCATCGTAGGATAATACAGACCATAAAGACGCCAAGTCCACGCTCGCTCACGAGGGAGAGAGGTTGCGTGGAAAAAATGGGAGGGGACGCTTTTTGTGTTAGAAGACAACCTTTTTTTTAGTAAGTGGAAATACAATCTTTGTCAGAAGCTGGCCACCCTTTTTTTCCCTCTCAACGAGCGCAAAGTGAAGGCCCAACACGGTGTGTCGGGAAGAATTTCCACAAAACGGGCTGCGTCGTTTGCTATCTGGACTGTCGGAATTGCTATCGGTCGCCATTTACCTCTCACACAGCGGCCTTGCGGGATCCGTTTTGTATTCACTGTGCTGTAGCGCTGCGCTTGATCCGTTCTGACGTCTCATTCCAAGGAACTCGATAAAGGTATGTCCAAGTGTTTCTGTTTTACTACGTGTACACATTCTCTGCGACTTTAGAAATGCTTAAAAGTTTAAGCGTGTTCTCGAGCTGACAAAACGCGCGCCATGATATGTTCTTTCTGGGACCATGGGTACCGATTTTGCTATGCAGCACAGAGTGAGATTCAATTGGATGTGGTTTCCTCAAATACGAAGGAAATGCCAATCCTTCCGATGGTTTACTTTCTAGGGCTCAACTCTTAGGTGCCCGTTTCCGGCTTGAGCGGCGTCGCCGTAGCAGTCAGCGTAACCGCGTGGTGCATTATGGGAAATGTCCCACCATGCAACGCGCGGGACTTGTGACATCACCATAATGCAACGCGCGTGACTCAAGTTGTGTGTGATGTCACCAGTCCCGTGCGTTGCATTATGGCACATTTCCCATAATACACCACGCAGCTAGGCCGACGGCGACGTACTCGTGACACTCGTGACGTCACGAGGGTCCAGCGCGGTTCATTATGGGACATTTCTCATGATGCAACGCGCTAGGAGGAGGAAGGGGGAGGGGGAGGAGGACGAGGGGAGGAGGAGGGGAGGGAGGACGAGGAAGAAGAAGGGATGAGGAGGGGGAGGGGAGGAGAAGTAGGAGGTTAAAGAAAGAGGGGAGGAGAAGAGGGAGGAAAATGGGGAGGGGGAGGGGAGGAGGTTGAAGAATGCGGGGAGGGGGAGTGGAAGGAGGGGAGGAGGAGTAGCGGGGAGGATGAGCAGGAGGAAGGTGGGGTATACATTCCCCTCAGTACCCTTCCCTTCCCCTCAAGAGCTGCGCTCTAATTCCGAGTTACAGGGTGTTTATAAACGCCTTTATTTTCTTGTTTTCTTTTTTTTTTTTTTTTGCAGGCACTGGCAGGGGCCGTTTGTCTATAAAAAGACTTTCGCGTTGCTAACGGAAGCTTGGGGTTTCTTTGAAGCATAGACTAAAAACATGCCTTCTTTGTCCGTAGTCAACAGGGAATGTTCTACTAAAGCTCTGACGTCTGGAGCGCATCCCTGACTGGTGTGTACAGCGTCCTTTCCCACCCATGCATCAGAAGTTGTCCCGAAGTGGCAAAAAACGACGTTATAAAAGCCCGTGTGTCATGCTGCAGTATGTCGTGATCCTGGGGGTTGGTTTTAGGAATGCTGGCTAAAGGCACGAGAGAACGCGAGTGACGCTCTCGTCGCGGCGTCTCATCATCTTGATGTCGAAGCTTCTGTGCATTGCCAAACTACAGAGCGACCGGTAGCAGAACAGGCGTGTGCTACATACAGCGCCGCTGCTAGGAAACCGCCATTATTGCGACTGGCCACAGCATAACATTTGTATAACATGATTAGGCGGAAATTGAGAGACCACTGTTTTGGACGTGGTAAGCACATCAGTCAGAGACGCGTTACAGGCACCATATGAAATTGTCAAATAAAAAAAATTTCCAGATCGTATTTTGCTCAGCGCGGGACCAACGGGCGCAGGCTCAGTGTATGCCTTAAAATAAGGGTTTGAGCTCCCCTTTGCAGTACGAAGCTGTCATGTACGGTCTGGTAAATGTCCTTACTATCGTGCTGGTCCACTGTCAATACATCTAAAGTTTTATGTGAACCGTTGAGGCACTTACGTAAACCACTTGTATATGCAAAGTTACCATGGTTCAAGCACTGTTTATTAGGGAACTAGCAGCTTCTTGCCTGTTTGCGAGAGATCGAAATGGTTTGTAATACTTGCAGTGCAGAATACCTAATTGTTCGAAAAACGCATGAGGCAAGAAAATCTGAAATTCACCGGTCCAGTGATGCCAAAGAGTGGCATCACTGGACCGGCAAATTTCAGATAGTCTTGCAGATTTTCATGTTTTAAAGACTTATAAATACGTAGATGACAATTTGTTATTATTAAATACAGACGCCGGATTGGAGATTACGGTTCAGGAGATTGTCGGACTGTTTAGGGAGGTGTCAGGCGGGCTTAATTTTACCTGGGAATCGCCTGTGAATAAGTGCATTCAGTTTTTAGATATTTTGATCCTTTTTTTCTGAAGAACACGTCTGTTGGCAGTATTGTCCGAGCACTAAGAAAAACCTGGTTTGGTTTGAAAGTGCTCACTCTAAAATGGTGAAGAGAGGTATAGCCGTGACATTTATAAGTGCGCCTCTGGAAAAAAAAGTTGCAATCACCAGATGAAAATCAGATTTGAACAACAATCAAGAAGGTTAATAGACGCGGGATACCCGCTATTCTAATCTCTAGTTATTGTGAGAGTCTTCTTTAAAAGCTAAAAAGAAGTAAAAAAGGCAGCGAGGCTAGTGAAGGAAGAAAACGCGTGTAAATAATTCCGTACACGCATACCAAACATCATAATCTAAAAAAAAAGGAGCTGGTAGATACGACATTAACATGGTTTCTTCGGCACCGTGTAAACTTGCCAGGATATGTCCGATGTTAAGAAGGCAGAAAAAGGCACCGTGTTCCAATAAACACAGGGTGCAATACACTGCGTGCGTCACCAATGTGGGGTACGAGATTTCGTTTAGTTGTGGCAGAGTCTACATTGCACAGACTGGGCGCTGCTTCAGTGATAGAGCACGTGAACATAACTTGTGTGTGCGTAACAACGCGGAGGGCCATCTCGCTGACCATTGTAGGCGATGTGGGTGTAAACCTGACCTGACTGGCACAAAGTTTTTAAGAAAGGCAAAGGAAACAACGGAAAGAGAGATTATAGAGACATTCTACATAAAAACGAAAGAAAGCAATTGCGTCAGCGCTCCCTCTGTGTATTTGCTTGGGAGTCAGATGGTGTAACTGGAAGGTTGGCTCTGATTGTGGCGATTGAATCCGATATGGTTTGAGCAATGAGTATATATAAATGACAATGGTGTTAATAAAACCAGTCGATAGTGAAGCGCCTGTCCTGTCGTCTTTTTTATTGTCGTCGTTTGTTCGCGCTTTTTAACATTTTATTCAGTTATCGTACAACTAGCGCAAACCCAAGCGTTTATTGCATCGGATGCGTTTCTACCAGGCAGTAAACCTATATTTGACTTCAACTGCAATATTCTGTTTCCAAAATTGCAGTACACTGCGCAGCCAGAAGACCTGCGCTAGGCTTGTTTTATCTGTTGCGCATAATTTGTAAGGTATCACATTCAGTCAAAAAAGACAGACGGGGGTTAAATATTTTGTGGCTAGGAGCCAAACGTAAATAATGAACTTTTCGTCCAGTGGTCTGAATTCAAGAAAAAGACATTTAGTTCCTTTGGCGTAAATGTAAGCGACAAAGATTTTGCCTATGGGGTTTAAACTGCAGGGTGCAACATTTTCGTACCACGGGTATTATGCAAGGGACCAACACTTAGTCCCATGGGCCCGAGTGCAGGGGCGCAAAGGTTAGTCCAGGGCCCGTTTGCTCGAAGCGCTAACCGCGGCTAAAGTTAACCGCAGTACCTAGGAGAGGGATTTTGAAATCCCGTGACTGGTTGGGTAGGGATGCGCGGAAACATGGCGGTGCCCCGGTGAGTGAGCGGAATACCACCTAGAAGACAAGGCCTGCGCACGACGTTTTGTTAGTAGCAGAGGCTCTGGTTAGTAGATCCCCGACCCGCCCCATGCGGCAAACACCCCGAAGCTTGGCGAAAGGAGGGGGCCCGCGGAGCGCGGACGAAAAGTGATCCCAGCGCCCTTGGCGAGCTCGTAGCCTCCGCTAGCAGACGAATTCTCCGCAACGCATTGGTTTTGCCTATTTCCGTGCGAGGAGAGTCGAGACCAATAAAAAAAACAAAATTGTCCCGGGTATTCGCTTTTTTGAATGTTGAAAAATAGGTGCCACCTCATGAGTGAAGGACATTCTCTTCGCGTGGGGAAGATGTTAGAGCTTCGAGGTTGCAATTTCGGGCTCTCCTGAAGAAAACACTCTGTCACAACTTATGTAAGCGAGACAAAACACGAATGTACCTTCGCACTGTTTTTTGTTATTTTTTTTAAATGGGACAAAAATATAAAGAAACAACCAGCAGTGTTGCTTCACGCTGAAAAACGTGGACTGTCCCACTAACACCCTGGATTTTCTAGAAAAGGAACCTTGTGTTTTCTGCTTTTTGTAAGCTCACCGTTTTGCCACCTTTAGCTTTCATTTCCATATACGACTACTTTGGGCCCACTCCTGATGTTATAAGAAGATTTAGAACATGAACGTACTGGCAGTTTTCACTATATCCAGAACAAGCACACCGGCCTTGACCCGTCGCACCATTCACTAGGCTCAACGGGCATGAAAAAAATATATTCATATGGCAGTTTTTTTTTTATTTTCTAGGGGGAAAATCCGTGCATTGTAAATGTTTTTCTGTCAGCTAGAACTCCGAGCTCGTAGCTTTATCTTCGGCAGTTGCTCCTGCTAAGCAACAGTTCGTGCAGCCGAGGTGCCTCCCTGAGCAAGAAGCTCGCACTTGTGGCCTAATAGTGGTAGTGCCGTTCCGGTTGATTTACATGAGAAAAGGCCGAGAAGCAAATATTTAGACGCAGTGGTACTCCGCCCAAAAGGAAACGGAAGAGTAGAAATTGTGTGAACATGTTATATGAGCTGAGATCTTTTTCGATCGAAAATGAATCGACAATATAAAGTATTATCAATGGCGCTCGAGGCATGGGAATTGAGGCTCGAATCCGCGGAAGGCTTGCGGGCCGCACCTCAAAGAGTTGCAGGCCGCATGCGGCTCGCGGGCCGCGTGTTTGAGACCCCTGACGTACGTTATTTCGATGTCAGTATGCTCTGGAAGACGTCGATTGTGCACGTGCGAATCTGACGCTATTACTGAAACTAACAAAAGCGGAGTTACAAAAAAATCAAGCTTCTTGCGCGTCCAAAAAAAAAAGAGAGAGAGCGTCGTACTGCAAATAAAGGTGATTTCGGTCCGAGACGACGAACGTGTTCGGAGTCTCCAAACAATAAAAGCAGGCACCGGCCGTTGGAACTTGGACCATCAGCAACTCCTTCCATTTTTCAAAGTCTACTTTCTTTTTATTTTTGAGGAGACGCTATGCCGGCGCGTTCTTTCTTCCTCCTGCTTTTATGTTGTTGTTTTTTCTCTCCTTTTTGTTTACTTGACGTTCGACCATCGCGTATTCTGCTTTGCCTTGTTTGGTTTAGTTTTTGCCCTCTTTCCTTCACTTCGGCGTTTGCTACCGCCGGTCCGTCTGCTACGCTGTGCCCGGACATTTTGAGGGCCGTCTGCAACTTTGTTTTTGTTGTTGTTTTCTTCCACTGTCGTCTGCGATAACCTCCTATTTTCGCCTTCGATTGAGTTTCTAATCCGAAATCTTCATATGTGCTTTTTGGTATTTATTAAATATATTAAAAAGTGCAGGCTCGCTGTACATTTATATTCGAATTTTATTTGTCTACGCCGGAACGTCTGCTATGGGTCATCGTTTGTTGTTCAACCGGCCGCCTTCGAGCATACACCAGCGCATACTTGGAGATGGCAGGCATGTCAAAGTTTTCGCGATGTGTTAGAAAATCCGTCTTCCGCTTCCCGAAGACCGAACAAACGTGAGTAATTAAGTTGCTGCAACATCAAAAATAAGCTAAAACAAACCCATAAAAAAACGTGAAGCTCTTTTTTATGTGTTGCATGCTTTCCATTTTTTTTTCCATAACCCGGCTGATTCAGTCAAGGCAATCCGCTTTCCAAAGACGTTGCCATGCCGACGATTATCGCGTTCATTTAGGCTTAGGAATGACCAGAATCGAAAGGCTACCTAAAAAATGCGGCGAGGTCATTGCTCATGCTTTGCGATTTAATTGAGGTAAAGCAAACCGAAAGCCTCCTGTACCATTCGTTGCTGACTAACGCGCCCGATATTGCAGCTACAACGACATATTAGTTCCAAACCGAGCGGCGCTCACTCACCGTGGCACCGCCATGTTTCCCCGCATCCCTACCGAACCAGTCACGTGATTAAAAAATCCCTCTCCTAGGTACTGCGGCTAACTTTAGCCGCGGTTAGCGCTTCGAGCAAACGGGCCCAGATGGTAAAACGTATAGGGATTAACCGGAGGGGTGCAATGGTTGCTCCTGTCCTCGTTAGTCCCCCAGGGGACTAACGATAGTTGCAGCGCACTTTATCCCCGGGGGACTAAATACCGCTTCCATTTTTCTTTAATTATATAAGTGCTCGTGCACCATTATTTCTATCCTGGCTTGAAAAAAAAAAGAAAAGAAATACGTTTTCAACTCTTTGTAAGGCCAAATTGGAGTGCACCTCTTGAAAAGGAGGAGGGCAGAGTACGGAGAGACTGTATTCCCCCTCTCCCTACTCCTCCTCTTCTTTACCCTCCTTCTCCCCTCCTCCTTCTTCCCCCCTCCCTCCCACACGGAGAATTATGAAAAACGTCTCATAACGCACCGCGCGGTTACGCCTACGGCGTAACCGCGCGGTGCGTTGTAAACGGCTTTCATTTTTTGCTTTCCGAATTTCGACGGTTTTGAGCTCAGGCAGTGTTCCTGAATAACAAGGTAGATATTTATATATTTTTAACAGTGCCAGTGTATTTATGCTCACCAAATTTTTTATTTGTACATGACATATGACGGCACAACTGCCCAGAACACAATTTGCGACTCAAAATTCGTACTTTTTCCGCCCGGAAACCATCGATTGAAAACTGACGGGTTCGGGTCGCGCTTGTCCGCTTCTCCGTGGTCACGTACCGTTTTCTATGGTTTAGACAAATCCATCGAATATAATGAAAATTGTGGGTCAACGAAGGCACACATTCAATGTTAAAAATAGAATCAAAACACAATACCTGTTTTATGTGGCTTCTAGAAAGTTGCAAATGCGTCGACAGAAAAAACAAGTTGCACATCCACGTGACTTTCGGCAAACACTCCTCCTCTACATTCCTTCCTCCTCCCCAGTCCAGTTCCGGTCTCGGTTTCAAAAAGTTGCGTTTTTATTAATTTTTTGAGAAACATGCATGACGCTGTAGCAAAATATTAAATGCATAGTCTTCTGACACTTAAGATGTCGCATAACAAAAAAAACAAACACACAAAAATTGGAAAGTGTCAGTGCCCCACTGACACCTCCCCCCCCCCCCCTCACTTTTTTTTTCCTTTTATGTCAGGCGATTTATTATGGTGTCTGAACACTAACCAATGAATATTTTTTTTTTACAGAATCACGTATTTTTTAAGAAAACCAGAAACTAGTGATGGATCGAATCTGCCGAACTTCAGATTCGGCAAAGTTCGGCAAACGCCGAACTTTTGAAGGAAAGTTTGGCAAAGATTTGGCAAAATTCGGCCAATGTCTGCGCACGCGCGAGAACGCGACGAGGCCATGAATTTGCAAATGGATGCCGTGCAGTCGTGCGGTTACCATCGTGCAGTGTAGTACAACCAGCGGTTACGGCGAGGTGTGGAGTAGGCAACGCGGTAACTATGCGCGTTTGTGAGCGGGTCTGCCTCTCTTAAACATTTTTTGCCTCAAGAATAGAAGATCGACCAGTAATTTACGCAGTCCACTGCGCAAGTGACAAATGATGCGGGACATTCTGGATAACGTGATTTTCCTCTGACATTTCCAGTGATGCAACGAGCAACGAGGTAGTTAAAACAATGGCCGACAATCACTGTAAAGCACTCCTCGCAATTATAGCAATTCTGTTTCCCGCGCAGAAGTAGTGTGTGCCGAATCAAAATAGTATTGCTATTTCCAATCAGCTTTATTTCGCGATTTTCATATACCAGCAAAAAACTAAACACGTAACACGGCACGTCACCGCCGAGCAAGCAATGACGCACACCCTTCTTTTTCTTCAGATGCTCCTGGCGCTGGTTCTCTCGCCGACGCCCGTAGCAGACTCGTCCTATGGCAGCGACAACGAGTGGGGAATTTGTTTCCCTAAGCGCGGACCGACACCCGCACCTGCACCGTGTACCTCGCCAAATCTGGACACATCAGCGTACTTCACCTGGCAACCGGGGGCAGTCTCAGCAGAACAGTGCCTACAAAAGGAGCTCTCACTGACCGGCCAGTTGGGGCACGTCACCGCCGAGCAAGCAATGACGCACACCCTTCTGTTTCTTCAAGTTAGTTACCTCGACAATGTACAGTGTTTTCGCAGTAGCGACCCCTGTTTGATTATGTTGTCGTGTCTCAACGACGACGTTCGCCACAACTTAAGATTGCTTTCCCGCTTTTGCATCGAGTGCTGTTACATTGTTTTGCTCTCGCAAATGCTTTTGGTAATGTCGGGAGACATTGAATCAAACCCAGGCTCAAATACCGAAGCCATTGCTAGTATTCCATCTACTGTTGAGTGAATTGAAGCTGCTCAGGACGACATGCTGGCTAGGGTTATGGCTCTCCAAAATGAACAAAAAAGTATGAGTGATTCAGTAGGTCAGCTGTCTGCAAGAGTAACTGCTATTGAGGCTGAGCTGGCCGAGGCAAAAGCTGTGTCAGGCGCTGCACCAACGGCCGGCATGTCGGTTGAGATAGCTAACATTCAAAAACAATATGATGATCACCAAAACCGACTTCGACGATGTAATTTGTTATTTTTTGGCTGTCCTGACGCTCTGAACGAAACGTGGAGTCAATCGGAAAAAATTGTACTTGCTTTCTGCTCAGAGCAACTGGGCATCCAGCGGGACCCCTCCAATCTAGAACAGTCGCACCGCTTAGGCAAACTCCAAGATGACAAGAGCAGACCTATTATCGTCAAATGTTCTCGTTTTAATGACAAATAGAGTATATTGGCTTCCGGGATTAAGCTGAAAGGAAGCGATTTTGCTGTCCACGACGATTATTTCGCTTCAGTGCGACAATCTTTAGCCAAACTCTTCGAGTACGAAAAGAGCCTTAACGTTACTTTTAAGGTGCGTTTTGATAAATTACACATCGGTAAAAAGCGCTTTTTCGTTGATCAAGCTTCACAGTTTGTTGTCGAGCTAAATGCATAAAAAACAAAGCAAAACGCAAAGGGAAAGATACTCAGTTCCCGCCACATTGAATCGCACGATAAAAACCAACTACATTCTGTTCTTTTTACTAGCATTCGAAGTGTCATACCGAAGCGCGATGATCTTTGTGCCGTCATGGCGGACATGAATCCGATATCGTAGTCCTAACAAAAACTTGGCTTCATCCTAGTATTGATGACAAGGAAGTATTACCCCATAATGATGACTGGAACATTTTTCGCGATGACAGAGCCATTCGAAGAGCGGGTGGCGTACTTATAGCTATAAAAAAAAAGTATTTCTTGTTTTGATGTTACGATCACAAATAGAAACACCGAATTTTCTGCGGTATGTGTTTGCACGCCATCCAAAAAATGGTTATGGCTGTTTGTTACAGAACACCTGCCTGTGATTCTACGTTCACTATCACTCTTTCCTCCGTATTAGCTGATGTTATAGACCGTTTCGCAAAAGCTGACTTGTTGCTTTTTGGTGATTTTAACCTTCCACTGATCGATTGGGCCAATGCATCATCTAATGGGTCACGCATATCGACAGAATTTCTTGACATGCGTTAAGCCTTCAATCTGACGCAGTTGGTTAAACAACCGACACGCTCTGGTAACATTCTCGACCTCATTTTAACAAAATCGCCGGACATCGTAAAAACATTACGTCACGATTATAATAAAGACGATTACGTAGAAATGAACAATGATTTATCAGATTTTTATAGCTTATACGTAACTGAATTCTCGATAAGATCTGTTGAGGAAAACTGGAACTTTACAAGAATAAAATAAGTGATCTGGTTAAATTATACGTCCGTACTTTACGTATTAGGACGGACTCATCGATTCCATGGTATATTAAAGCACTCCTCTGATTGTGCGATAGAAAAAAAGACGACTGTTTGCAAAGGCAAAACGAATTAACTTATCTGTAGCCTTTGACGCTTATAACACTATGCTCAAAATCTATACCAAAGCCATTAAGCAATCTAAAATTAATTTTTTTCCCCAGGACTTGCTCTAAATCTCGCAAAATAATCCGAAAAAATTCTGGAAGTATATGTCACCTAAAAGTGGCCACGTAAATATCAATCTGAAGGATATTGCTGGTGAGCCTGTACAATAGAAGGAGTGCCCTGTAGTGCTTAATGAAGACTTTTCTTGTTTTTACCACCGAATCCCCACAATATGTTCTAACTGTCCCTGAAGGGTGTTATGATCCCATGTCGTTTATTACTGCTAACTCATTCGGTATCGTTAAGCCTATAGAAACACTACCGCTCACTTCCTCAGTTGGCCCAGACAATATTAATGCAAAGATCTTAAAAAATACAGCCAACATTTTCGGTGAAATTCGCAGTCTCATTTTTAATCAATCTTTTCTCGAAAGTTGTCTGCCTTCCGACTGGGAGATTATTAGGATCACCCCAGTCCGCAAACAGGGAACTAGATCTTCTGCCTCAAACTATCGTCCCATCTCTCTAACCTGCATTGCGTCCAAACTGCTTTGAGCGCATCTCATATTCTAAGATCATGACTCACCTAACGTGAAATAGTTTTTTCTTCAGGCACCAGCAGGGCTTTCGTAGCGGGTTCTCCTGCGAGACCCGACTATGTGAATTCGTTCATGAACTGAAGTTTAACCTAGAACGCCATATACAACCTGACGCCTTATTTCTCAACTTTTTGAAGGCATTTGACCTTGTTCTATATGAACGTGCGCTTTCTAAACTATCATCGCTTAATTTAGATCCCCTTGCATATTCATGGATTAGCAGCTTTCTCGCGTCTCGTATGCAATACACGGTTTTTAACGAGCATGAATCAAAGCTAACGAACGTCACGTCAGGTGTACCTAAGGTTCCGTCCTTGGCCCACTGCTTTTACTTACTTTTATTAACGACCTCCAACATGACATCTCCTGCAAAATGCGACTTTTCGCCCATGACTGCGACATTTATAACACCATGTCAACAGACACTGAGAATCGTTTGCTTCAAAATGATCTCATGAAAATTAACGACTGGTGCAGAAAATTTCTCATGTCTCTTAACAACTCTAAGTATAAGCTAATTCATTTTACAAAAAAAAACTCATTTATCCTTTCATTATACCCTTGACAAAGACGTGATCAAATCAGTTTCAATGTATACATATTTTGGCCTTAGACTAACCCCTGACCTCTCATGGAAACCTCACATCGAAGCCGTTTCTGCAGAGGCTTCCCAGACCCTCCGCTTCATCAGAGGTAATCTGCGAGACGCCCCTCCCCAAGTCCGAAAGTTGGCATTGGAAACTTATGTATGGCCAAAATTAGAATATGCATCTGCACTCTGGAGTCCTCATCAAGTCTATCTAATCAATCATCTGGAGTCAGTACAAAACCGAGCCGCCGGATTTATCTTATCATCGTATGACCACTTCACTAGTGTCTCTTCTCTAAAAAGTCAACTCGGGCTTATACCCTTACTCATTAGAAGGAAACTCTCTCGTTTATGCCTTCTTCATAAAATTAATTATCATTGCCCAGAACTAAAGAACGCCCTGCTCTCACCCCCCGATAGAATATCCTCCCGCCTAAACAACTCTTGTGCAATAAAACGCATTTCTGGTAAAACTAACTCATTCAACGAATCATTCCTCCTATAGGCCATCACACTGTGGAACCAGCTGCCATCCTCCATCGTCAGCACCTCTGATGGAACAGTGTTTTACGATAATTTACCAGCCCATTATGTATAATTTCTCATGTTCCTGATTTTAGTTACTGTTATTGTTCTACTACTGCTTCTGCTATTGTATTCTTCGTTTTACTGCCCACCCCCCCCCCCCCCCCCCGTTATGTACTACCCTAACCGAGTCCTTAAGGTGAAATAGGTGAAATGAAATGAAATAATGCTCGACGTTGCACGTCCGACATGCCAAACTCTCTCTATCCTCCTAAACTTTCGTGTATTCCGAACACCAGAAACGGTATTTTAAAGGTTAAAAACGAGAAGTTGTGAATATGGGACGCACACTTTCATGCAAAGCTGACGTCAAGTCAGTCAAATCGAGAAACATGCATAGTTACAATAATATTATCATGTCTTCTGATGAAGGCTCAGCAACCGTTGCATTCGCTTTCGCGCGCGCAGAAACCGTTCACTCTCAGAGAAAGCACGAACGCAGCGTTATTGCCTTAACATTAACAATGTACACACACATGCAGGCTTGCGCTGATAAAGCCTCAAAACCGAACTCTCGTATCGTGATTCGTGACTGAGCCACTGCGCGACGCTCGCTTCTATCCAACCTCGTTGTCGTGCCACCTCTGCGAGGAGTCATTAAAATTGCCAGTAAACACACAAAACCGCATTGCTACAATTATCTTGTAGAATATCACCATATTCAGTAATATCTGTGTCAGTCAGCATTATATGTTGCATTTAAGTTAAGAAAACAACTTAAACACTTTTTCGACAAGAAAAAGTAAATATCAACGTTAAGTCCGGTTACAATGTATTTTTGCCGAATCTTTAAAAAAGTTCGGCAAAAGTTTGGCTTTGCCTAATTCCAATATTCGGCGTGGAACTTTCGATTCGGCAAAAGTTCGGCCCATCACTACAAAAACCGCAACTGCTCGAAAACCGAAACCGAAACTCCCGCGCCGCACGAAGAAGTGGATAGGATAGAGTGAGTGGCAGAAGCCACGTCGCTCTACCCGACCGTGTGGTTTTTTTTTTTTTTTTTTTTTTACTCTCCGCACGTAGCAGACGAAATGCGTTCGTTCACCGTGCGATTCCTTTTCAGTTATGTTTGTTCCGCCCGCTTTTCTTTACTTCAAGATGAGTTGTTTTGTACATTTAAGTGTTTGCAATATTCCCGTGATCGTCTCCGAAAAGAATACTTCCAAGATGTTGCATGAAGATTTGCCTGACATGCGCTCCATCTGAAAGTTGCATTGTGGGACAGAGTGCACAAGTTTCTTAAAGGTCAACGGATATAGATTAATGGCTGGCTGCAATCGCTGTAGAACAGTTACGCGAAGCTCGTAAAAGCGGACGCTACCCAATTCATATGCTCCTTGCATTTTGTGGAAACTGACTACGTTGAGTTCGCAGGTATTAAATATGGAGTCCCATACCATTCAGTTCAGCGACGTATCGTCCACAACAATTGCTTTTTTTATTGATAATTGTAAAAAAAAAAAGAAATGTAAATATCACAAAATTCTGGACAAAAAAAGTGTACGCATACGAACCAGGGATCGAACCCGTACCCTCTGCGTGTGAAGCGGACGTCTTGTCGCTGAGCTTCTGAACGAACACACCCATGCGTCGTAATGCGGCTGGTAAACTGTATGTCGGAAGTTTGATGCCGATTTCCCTTCAATACATGCACTCCCTGCTTGAAGTCGCGCGGCACCACGCATATGCCACATTCGCACCTCGTAAAGAAACCGTACGCTTGCGTGTTCAACTCGAAGTACGCACATCGTGCTTGACGTTTGAGTGAGCGATGTCTTCAGCCACGAGAAGGGACCACGGCTTGGCGACGTCTTCGTGCAATCGCCTTGCTGGTCGGGCATGTCGTACGGGATGAATATCAGTTCTTTTGACCGGCCCAAAATTTCTCTTTCGAAGGAAGACAGGATTCGCCGGTACCGTGAACGACAGTTCTGAAGTAGAGGTCCAACGCCCGTCCCCCGCTGCCATCCGCTAGTCCCACGATACACGAAACGACGCCAGGTTGAAAATTATGCAGAAACGCACAGAATGCTTCCAGTTGTCTGTGCTACCTTTTTTTTCCGATTAAAGGATTCGCAGCTCTTTGGAAGCCACAAAACATAGGTTTCATATTTGTTTTATATTTTTAATATTGACTGCATGCCTTCAATGACCTACGACTTTGACTAAATTGGGTGGTCGCGTCGAAACCTTTGAAAACTGCCTGTGACCACGGAAAAGAGAGTGAGCGCGACTCAAACCGGCCAGTTCTTCATCGGCGGCTTTCGGGCGGAAAGAAACCGAATTTCGAGGCGCAAATTCTGTTCTGGGTAGTTGGGCTATCATATGTCACGCACAACTAAAAGCCTCGGCGAGTACAAATACCCTGTCAGTGTCCCTTCAAGCAGCCACCCAAGATTTCCAGCAATTTATGCTCTGGCCTTAAACACCTTTCCATGCTAAATTTCTCAGAAAATTTACGTCCGACCTTTGCACCAATTCATTTTCCCCTTAAATTTGGCGCAACAATTGACGTCAGGATCAATGCACCAATTCAGTTTTGCCGCAAAATTTAGCGGATAGGTTGACGTCACAATCTATGCACGAATTCACTTTCACCGCTAAATAGGGGGAAAAGTTGATGTTATCGGAGTTATGCACCAATTGAATTTCCTTGATAAATTTGGAGGAAACATTTGTAACGTTACCTAAGCTCACGGGACCTACAGACAAATTTAGTTTACCCGATAATTATAGTGGAAAATCAATGTCATGTGACCTTCCTATGCACCAATTCAGGTTCCCCGTTACATGTAGTGTAAAATTTATGTCATCTGACCTTTGCACCAATTCAGTTTTCCCACTATATTTAGCGACAAATTTACGCCACATGACGTATGCACCGATTCAGGTCCTCCACTATATTTCGCGGAAGCATCTAAGTCACGTGACTTGACGTAACGGCACTACAAACGAATCGGGTTCCCCGATAAATTTAGCGGCAAATTTACGTCACCTGACATATGCACCAATTCACTTTCTCTTTAAAACTTCACAGAAAAATTGACATCATGTGACGTATGCACCAGCTCAGTTTCCCCACAAAATTTGTCGAAAAAAGTGATGTCACGTAAATTGGCGTCACGGGACCTACAGACAATCTCAAGTTTCGCGATAAATTTATAGAAAAATTTACGTCACGTGATCTATGCACCAATTCAGGTTCCCTGCTGGATTTAGCGAACAATTTATGTCACCTAACTTACGAACCATTCCATATTCCCATTATATTTCGGGAAAATATTGACGTCACTTAACTTATACACGAAATTAGTTTGTCTCCAAATTTGGCGCAGGAATTGGTGTCAGGGACATCATGACACGGGATCTAAATGCGAAATCAGCTTCCCCGCTAAATTTAGCAGAAAATTTCCTTCACGTGACCGATGCACCCATTGTTTAGAGCTCGGGAACGGACAGGCTAGAGAACGGGCTTGGGCTATATTAATATCGATGTTTTAAGGGGACACGATTAGGTTATGGTAGCTTCTAGTGACTTGTCTTCATAATTGTGATTTGCACCCAGGGGCGTGTCTTTTGACGAAAATAAAGCAGTATGCGGAGGCCAACATACTTCTCTTGTTAGTTGGCTAAATGTATATTTCTGAAGTTGGTTCTTTTGTTATAATTACCAATTAAAACCACGCCACGGTGGGGAATGCTATCATAATTTGGTTACTTTAGCTCGCAAGCGGAGGGAAGACGGGTTATTGTGGCGATGTGCTTTCCCAGCATATCAGTCTAATTTTTTTTTTCAATATGTGTTTTCACATATATTCAACCTTACAAAATAGTACCGGCTTGGCGTGCGTGAGAACCAGTTTGTCTGATCAAACGCTGAGGAACCCGCGCAATTCTGCCAATGAAGGGACCATTCCCAGGTAGCACCGAGTTCTGGGCCAAAACTTGGCTTTTGTCTGGGAGTTTAGGGCATTGAAAGGCCCGAAGAAGCCAAAGCAGAGCCAAACCTGACCTCCCTTGGCAACAGTATGGGTATTTTGGCCCTAATTCGCCAAACAAGTGCCAAACTTAGGCTTACTGTCCGGTAGTTCGGCAGATATTCGGCATTTTCGGGCCAAAATCGCCAAAGTAATGCCAAAGTTAGGCTTCACTTTTTGATAGTTCGGCTGTCATCTGGCACCTTCAGGCCGAAATTGCCACAGATGTGCCAGAGTTAGGCTTACTACCTTGTAGTTCGGTTGACATCTGGCATATTTGGACCCAAGTCGCCAACCGAGTGCCAAAGTTAGGCTTCGCTTCCCGATAGTTCGGCTGTCATCTGGCAGCTACGGGCCAAAGCTAGGCTTCGCTTCCCGATAGTTCGGCTGTCATCTGGCAGCTACGGGCCAAAGTTGCCAAACAAGTGCCAAAGTTAGGCTTCGCTTCCCGATAGTTCGGCTGTCATCTGGCAGCTACGGGCCAAAGTTGCCAAACAAGTGCCAGAAATAGGCTTGCTGCCTTGGAGTTCGGCTGATGAGGTTTTTGATGTACGCGGGTGGTCTTCATTTTAATTAAATAGAAATCAAGTTTTATTCGGCTGGCCACTTTATCCTATTTTGGGTTTCTCTTGATTTCTCCAGTCCAAAGGTTGGCTGAGTGTTTGACGCGGCTGGACCAGGCTTTGCAAACGCAAATTGTGCCGGATGTTATACTCGCGCGTAGGTACAGATGATAATATCGGGACGCGCCGTGAGACTGGTTCGACATTAAGGCGCTTTCACACCGGCGATGCGATCTAGTCGTGCGATAACTTTGATCGCAAAAGCGACCATCGCGGGCAAAAAGCGACGGAATTTGAGCAGTCGCTTGCTGACCCGACTTTTTGCGATGCGATTTAGTCGCGGAGAGGCTGAGCCAATCAACGGCGTTCGGAGCGAGACTTTTTGAGAAGCGACTCGCCAACGAAGGCGTTAGACTCGCTCATCGCGCACGCCAAAGTGACCATCTAATTATTTATTTTTTTGATGCAATTTTGTCGCATCGCCCAACTGCTCAAATCGTTGAATGCGCCTTTACAGAAAGTGGTGCCATCAAGCTAGCGCTGCGCGAGACTGAGGTGCGCACGTCTTCTCAACAGATATCATTATTAGGCGGCCCATTGCAAAAGCGAGCGTGGCTCTGTGCGTGTCTTGCATTGTGATTGAGCACTGCGGGGCTCCCCGCATCACACTTGGGGAATTAAAATGAAATCCCGGAACTTGTACTCTTTTAGCGTGTTGGTACATTTTAAACATTTAGAAAGTGGAGACACATAAGGGACGATACAGACAGAACAGTCTTTCAACCTCAACAACATTTATTTTCGGCTTCAATCTCAAAGCCCGCCCGCTCCGTGGGAGTGCGGGAAGGGGAAATCTTGAGGGAAGGAGAGGAAGCGGAAAAACGTGTACGCAATCCCCCTGTCCAGCGGGGCCAGGTACATCGGGCAAATGGGGCGATGCCTCAACGACCGACTCCGAAAACATCAAATGGACGCCGAAAGAGCTGCTTCGGATTCTCAGCACCCGATCGTCATTCACGGGAGAAAATGTGTCGGCTGCGATCCTAATTTCGCCGGCGCGACAGCCATGGGAGGCCACTGCGAGCGAGTCGGGAGAGAAATAATTGAGGCCTATCAGATGGCGACAAGCCCGCAAAACATAAAAACATAAGCACCCCTTCCATTTCGCTTTCAAGAAAGGAGATTATCTTTCTGAGGCCCTCAATGGAAGCCGAACGCTGACAGACTAGGCAAGGCGACAAGGTCACCGGCAGAAGCGGCCTTTCCTTTCATTCCGTTCCATTTCATTCCAGAGAAGGGCTGGGATTCCCCCGTACCTTATTTCCCTACTGTTGAACAGTAAGCAGTGATAGAGTGCAGGCGAGCTGGTAATTAATGGACATCTTGGAAAACCTGAGATGGGGAACGATAAAAAAACGGACGAAGACAACAAGATCTCAAACGCAGCTGAATTTTATTGATATGAACACACCAATAAATAGACTCTCAGACAAATGAAAATGAGAAAGGGAAAAAAGAGAGAAAAAGGGAAAAGAGAACTCAAACGCAAAACCAGACGACCGACGACTTCGCCCCCGACAGCCTGAGCCACTCCCCGGCTCCATCACTTTCGCAAAGGGAACCGACCTACCGAACAACAACCCGAAAGTCGACACACTCGGCGACCTCCAAAACGCTAAAGCCTAATCTTCATTTCCTACTTCCAGGCAAACGCTACCCGATTTTCTTCCCCCACTCTCTCCCCTGTAGCTTTGGCTGTACACCAAGGTTTTCTTTGATTTTTTTTAAGTTGTCTTTGTTTTTTGTGTTTTTTTTACTCTAAAGCGTTGAAAATGCTGAGAGAGCTTAGCTGCGTTGTTGATGCCCCTTCGACCTCGCCTTTTGCTAATCCTCCCCATCTGCTTTTGTGTCTTCGTGTGGTTGTCAGCGAACCCGACAGCCGCTTTAAGCAAATCAAAAGGGTGGAGCGAAACGCGTGACCTCTCTGTGTAGGACGCGTAGGACAAAAACATTTGGACGAAAGGTTTTTCACGTGACACTCTCTGTCACGCTGATGGGATCTCTGGGGCTGTCGCTTTCGCCGTTTGCTTAGTTATAGAAATAGGCGGGCCACGTAGGTCAGGTTTTCGAAATGCGCTCTTCAGTGTTGTTTTGCTTTCGTGCGTTGCAGACGCGGCTATGTTTTTTCGTCGCAAACGGCCGGAATACGTCCATGCCAATTTTTTTGGTAACAGCCATTTTTTTTTCACCAGAGTTCGTGGAATTCTTGTGATGTGTTTGTTGGACACGCTTCGACAAAAACTGCTCTTCGCCGACGACGAGACGTCAGTTGAATGTGCGCAACCTTC
Source organism: Ixodes persulcatus (assembly GCA_013358835.2). Lineage (NCBI taxonomy): Eukaryota > Metazoa > Arthropoda > Arachnida > Ixodida > Ixodidae > Ixodes > Ixodes persulcatus. The sequence goes on along the minus strand of JABSTQ010011409.1, from coordinate 378,806 downwards.
TTTCTCGAGTGTGTTTGTTGGGTGCCTGAGTTGGATTATGCATCTGTCAAGGATTACGTGATATCGCTCTTTTATTAGTAAGTACACTGCAAGCATGCTTCTGATAGTAGTACTGCTTTCCTCTGAGTCTCCGCGGTTTTTTGTGTGATGAGTTTTGCTTGGCATGAGTAGAGTGTTAATTCTATTTTATAATTTGCATTTCGTTTTACAGAAAAGTGCGACCTTTGTAAATATGTCGAGAATACACTGTGTGTAATGATAGTTGTTTAATAAACTTCTGGGAGCAATCGAAAACATTTTGTTTGTCCGTATATAATATTGATATGCTACAAATGATATGCAACGTCGTACACAACACAGACTTGCACGACGTTCGGCCAATACGGAGCAGACGCATCGTAGAGTATTTGCACAATATTGCGCGAACACTAGGCCGGGGCAAAACAGCTGTACGGCAATACCTGCCGGATATCAAACGGTGGTGCAAAACTGGACATTTGATCGATATTGGAACCGACTTTCGGCCGGTACTGGCACGATACTGCAAAGTATTCCCGTGCTGCTTGGGAACGGAGGTGATGAAATCTGACCATCGTGTTTCAGACGCTTGTTTAACTTAATTCTCTTCTGCGGCGCGTGAAAGAGCAATTCTGTGACACACCAGAGATATTCCAAACTTGGGCAGGCCTCTTGGCTTTCTTTGCCACGTTTGTCACTTATTTGGAACTTCAGTGGATAGTCAGAGAATAGCAATACTTCGGCATGCCCCGAATCGCCAAATAAAGATTTACTGAGGCATTTATGGCTCAAGTCTGGCACTTTTTTGGCAGAACTGTGGAGCACCAGAGAAAGGCCAAACTTGGCATGTCCGAAACACCCAAATTAGGCGTTGCTTTGGCAGTTATGGCTCAAGTCTGGCACTTACTTTGGCAACACTGTGGCGGTCCGGAGAAACGCCAAACTCGGCGTGGCCGAAATACCCAAATTAGGCGTTGCTTTGGCAGTTAGGGTTCCAGTCTGGCACTTACTTTGGCAGAACTGTGGCGGACCAGAGAAAAGCCAAACTTGGCATGTCCGAAATACCCAAATTAGGCGTTGCTTTGGCAGTTATGGCTCAAGTCTGGCACTTACTTTGGCAGAACTGTGGCAGACCAGAGAAAGGCCAAACTTGGCATGTCCAAAACACCCAAATTCGGCGTTTCTTTGGCAGTTATGGCTCAAGTATGGCACCACCTTTGGCGCTCCTCAGGCGGAACAGAGAAACGCCAAACCTAGGCATGCCCGGAATTCCCAGATTAGGATTTACTATGGCAGTTATGGCTCAAGTATGGCACCAACTTTGGCGCTCCTCTGGCCGACCAGAGAAACGCCAAACCTTGGCATGCCCCGAATCCCCAGATTAGGATTTACTATGGCAGTTATGGCTCAAGTATGGCACCAACTTTGGCACTCCTCTGGCGTACCAGAGAAGAGCCAAACTTTGGCATGCCCTAGGTTCGCCCAACTAAGGCTCTAGTTAGGCACCGTACTTTGGCACTGATGAATGCCATGGTGCAAAAACCTAACTGCGCCAAAGTTGGGCTTTTACCCAGGCAGCACACAGTATTGGGTCAACATTGGATTTGATGTGGCAAAGAATTGTCCAACAATGGCCCAACTGAGCCATATGTTTCCCAATATTGGAATCACATTGGACAATATTGAACTATCAAAGCCAATGGTTTTCTAATATTGGTGATACGTTGGCATAGGCTGGTCAAGATTGGACTGTCAAAGCCAATAGCTTTCCAATATTGGATATACGCCGGCATTAGTTGTCCAATATTGGACTGTCAGAGCCACTGGCTTTCTGATATTGCCTATACGCCGGCATAAGCTGTCCAATATTGGACTGTCAAAGCCAATAGCTTTCCAATATTGGATATACGCCGGCATAAGTTGTCCAATATTGGACTGTCAGAGCCACTGGCTTTTTGATATTGGCTATACGCCTGCATAAGCTGTCCAATATTGGACTGTCACAGCCAATTGCTTTCCAATATTGGATATACGCCGGCATAAGTTGTCTAATATTGGACTGTCAAAGCCAATAGCTTTCCAATATTGGATATACGCCGGCATAACCTGCACAATATTGGACTGTCAGAGCCAATGGCTTTCCGATATTGAATTTACGCTGGCCTAAGCTGGTCAACATTAAACTGTCAAAGCCAAGACATCACCAATATTGGTGATGTCTTGGAATAGGCTGGTCAATATTGTACTGCCATTGCGAATGGCTTATCGATATTTGTGTCGCCAAGGCTATAAACCCGCAACCCCCTTTTCTGCCTTGCAGAGGTAGGAAAGTGGAGAAGAGTCATAATCGCGCTCACTCGGGGCGGTAATTTCGTGCAGCCAACTTCATGTGGCGTACGTCGCCGGTTCTTTGTAACCGCGATCACGAATACATCCTTAGCTGCCTATATGACTATTGCAGTTTTTTTGCCAGCTGCTCTCCCTTCGCATTGCCTTACCTCGGCGTTGACGACTTAATTCCGTTTTTTTAGATTTAAATATTTTTGTATTTTCGAGTGTATTTTGTATGTAAATGCATTACGTATTACTAACGTCTTCTACTTTGCCCGTGCCGCTGCCATGTTTGAATTTCTTTCTGCGTGCTCCTTTTTTATATTTAATGTTTTTGTGCGTATTTCGTCATTGTCGACGCAGGTGTCAACAAACATAAAGCCGCCGCTTTCGCCGCAACCGAGGTGACTTCTACTCTCAGTTTTACGAGAGTCTATAGCGCTATAAAGTTGTCTATTGGACTCGAATAAAGTCTCGAGAGGGCTGCTACGACTGCCAGTGCAGATATCATCAGTGTAGGCAGAGAAACGACGTAGCAATCGTGACGCGAGAGCACACTGCGCCTCGAGCTGGCCGGCCGCGCTCGCTCTGCGGAAATGTGAGCGTGGGACTCTCGAGCCCCGTTAGCTTACTGAAATTGCAAGACGCTATTTTGTCGTCGCGAATCCTCTGCCCTTCGAGCGGTCGTGAAGCCGTTGCGTCCGGCGTATACCCTACGCAGCATCTTTCAGAAACCGTCCGCGCAGCATCGCAACCTTCTGTCTGCGAGTGTCGGCAATTCATCGTGTGTTGAAAGTCGGACGATGTGCTGTCCGTCGTGTCTTTTATGTGTAACTCTTTCGTAAAAAATTTTGAAGTTTAAAAAAGCGAACCTAACAGTGTACAAGTAATTTTAAATTTATTGATAAAACATATATATATATTTATATATATTTATTTATTTATTTGTGGGCATCGTGCGCAAAAACATAGTCGCGCTAAGTTCTTCATTCTAAATAATAGTGCGGGTTGTACGACGTAAAACATAGTGTTTTCAAACTGCCCCGTTTAGAATCACTTTTGGGCTGGAAAGCTTCTTTAGAAGTTCAAAAGCTAGCCTTCAAAGAGCTGTCCTGTTCAATCAATATTGACAGCAGGATAGACGCTACGCGTGTTTCAGGCCAATCGTGTCTCCGGTTAGGGTCACGTGACTACAGTCTCGAAGCTGATGATAAGGCAGAGCACGAAACCTGCCAGCCCAAGGCCACGCATAACATCCACTGCACTATCAATCTTGGGAACAAGTGCCAAATCCTTTCGCTGCGTTCATTGTTGAGATGCCCCTGGAGATTAGCCTTTGTAAGCACCCCCCCCCCCCCCCCGTTCTGGCCTGCTTCCTTTCTACTCCTTCTCTCTTTTGCCCTCTCTCCCTAGGCTGAAGGCGTGGTAGGCGGTGCGTACTCGCCGGACCAATGAACCGTGTTTTTTTTATCGCTTGAATCCGCTCTCTGTGCGTGGGAAACGGCAGAAGAGTGATCACGTGGTTTGACGGATGACGCATTAGTGGTAGACAAACCCAGAATACCTGCGAAGACCGGACCCAGTTTCGCGTGCGATGCGGCCTGCGGGCCTGCTGTGGATTTCGCTTCTGTGGTAAATGGTATCCCGTTCGAAAGGTCCTACCCGTATCGATTTCTTCAAAGAAGCGCAAGACATTTTTGTGAATCGTTTAGTGTTCGATTCGGCAAACGGCAGCGTGTGCTACATCGTGTTGAGTCTTCACGGATCACTTCCTTCAAGTTTGCATGGCTGGTCTGCATGCAGTGCCCCTGTCGACATCTACCTCGGATTGCATCTTTCAAGTCCGGTATTTTCAACGTAAGAGCGCTGCAACCTACTTGGTGATCATTGTTCGTTCTTCTACGAGTATACTCTTCCGGATAACCTCTAGAAATAGGCTGTGCCGATCTCCTGGCAGCCGGGAGGATAATTTTCCTGCAATCTTACCGACAGTCGCCTGCCATTATGTCTGAAATAATGTCACAACTGCAGATATAATACTGACTTCCTTATTCACCCTGCGTTTCGCGAAAACACGTTTCGTGGCCAACTTTTCGTCAATACACGTTTCGTCGACATTCACGTTTCATCCACATTTGTTATGCGAATGGCACGCTGTAGGGGCATTTCAAAGCGCGTGTATTCCTGAGGCGCGTGCTCACTGAACCTGCCCAACCTTTCTGCAACAATTCTTTGCAAAAGAAAAAAAAAATGCTATTCTGAGTTTTTTTTATGAAGCATCGCGGTGTTGATGAAACGATCTGTCAATGAAATGTCGTTCGATGAACTGATTGCACCGCCAATGAGGGGCGACTACCGGTATAATTTCGGGGGAAAAATTCTGCCAGCTGTGGGGAGACTGGACACTACTCAACAATTACCCCTGTTTTTGTTTGCTTTGCAATCTTCTCAGTTCCATAACACTCTGAGTAGTACCTCTTCCCATATTAAAAATTACTTAGTTTGTACTTGTCTACAGAATAGGCTGTGTGTAATAAACTTTTAGGAGATTTCAAAAATATCCCTTGTGTCTGTGTAGCTTTCTTTTTACAAACAAGTTGGGGAGTGCACTTCTAAACAGCTGGGCGAGTGCAACGATGGCCAAAAATCAGCACCAGTGACGGCCAACATTGGATCGGGTCTCACTTCAAGTATTGCCCAATATTACGCCGGTCTTTGCCATTGTGGGACCACGATTGGCTGGAACCATGGTTTCGCAATGGCCCAACATTGGCACCAACGATGGGCCGACATTGGCGGGAACGATGGCTGAATAGTGGCCCAACATTGGTGCCAATGACTGGGCCAACGTTGGATGGGGTAGCGATTCCAATATTGTCCGATTTTGAGGCCGGTGTTTGCCAATGTCGGACCAACATTGGTGTGCTGCCTGGGTATGTTTGCCAGACCTTTGCCCAAGTTGGGCATTCCTCTGGCGTGCTGCCTGGGTTGTGTACTTTCTAAATGCGCTTTATTTTATCACTTCCGTTCGTAGCGTTGCATACACCTTACACGCATGCTTCGTCGAACAGATAAATGAGGCATTTCGTAAACTACAGAATTAGTATATGATTGCAAACACAGAAACGTGAGAAAAAAAGTTGACATTTGCGTACCAACTGGTTCGAGACTGAGCTGTGCACGAAATGCATGTTTACTGTTTAAGCAGTAATTTAAGATGCAGTAACTCAAGTCAAAAGCCATGAGCCATTCCGCTCTATGATGGTGGAGGACCAGCGAAGCTGTTTAGCACACGGCACAGACATGACAGAATTTTGAACTAAGGTAAGAGCACATTGATTTTCTTGATCGGTAGTTATCCTGACGTGACGTACTTCATGGTTCTCATCGTGACGAAAGGCGCGCATACATATATCGAGGACGAGCGCCGCCCCGAGGAGCCGGAGGGAACAAGACACGCGCGACGGGACCGCCATCTGGCGGAAGGAAAAGAAAATACGCACGCAAGCGCATGGAACGGCGATAAAGAGAGGGTAGTGCTCCTCCGTCCTTATCCTTCCCGCTAATTTCCCCGCTAAATATAGAAGGAAATGTTTTTCACTAAATTTAAGGGATAAGTTTTCCGGCTACATTTTGCGGGGAAATTTCCCCGCTAAATTTAGAGGGAAAATATTTTCGCCATACTTGGTGGGGAAATTCTTCCCGCAAATTTAGCGAAGAACGCTTAGTCTTGCTGACGCACACGAAAAATTCACGAAGCCTAACTATAATAAGCTTTGGTGTAAAACCTTATGAACTTCCCTCGGTGTAGCTGAGTTAACACAACGTCACAGAGTATCTCAATAAAATTTCAGCGACATTTACGCTGAAACGCCTATAATGAATGAAATATATTATACTGAATTGAGGGAATCGGGGACACGCGAAGTTTCATTCCCGTCAAATGTATGAGGGAAACATCATTGTTCTATAAGTCACGTGACGTAAGGACACGTTACTTTGATTTCCTGCACTGAATATAGCGGGGAACCTGGATTGGTGTCTTAGCCAAATGTCCTGAAGTTTCCCGCTAAGTTTACCGGATAACAAAATCGCTGTATACGTGAGGACGCGTCAGAATACCGCTACGTTTAGCGGTAGAAGTGTATTGTTGTTCTGGTCACAAGACGTAAACGTTCTCGGAAAATTTAGCCGGGAAACTCATTTGACGTAAAGGTCACGAGCCGTCAAATTTCTGAAGGTGTATAGGTCACTTGACTGCAGATGATATCACATGACGCCGTTTCCCGCGATAAACATAGCGTAAAATGCACAAACGGACAGACGTACCGAGGGACCAAAGTTGTTTTTTTTTTTATTTGGGGGTAGCATTAAAGAACCTGTCATGCCTTAAAATGAAAACGTATGCGTGTTGAAATCAGCAATGCAGCATCATTTGCTTTGAATGATTCATTGTTGAAGACCTATGAAGGTGTTTTAATCATCGGTGGTCTACGTGGTGTGAGGGACGACTCCATATAACTTTATTGTCCACGCAATGTTGCGTGGCAAGCGCCCCAATGTACACCTGCCCGGCGTACCAATGTAATCCGAGGCAAGCCGAGAGAATATGAAAATAAGTACGAGACTGTTTGAGTATCAACATCAGATTTTCTTCTAGAAACACGTTTTCTTAAAAAAAAACAAAAAAAAACATTTATGACAAGGAATACAGTGCACGCAGCACATTTTATACGGCGTTAATTGGCAACTTTTTTATTTTATAATTATGTGAATACACCTGTCTCGGCTTTTGCCCTACAATCAGACAAGCTACGTGGCATACATTTTCTATTAGATTCTCAAGACGCTCATCAAGCCATCGCTAAAGTATGAGTTCATTGTTATTCCTTTGGTGCTTCTAACTCCAGCTACCTCAAGTATGTTCTGTAACCATATCGATTTTCGTCACTATTAAGATACTCCTAGTGGTATTCCTGTAGTAATTTTTGTCCATCAAAATAGATGGGTCTAACTTCGTGGGGAAAATGCCGGAAATGCAATATAAAGTTAGGTTATAATTCACTCTTTCTTTTCACCTGACAATAACATGTTTAATATATGCTCTATTACGATTTATATAAGATGGCTGAGTCCAGAGCAGAAAATTAAACATCGCCAGAGCCATTCGTTTTTTTAGCATATTATGAAAGAATCAATAAAATATATTTTGTTTTGGAGTTCAGCATAATTATACTCACAGAATGCAATCGGGGCTAGCGCGAACATAAGCTTCAAAAAGGTCATCGCTGGATGTCTCTTTGCGGAGTGTGTGACTACTGCTCAGGTAACAGAACACCTCCTACTTACACGCAATTAAATATATTTCGTTACCTGAAAATATATCTTTATTATTTCAATTTTTTTTCTAATTTTCCCTCACTTTGTGAGATAATATGCTCTTTCGTTTTCCGTCACGCGCTAGTCATATATTCGGAGAGTTAAATTAATGAAACTTGCACGAAAAGCGGTTTCCGAATAATTTCATTCGTGTTTTATTTCTCAGTCTTTGATTTTAGATGGGCTTCGAAAGTATGTAGAACGTTTATGAACTTTCATAGAGAGTAAGGCAGAATAACCGCCTAAAAGAAACGCTGTTTTATAGCTTTATAATGTGAATCTTTCACCTAAGCCCTTCTTGTTAAGCTTTCAATCCAACTTATTTTACCGAGGGGTCGTGCTGATTTTGTGTTTCTTTGTCATTAAGGGCATTCAGATTTTTTTTTTTTGTGACTGTTAGATGTTTGCTTTTGTTGATGTGTTGTTTTGTTCTTGCCAAATGTTGTAAGCGGCTGATTACCACGTCACTATACTTTTTTTTTGTCGCAGTCTCCTAGTCATATTTATGTATAAAATAAGAATTATTGGTATTAATATTATTTACAAAAAAGAAAAAACCTTGCACATGCGTCTCGCATTACTGAAGAGGGTGGGTCTTCGGAAAAAAAAAAACTGTTTACAAAATATAATTAAAATAAAACGTTACTCGTTACATCTTAATACCAGTTTTTTAGTCCTATGTGCGTTCGGTAAAACCAATACATTTACCCGAGACATATGGTACGGCAGTGTATTTGACAATTTTCCTATAGAAAAACATTTACAAGAAAGATTGTCACGCGTCTCAAATATTTGAAACCAATACCGAAGTGGTGCAAATGAAAGTAAGCTTTAATTCATCTTTTTAGTTTTTAAATTTCGATACAGTCGCCTGTGCATTTACGTATTCTATAATTATGCATTGCACTATGAATCCCCCATTTTCTGAATTGCGGCATCTCCATCTCTGGGGACGAGCTTGGGGTGTGCCCGACATGAAGGAGCGCGTACGCCTTATGAAACGCAACCTTCGAACAATATGAAAATAAACATATCAGTTAAACAATATTGTAATGTCAGCTAGTGCAATAAGGATCCTCAAAGTGCGTCTGTCATGCATTATCAAGTGAATTAAAATATATGACAAATATACTCGTTTAGCCTGTGACTTTAAAAGCAAGAAACAAGAATATTTGCATTTTTTTTATGAATATTGTTCAACCACTTTATTATCGAAAATTTCTTAGAAAACATATTTTAATTGATAAAAAATGACAAGTTTCTCCACTAGAAAAAAAAAAAGAAAAAGACGCGTCAATGTTGTATACAAATTTAAAATGCTCAAGCTTCAAGATTAAAAGCTGCTTGTGCTCGATGTCAACAGCTCGATGGGTGTCTCGGGATCTCGATGTCATAATAAAAAAGTGCCAATCTAGGCGACGCTATTTTTGAGACCCAAGTTGACGGCGTAAGGGCAACTTTCCAGGCACAATGAAGGCAGCTGAAGCAATAGCAAGAACATTACGTGAAACCGCACATCAGAATTGCGTATCCGGAATTTCATTATTTTCTTTAGATACCGAGTGACATTATCATAACCTGTAGGCTTCCTCAGCTTTTTTATCTTATGCAGGAATTGTCTAGTTTTTTTCTCATGACCTTCTATATACTAACGACCACGTACTGTGAGCGCTCCCTATGGAAAGGCCTGCTCCCGCTGTAGTCCGTACTTCTCTCACAAAGCGGCGCTGAAACTCGGTACTTCAAATAGCTGTGGGAACGCTGAAGCATACCACTTTCTCGTATCAAGCGAGATTTACGCTGCTGTATGTGAGGTTCTGTGGTTAAACATGATCACTCTCAGAAATCAAGTCACAAATCACTTCGCTTTTATTATTGCTTTATAAACCCAAACATTAATTTTGGTTTCTGACTCGCTCATCACTGCGTTGCAACTTTACTGATAACCGGCGCAGCGAGCGTTTCTGCTCTCGCCGGCTTGCGCTGTACCAAATGCGCGGAACTACGCATCGATCAACTACCTGTAAATTAAAAAAAAAATAAACACAAACCGAACTACACATTTTTCTACGATTTATTTATAGAATTGTATACTCATCTCAAAGGTGAAAGCTACTGTATCCTCTTGAGGCACTGAATCATTATTTAACCGTGACTGATAACAGTGTATTTCAAATGCATACAATCTACCCAACGTCTGGAGCCCACAAACGTTCCCAGTGCTTCGATGCAGTAGGTGGTTAGGGTCTGCATGCCGAGAACTTACACTGAGTATGAAATTAAATTTAGAATATCCTTTTATGTGCCTGAGAGAAACCCAAGAGTAGACAGGGTTCCTTTTCTGCGGGATATGCCCGACTTTTTATATTAGTTACCGGATACATAATTAAAGATGATTATTGCACCCTACGGCCTTCTTTAAGCTGGCGCTCGGGTTTTTTTCTTAATCTTTCTTCTCGATTTTTTTAAGTTGTTCGGTTTTATTAAAGGTGTTTTTTTTGCAGTTTGGCCCATTACAATCACTTCGCATGCTCAGTTTGCCCAATTCAAAACAATATTTTGTTTTAACTAATGCTGGCTGTGAGTCTGAACTTTCCACATATGTCGACCTCATATATACCCTTCCAAAATGTCATGTATGAACCCGATATATTTTATATACGGCCATATATACTCGTAAGGAAATAAATAAGACTGCATTTGCCATATACGGGAGTATATGCCAAAATGACACGATATATGGTTAGGAATTGTGACGGATGTATGCATGCATGGTTCAAATTATTGAAATATATGACTCTCTATAGTCTCCTTTATGGCGTGCCTTTTCCATATGTAGCCCTATGTGGTAGGATGTAGCCTATATATGATGCATGCTTTTCTTCGAATGTATATGAAAAAATATATCCCTCTGATTTCTCACAGCCACATTTTTTTTATGAAAAGCTTGCCAATTCTAGATTCTTAATTTTAATCTGCAAAAAAATTGCTTTAATATCTTTTTTTTTTTTAGTTGAATATTCTATCAATATTTTCTGATGAGGAATGCTCTTAACAGTGTGATTTAACTGTGACTCACATATTTTTGTTTGGCGCATTTAAAAAAAACTCACAGAAAAAAGTATTTTAAAGTCAAGAGTGTTCTTTACATAAATTTGTGCATGTGCAATTTCTCTGAAAATAAAATAAAAAAAAATATATACTCGCTTGCGATAATTTAAAACATATTTTTCGACTGATCACCAAAAGTTTACTAAAAATGCAGCTTCCCAGGCAGCACCGAGTTCTGGGTTAAAACTTGGCTCGCGTCTGGGAGTTTAGGGCATTGAAAAGCCCGAAGAAGCCAAAGTAGAGCCAAACCTGACCTCTCTCGGCAACGGTCTGGGTATTTTGGCCCTAATTCGCCAAACAAGTGCCCAACATAGGCTTCACTGCATGCTAGTTCACCTGTCCTCTGGTATCTTTGGGCCTAAATCGCCTAACGAATGCCAGATTTCAGCTTACTGCCCGGTGGTTCGGCAGATCTTTGGTATTTTCGGGCCTAAATCCGCAAACCAAAGTTAAGCTCCACTTTTTGATAGTTCGGCTGTCATCTGGCACATTCGGGCCAAAATTGCCACAGATGTGCCAGAGTTTGGCGTACTACATTGTAGGTCGGTTGACGCCTGGCATCTTTGGCCCCATGTCGCCAAACGAGTGCCCAAGTTAGGCTTCGCTTCCCGATAGTTCGGCTGTCATCTGGCAGCTACGGGCCAAAGTCACCAACCAAGTGCCAAAGTTGGGCTTCGCTTCGCGATAGTTCGGCTGTCATCTGGCAGCTACAGACCAAAGTTGCCAAACAAGTGCCAGAACTAGGCTTACTGCCTTGGAGTTCGGCTGATGAGGTATTTGATGTACGCGGGTAGTCTTCTTCTAAATTAAATAGAAATCAAGTTTATTCGGCTGGCAACTTTATCTTATTCTGGGTGTCTCTTGATTTCTCCAGTGCAAAGTTTGGCTGAATGTTTTGACACGGCTGGACCAAGCTTTGCAAACGCAAATTGTGCCGGATGTTGCGCTCACGTGCGGGTACACAAGACAATATCGGTACACGCCGTGAGACTGGTTCGACATTAAGGCGCGTTCACAGCGGCAATGCGATCTAGTCGCGCGATAACTTTCATCGCAAAAGCGACCATCGCGGGCAAAAAACGACCTGATTTGAGCAGTCGCTTCATGACCCTACTTTTTGCGATGCGATCTACTTGCAGGCAGGCCGAGCCAATCAACGGCGTTCATAGCGAGAGTTTTTAAGAAGCGACTCGACAATGAAGGCGTTACACTCGATCATCGCGCACGCCAGATCGACCATCTAATTACTTTTTTTTTGCGATGCGATTTAGTCGCATCGCGCGGCTGCTTCCAGCCTCGGTGTGAATCCGCCTTTACAGAAAGTGCTGACATTGAGCTAGCACTACGCGAGACTTATGTGCACACGTCGAAACAAGAGGTATCATTATTAGGCGGCGCATTGCAAAAGCGAGCGAGGCTCTGTGCGTGTCTTGCATTGTGATTGAGCACTGTCAAATCCTAGCGATTACAAAGAGCGGAAACGACCGGGGCTCCGTGGCGCGGCTCCCGCTTCACACTTGGGGAATGAGAAAGTGGAGACACAAAAGGGCCGATGCAGACAAGGCAATCTTTCAACTTCAACAACATTCATTTTCGGCTTCAAGCTCAAAGACCGCTCGTTCCGTGGGAGCACCGGAAAGGAAACTCTTGGGGGAAGGACAGGAAGCGGAAGAAGTGTACGCGATCCCCCTGTCCTGTGGGGCCAGGTACATCGGGCAAACGGGGCGATGCCTCAAGGACCGACTCCGAGAACGTCAAATGGATGCTCAAAGAGCTGCTTCAGATTCTAAGCACCCGATCATCAATCACGGGAGAAAATGTCCCGGCTGGGCTCCTAATTTCGCCGGCACGACAGCCATTAAAGGCCACTGTGAGCGACTCGGCAGAGAAATAATTGAGGCCAATCGGATGGCGACATGCCGGCAGAACATAAGCAACTCTTCCATTTCGCTCTCAAGAAAGGAGATCAACTTTCTGAGGCACACAATGGAAGCCGAACGCTGACAGACTAGACAAGGCGACAAGGTCACCGGCAGAAGCGGTCTTTTCTTTTATGCTTTGCTGATTCCCCTTCCATCACGCCTTTTGCAAAGCCTCCCCACCTGCTTTTGTGTCTTCGTGTGGCTGTCAGCGAGCGCGACAGACGCTTAAAGCAAATCAAAAGGGTGGAGCGAAACGAGTGACCCGGCGTGACCTCTCTACGTAGGACGCGTAGGACAAAAACGTTTGGACGAAACTTTGTCGCGTGACTTTCTCTGTCGCGCTGATGGGATATCTGGGGCTGTTGTTTTCGTCATTTGCCTAGTTATAGAAATAGGCGGGCCACATAGGTCCGGTTTCCGAACTGCGCTCTTCAGTGTTCTGTTGCTTCCGTGCGTTGCAGACGCGGCCGTGTTTTTTCGTCGTAAACGGTCGGAATACGTCCGTTTACGTGTTTACGTGATGTGTTTGTTGGACGCGCTTCAACAAAAACTGCTCTTCGCCGACGACGAGACGTCAGTTGAATGTACGCAAGCTTCTTTCTCGGATGTGCTTGTGGGTTGCCTGAGTTGGATTATGCATCTATCAAAAACTACATGATACTGCTCTTTTATTAGTAAGTACACTGCAATCATGCTTCTGATAGTAGTCCTGCTTTCCTCTCAATCTCCGCGGTTTTTTGTGTGATGAGTTTTGCTTGGCATGAGGACAGTGTGAATTCTATTTTATAATTTTGCTTTTCATTTTACAGAAAAGTGTGACCTTTGTAAATATGTCGAGATTACACTGTGTGTAATTATAGTGGTATATTAAACTTCTGGGAGCGATGGAAATCATTTTGTGTGTCCGTATATGTGATTGGATAGGCAACAAATGATATGCACCGTACACATACTTACACGAGGTTCGGCCAATTCGGAGCAGACGCATCGTAGAATATTCGCACAATATAGCGCGAACGCTAGGCCTGGGCAAAACAGCTGTACGGCAATACCTGCCGGATATCAAACAGTGGTGCAAAACTGGACATTTGAGCGATATTGGAACCGACTTTCGGCCGGCACTGGTACGATAGTGCAAAGTATTGACGTGCTGCTTGGGGACGGAGGTGATGACATCTTACCATCGTGTTTCCAATGCTTATTTAATTTAATTCTCTTCTGGGACGCGTGAAAGAGCACTTCTGTTACACACCAGAAATATTCGAAACCTGGTAAGCCTCTCGGCTTTCTTTCCGATTTTTGGCACTTATTTGGCACTTCAGTGGGTAGCCAGAGAAGGGCCAAACTTCGTCATGCCCCGAATCGCCAAATTAAGATTTACTGCGGCAATTATGGCTCACGTCTGGCACTTACTTTGGCAGAACTGTGGCGCACCAGAGAAAAGCCAAACGTGGAATGTCGGAAACACCCAAATTAGGCGTTGCTTTGGCAGTTATGGCTCAAGTTTGGCACTTACTTCGGCAGAACTGTGGCGGTCCAGAGAAAAGCCAAATTTGGTTTGTCTGAAATACCAAAATTAGGCGTTCCTTTGGTAGTTATGGCTCAAGTATGGCACTAATTTGGCACTCCTGTGACAGATCAGAGAAAAGCCAAACTTTGGCATGTCCAAAATACCCAAATTAGGTGTTGCTCTGGCAGGTATGGTTCTAGTGCGGCACTACTTTGGCACTCCTGTGGCGGACCAGAGAAAAGCCAAACTTTGACACGTCGCAAATACCGAAATTAGGCGTTGCTCTGGTAGTTATGGCTGAAGTTTGGCGCGAACTTTGGCGCTCCTCCGGCGGACCAGAGAAACGCGAAATCTTGGCATGACCCGAATTCCCAGATTACGATTTACTATGGCAGTTATGGCTCAAGTGTGGCACCAAATCTGGCGCTCCTCTGGCGTACCAGAGAAAAGCCAAATTTTGGCATGTCCTAGGATCGCCCAACTAAGGCTATAGTTAGGCACCGCACTTGGGCACCAATGAGTGCCATGGTGCAAAAACCTAACTGCGCCAAAGTTGCGCCCTTATGTTTGCCAAACCTTCGCCCAGGTTGGGCATTTCTCTGGCGTGCTACCTTGTTTGGGTGTGAATAAACTATTATTATAAGTTAGTGTGTTGCATTCAAGGTTATGTACGATATTCAACTGAACATAAATAAACTCCTGAAACCTTCGAACCACTTAAGCAAATGATATTTCAAAAGGCTTTGTTTTTATCAAGTGTATGTTTCATTTTAACGTGATCCAGAATTTATCTGAACAGAAAACAGTCACGAAAAATAAAAATAATTTGTGAACTGAAAACTCGTCTATGCTATAAAAACATTAGAATTGGACTTGCATGCAACTTTCTTAAGAAGCAATTTTTACCTGAAGAAATAAACATGAACATTCTGTGTTTCTGTGCAGGCCCGCAGCAGCATTATGCATGTTTATTCTTACAGCAAAACGAGCAGCTACAAAAAACCATACAGAAAAACTTACAGAAATATGATTACAAGTCAAGTGCATGTTTTGTTCAGACGCATCTGCAAACAGACTGAGTGTTAAAGTACGTACCATTAGTAAAATTAATAAGAAAGAACAAAAAGGTCGGATGTAGCGATAATCACATAAATTACTGGCTTTGGTTTTTATAATAATATTAGTATACACAACCGAATACTGTGATTCAGGGGGAATTTACAGAACTACATTTTATCTGCGTTCTTCATATGTGTAATAAATGGGCCAACACATACGGCCAATACTAAGCTAGGTTGCAAGGTAGGAATCGAATATTCTAGTTACAGCTCGAGCAATCAACAGTTCCATTAAGATCAATTCACGTAAAAAAACAAGTGTGAATACTAAACGTTTCAGCAACATACTTTTGACCCCGAATGTTTGCGGCACGCGGGGAGAAACTACAAAAATTATTTGATTCTATTATTCCAGAGCTACGTGCTTCACGATATTGGGTGATACTTTATCCCGGAACGAATAACTGACAGAAACAAAAGGGCTGTCTATTTACAAGGTAACGCAAGTCGGGTTTTCAAAGGCAAAACTACAAGATATCAAAATTGAAAATTTTTGATGCGAGGCCCATATGGTCGTGTGCAGTCTGATTACCAATCACAATTTGGCGAGCCGCGCTCAAGCGTCAATTGCAATAAAGTAGGTTGATAATGAGCCAGCACTGATCAGTGATAAGGAGCTGTTGTGCGCGGTATTCTGCAATGCGACAACGACAAAAATACATACCTTCCTCCCCCTCTTCCGTCACCACTGGACGCTTGATGAAGCTGGTTTCTGGACCGCCAGTGCGGCGAGTTACAAATAGAGTCCTCAGAGTAAGGTCAAACGCTGCTCCATAGGCACATACAGTTTTGAGCACATTGCTCTCGCAAGAAACATCCACAAGGTGCCAATTGTTGATCGCTATCTAAGCGTGCGAAGGCAGAGAAAGGCGGCGCCTCGGCGCGCAAGGGAAACTTTGATCACGCCGTGAGGCCGGCGAAACTTACTTTCTAAGAGTTGCGCCTTTTTCCTGCAGCAATGCGCATCTGAAAAAATATCGACGTGTTCTAAACATCAAGTCTCACGGCTTATACAGTGGTTTAAAGAACTGCCTCGGCGAATAATGACGAACGAGTAGAAAACGTGTCTTGAGCACGCTGCCGCCTGCATCTGCACCGTTCCAAGGACGTGATTTCTTAACATGCAAGATGGCCGTCCGGTGGTTTCACTCGCGTTGCACCGCTGCAGCGACCAAGCGGGGAGGTGCGATCTAGATACCAGTGGTAGCAACGTAAAGTAATTTTTAATTCAATTTTATACAAATGCGCATAAAAAAAGAACTTTTAAGAAAAGTCGGTTCAGAGTAAACGCATTTAAGAGCAGGGGATAGGTTTTCGTCATCTGGGTATTTAAGCCACAGTTCACTAGTAAACTGACCGAATTCTGGCAACAGTGCAGTGATGCACTTCGTCCTGCGTCGTATACTCGCAGTACGTTGAATGCAGCCGGCTTCTAACGGTAACTGCCTGTTTTTCGCAGTTGTTATTACTAAGTGTGTTTTTTTCACCTCCATACTATATTGGAGCACGGCCTTCTATGCTTTAAAGATGAATACTCCTACGACGTAGTGAAAATGAGCTGCGTTATTGTAGATCCCTGTGAAGACTCGAAAGCACAAGTGCGATGGCCGGACAAAGGACAATTTAAAGCCACGCTCATCGGTATATCAGGTAAGCTTGAACATTCGGTATAAATGTTGGAGGTCGTGGACATTGCTGAGTCATTGTATTCGTGGAAGGAAAGTAGGCAGTGCAACAGGCAAAGCTATTAGCCACAATTTGTTTTCGTCCCAAAAAATGAGCACTATAATGGTCGTTTGATACGCCATGATCTTTGCGATATTTGATACATATACCTGTTGTCTCTGCTTTGTTTCAGCTTTCTATGCATTGAAGCGAAGGCTAGAACCGCTAGCGTATCGATTTAGGGTTGCATGAGAGTGCTTACGCTGTGCGAGAGCTTGCACAGCCGAAGTGCAGTCGGCCGCAAACGTCTGTGTGGCGCAGGAGCGACAGCGGAAATGACTGGTTGGGTTGCGCCTTCGGACAACGTGCGGGAGCTCTCAAGACTCTCGCTTTGAGAGTACTCTTCCGTTCGTGATGTCAGCCATGTCTTTTTTACTGACTTGCACTCAACGTGCACGAGATGACCGGCACCGGTGTAAGGTGCGGTTTTGTCAGCCATCATGCCGCGAGTCTGCTTCAGCCACAGTGATGGGTGACGAAGCTCAGACATGCCAGAGATAACATTTCGAGGGACAATGCACCAGTCCCTGTTATATCGTAAACGTCAAACGGAAGTGAGCAAAAAAAAAAAAACAACAAAAAAACATGATCGTGAACAAGAAAGGAAGCGCACGAACAAAGCGTAAGTTTTGAGAGCGGCAGCGCGGCGTGAGAAGGCGCAGCCAGTCTTTTCGGCTGGCGCTCGAGCGCCCCGCAAACTTTTCCTGCCGACAGTGCGTCCTTGAGGACACACCGGCAGCTTTCGCTGCGGTCTGCCTCAATATGGAACGGAGTCTGTAAGCACGTGTATTGATTAGGCTCGAAATACGTTTGTTAGATTGTCCTTACCCTCCTTACGAAAGTTAGCGGGAGTGCCGATAAACAATACACCGTGCGACAGCGGTAGTTAGGCTGCTGTGAGTGAAAGATGGCATCTAACTTCATTTAGAACTGAGCAGCTTCGCTATATTTATATAGGTTCCAGGCATTGCCTTGTTACAAATCATATTTTTTCTGACTGCTGAGGAATATTACATTTTCAGAGAACAGCTCTGAGCAATATTGAGAGAGAAGATTGCCGAAAGAAACAGACTGGCCATGACGGAGCAGAAAAAAAGTTTAGGTTGGGCTTTTTTAAACGAGTAAGGCTGTACGCACAGCGCCGTGCACCCCGACCGTAAATGACTATACGCATAAAAGAAAGAGTTTTGGTTCTGGTAAAAAACCAACCGTCAAAGCGCAGCAGAACGATCCCCTGAGTTGGTTAAATTTTTTATATTTTTTTTTCTCGAGCATTTTGTTTTGTCGTGGTATTTGGCGATATTTACATCTTATATGGTCAACGCTGAAAAAGCTAATTATTTCGACGAAGCTTCGCTCGACTACATGATATGGTACTCCCTTTCCGGAGGTGCACGGGAGACAGCGGGGCTTGGGTCGCCGGTAAGGCGCCGCGAAGCGTCGTGTACGTGGGGAAGGGGGAAGGTGGTCCAATGGGTTAAGAGTTTTGTAATTTGCAGCCGCATACTGACGCCACGAAGGTGCGTGAACGCAGGCAGTAGAGGGTTAATGAGTGCCCAGCGATACACGCCCTGCCCGGCATGAGCTCTCCTTGTCGGGCGTATAGCCACTGCTGGTCATAGTGCACGACGTCGT
This sequence comes from Ixodes persulcatus, assembly GCA_013358835.2. Taxonomy (NCBI): domain Eukaryota; kingdom Metazoa; phylum Arthropoda; class Arachnida; order Ixodida; family Ixodidae; genus Ixodes; species Ixodes persulcatus. The sequence goes on along the minus strand of JABSTQ010011409.1, from coordinate 360,057 downwards.
GCGGATAGCCTTAGTCTTTTTATACACTGCTCGATTTGCATCAAAATGTTTGAGGTGCATCATTAGAACTAGAGATGCCACGAGTTTTGCTGAAGCTCGAATTTCCAAAGCTTTTTGTATCTAAAACTTTGAGGTTGACTTTGAAATTGTATTGCGATTCAAGTTAGAACAATTTGGAGACTTGGAATCTTTTCATCGTCAAACTTCAAGCATTGAAAAATTGCAAATTTCGTTAAGTAGACAGAGGTTCGCTGAGTTCAAAGTCCTTGAATCTCACTGGGGATCTAGTTTTAAGGTTTCGATGGGGCTTTTAATGATTCAGATCGTTGTGCGTATACCCTTATATTCGACGTCACTAGAAGTACTTTCTGCTCAACTACACAGCTTCCTATATCACCAACGCTCTGTTCGCAAGCCTGACAATTGCTTCTGCCGATTGCTGCATGTGATGCCAGCCCGTTGCATGGCTGTCAGCAGATCCTGTTGGTTCCGTATGCTCACACGTTTATGTTATGCTTGCTCTAGGCCTGTACTTTGTTTTAGCGGGCTTGACTGCCTCGTGGGCACAGGCAGGAATTGTTATACTTCTGTAATTTCTGCCTGACCTATGGAGCACCAATGCGGGGCCCACATGTTATAGAGTGCAGCATCAGAGTTCAGCGTGGTGTCATGTTAAATTAATGCTGATCAAGACTTGAAAGTCGCAACGGTCGCAAAGCTAGCATCCCGTCATTCAAATTGAGCTGATTCTTTAGGGCCGCACCCGCAATTCAATTGTCCGACCACCACGACTCGCTCGTGTGAATCAACTTTTAGTGAGAACACTTGCTTCAGCTAAACACTGTCGCAGCTCAATCGTCTAATTTCTACCCGGTGCACGAATTGTACACGAGTGAAGGGTCGGCATTCGACTTGGGATCGTGTTCAATGAATTAGTCAATGCCAAACTCGGTCCCAATTGGTGCCCAAACTCAGGCATAGCCTGATGAAAATCGCTAGTCTTATCGCACAGCTTGTTGCACATACGAAGTATTCTATGCGAGCCACTACGGCTTCCTCAGCGGGAAGTATGACAGAGGTGGTCGTGGTGGAGCATCAGGGACTTGTTATTCTAAATAACATCTTCGACTTCATTCGGAAGAGGGCTGTTGCGTCCCTCAGTCTTCCCTCGAACAAAGTGTCACTTGGCCCATGAATATGACCAGCCGGGGCCAACAAAAGCCCCACAAGCCAGGGGTGTTGCCAGTGAACCGAGCCACGCTGAATTTGACACAGCTGTTACAAGCCGTGCAGAAAAGACGCAACTCCTGTACTAATAGAGTGAGGCCAATGTGAGTTGTCCGATATTTTTTCTTTGACACCTTCCGCGCCTGAGCACGGCTTGTAACTGCAGCGAACATTATTTCCTTGATGACAGATATACCATCGGGTATTGTTTCCGGAGAAGTCCTCTAAAAAAACATTGGCTACTTTTTTTTTTGCCTTTCAGCAGAGGCTATGTACTTTGCTGGGTTAAAGTTGATTCGCATATAGGAAGTGCAGGTTCGGTAAATTCTGTTTAATACGACTGCTTCAACATTGCTAGCATTTATATTTTACCAGGCATTTTGCTTGCAGTTGCATGCCTGCAGGTATGCCGGCAGCATGCAGTGAAACTTGTACAATTTCAATGAGGGCTATGTGATTTTTACCACTGAGTACTGGAAAAGCGCAGGTGCGGTGTTAGTGACTAACAGCGCCTCCATTGACTATATAAAAATTCAGAAACAGCGAATTTTGAGATCTCACTAAATGCTTGCTGCTCACGTATTTTTTTCAAGAACTGGCTGTATGTCTCAAAATATCGGCGATTACTTCTTTTGGAATCAGTAAGCAAATTTGCTTTATTGTCCGTTTGGCATTTTTAAATTAAAACATTGGTGGAAAATTATGTTACCATTTCTTTTAACTCTAGTAGCTAGCGAGTCATTCAAAAAGTGTTTTTTGTCAGGTAATTTATTTGGCCTGGCGAAAATAATGGTAACGCTTGACCTCGCACAATGGCTCTTATTAGGGAAGCATTACAAACGCAATCAATGGCACAAGCCTAAAAGCACATGCAGTGCTGGCTTTCAGCTGAGTGTGCTAAAAACATGATGATGCATGCCGAAAATGTTGATTCGCTTAGCAGTCATTAGGCAAAAATAATTAGCAAATTAAAAAAGGAAAATTCGGCTGTGTCTACATAAGCTATGTGGGTAGGATTGGGAATGACCGACCCAGATAACTTGTCTACAGTGTACATTGCACTGCAACCATGTCCCCTTCCCCTTACTCCGATGATTTTGCTACCAGTACATGCAACCCAGCAGCGAACGCAGCATTCAGCTCCAAGTGCAGCACTCGTTAGACTACGAGCGCACTATTAAGATCTGCGAACAATCAATATCTGTATGCATTGCAAAAGTGCGTGCCCTCCCTCACACGTGTTATATCATACATATCTAAGGTTTTATGCAGTTAAGAATATCTTCTACTGAGGGGATTTTCTCTCACGAAATGTAGATTTGGTTTGTTCCCATGTTTGTTTTAACGGGTTATCGGACTACAGCCGGGCTCGTCAATTTTCATGGAGAGTGGTGCTCTACACAATGTGCACAAATGAAGCAAAACGGCAACATCCACCGCGTGTGGGCTGCTGACTGCCGTGTTTACCCCACAGGCACTACTGGTCTGCTCCATGAAGAGAAACACAGCCTGCTGAAGCAGGACGGTCTGCTCAGATGGTCTGCAGAGACCATTTGAGCAGCCGTCACTCCAATCCGGAGACATTGCAGACATCTTTTGTAAGTTCTTGCATGTGTTTTGTATTTATGAGTAACGTTCTATGAGTTAAGTTTTGCTCCGCAGTGTCCTTTTTAAAGAAGCAAAATCGTAGTGCTTGTTGTTTTATGTATATAAGGACTACGCAAAATCACCAACCCAGAGGCATCAGCTTTGCATTGGTAATATAGCTGGAACCTAATTTTAAAACGAATAGCACGATTGCCTGATCGCACCTGGGAGAGATCAAGCGAAGCTTCGTTGGGAGGTAGAAGTGGCATGGTCTTTGATAGCACCACCAGTCTGCGGCAGTATAGTTCGATTATATAGTTTATCTACCCATGAACGCGATTGCGACAAAGCGGATTTCTACGCAAGTCTCTATTTCCTCCTCTCCAGCTTAAAACCATTCGTGACAGTGGTCACTAACAATCAGCGCAAGTGTATAGCGTTGACACCGCCAGGTGACAAGTTTCACAACTATATATTATCCTTTACCGTCCTAACACCCGTTTCCTCACATGCCCGAGAGATATCCTGAGACAGATAGCGCTCCTTAACGGACAATTTTGATGAGGTCACTGGAATCGGATAATTGGATAAAAACAAATGTAGCCATTCGATCAAAATACAAGCGTAGGATTATAAGATACGTATCGTATGTATTATATTTGACTAATTTCCTAAGTATTTGCAAATATTTTAACCTTTGGTTCTGTACGCCCCTATTGCTTTAAGACTGTGCTTCCCAAACTCTGCTACCCTGCAATCTACCAAAATATAAAATACTATTTCGCGACCCCCCTCCCCGTTTGTCCCGATAAAATGAATTAGCTTACTTCCATTCTTTGGGGCACCTCTTCCTCACCAAGCTTTCGTTGGATTCATCAGAGCTACACAAGGAGCTTAAAAATGTCTAAACACTTTTTCTATTGAGGGGGAGACTGTGCACATTTTGAAAATGTAAAACTTGTGCTTTACATGTGCTAAAACCCTTTGTGTTTGGTTGGTGAACTGCTGAAACACCAAGAAATAAAGTATTTATTTCAGAGCAGATACTTTACACACCTAAATAAAACTTGGAACATAATCCTTCAAGCGTTTAACAAGTTGATCAAAACATGTATTTTGAAGTAGAAATTTTTTTAAAGATTTTTGGTTTCTACTCCTTCGTGAAGGCCTATAGAACCGAACACAAAAATGTATGCAAAGCATTCTAAAGTAAGTCAGATGTGATAGATATGCTTGTATATTTTCACACGCTGATATTCTGATTGGACCCATGAGGACACTGGAATCGGGTTTTTTTGTTCAATTTTCCTTTTCAAACCCCAATTCTGGTGAGTACTTCTAAATTGGTTATAGAGGACGTCGTGCTATTTGTTGTGCATGTGAATTAACAGGCGTCAGAACGGCCAAGGATAGCATAGTTGCAAACATTGTCACCTGGCCTGGCTACGATACTGGTGTCAATGCTTTGCAGTCTCGTCTGGAGTCATTGACAGCTGTCGAGAACTATTTTTGAGCTGGAGAAGAAAAGCGGACTCAGGGGTAGAGAAACCAAATGAGAGAGCTATATACTATCGTGGACTAGCGCTGCTTTTGTGATGCCTGTAGCATTGCTACTTGGTAAAGAAGCTTCGCAAAATCCACCAGGTGCGGTCTGGCAATCGTTTTTTTTTGCTTTACAATAAGGTTTGCGGCCATTACAAATGCAAAGTTGATGCTTCTGGCTTGCTTATACTGCATAGTCCGTACCTGAGCGAAACAAGCACTGAAGTCTTGTTTTTGTACACAATTAAAAGGTACTCAATCAAGTTGTTTTTATAGTTTCTTATTTGGCATGGAGTTTGCTGAGCTAGTAACTGGAATATTTTGTCAACATCAATAAAGTAGGGGGGCTTTGAGTGTTACATTGGCACCCCTTCCTAAAACCAGAAGTAACCGTTTGGCCTCCGCCATGGTTTCAATTTTTTCCACTAATCACATAATCCTAGTATCTCACGTCTTGATTTGAACAAATTTGAAATCTCTATGGACAACACAAAAATGTTACGTTAGTCGAACGCACTGGTTTGTTGTTTTGGCCGCAGAACTTGTTTTCATCTGATTACACAACGTTTTATGGCGCGAAAAAAACAACACGACGTAATCAGTTTTTTGGACTGCCTGTAGAGCTTTCAAGCTTGTCTTTGTACGCTCTGAAAGGTGACATATCCTCAATAGGCAAAGTTTACAGAAGCCCTGAGCTATATGCTGCAAGCAGCGAAACAGTAGTCCGGCCGCATTCTCCCCTCTTCTGAATACTTAAATACCCCATGTGAAGCACACGGCTCAATAAGCGTCATAATTGTCAAGTATTCCCAGATTTTTCTTTTAAATGTAATGCACATTTAAAAGCCAAATCCGATGATTCCTGACGAGCTTGCCAGGAATCGTCCTGGCAAGCTCGCCTATTGTTGCATTCCTCCAAGGAGACGAGGGCGTCTAGGAGACTGAAGTGACGCACAAAAGTAGAAATAAGAAATCAATTTATTCAGCCACACCAACGAAATTCGCTGCTTTCCCGACCTATAGGGGGCGCGCCGGCGCCTATCAAATTGGCAGTCATCAGTGCCCGTTTGCTCGAACAGCTAACCGCGGTTAGCGTTAGCAAACGTCCCTAGTAGGTACCAAAAGTACCTAGTTGTACCTACGTCGTACTTACTACGAAATTTCAATGGCTGGACATGAAACAAATCCGTCCTTTATTATTGGGGCGGAACCTGCGCCACCTTGTGCTGGAAAAAAGAAGTCGTTATTTTTTATGATTCAACGTTTGCTTCATGGGAACCGTTTTTGGTTGAATCTAGTTTTAACTTGCAAGAAACATTTGTTTATATGAAAAGAAAAAGGATAGTTTTTTTGCTTCGAAATTTTTTCTTACGAAGTGAGGAAGCCTAGACAAAACACCTAGTCAAAGTGCTTCGCAGTTTTCCGTTATCGTGTTTTGCAAAAAGCGAGTAGGTCGACCGTCACTTCCCAGTCTGGCAACGCCGTGCGTGCCTTGTCCCGTGCACGGCGTTTGTTTGTACAACCGGCAAGGTCAATTCATATGGGTCGCGAAAGTGGAACAAAAAAGCGGCCCAAAACCAATCGTTAGCGTCTTCACCCTGGAGGCCGCGCTACCGCAGCGCGACTGTGTTTTGCCCGGCAAAACACTAAGCTGATAAAATATTAAAAACACATTTTCGATGTTTAATATAGTTTACTTTAAATCAAAGTAGTATTTATTCATAATAACTTAGTTTAATGATGTCCAGTTGGGTGGATTTTTTAGTTAGTTTTTAATATGTTTTATGTTGTGCACACTCGTTGCGACTTCTACAACGTCGGGTGTTTACGCCATCGGCCGAAGTTCGCAGTCCTGATACGCCTGGCCTCGTGTTTGCATTGTTTGCGTTTGCCAGTGCGCCTGCATTTCTGTAGCTCCCGCCAAACTTTCACTTTCCAATCTTTTAATGATTCGTGGCCTTAAGTTTTCAAACGTATCCAAGTGCAGAACGGTTTGCACTGGTTAAAGCCTATTGCACCGTTCTGCGGGTTTTGTCGTCGAGGGCCGCCGGGCGCGTTCAAGGCTCCGCTCGTTGGGACGATGAGCCTGCCGCATGTAAAGAAACACTGTTCGGTAGCGCGATGCCTAAGTGATCACTGCACCACTGGCATCACACTTCGTCGTTTTTCTGTGGACTCTGCAAGGTGAAACGTGTAGCAGCTGTGTCCGCCGCTACTATGCGTGATGTCCTAATGTCCATTGTCCGGTGATGCCTTGTAAGCTCTTGACCTCTTCTATGGGCCCTCATGCATCTCATGCATGCTCATTTAGCAATGGGCAACGTTGATCAATGTTTTAGGGCCCAGTCGTTTTTTCAAGCTGCGCGAGACGAAACTAATCTCAGATATTAGTGGCAGATTTTCGTGACGTCTGCTGAACGGCTGTGTCACCACAAAAACCTAATAAGAAACAATGACTAAACATTTCAGTTTTATGACACTTTGATATTATGGTACAAATAACACTAAAACATCCTTTCTGCTTGAAACGTGGTTGGTACCGTTCTTCTAACATGCTGGTGACTATCAGGTCTTCTTGGTGTGGATGTGCTCGGGAATCTCGTAATGTAATCGTTTGCGTTGTGAACCTATCTAACCTCACGGGCGCAGAGGTGTGCTCCGCGCTGATGTCGTTCGGTGGACCCGGACGGGAGACCAGGTACAATGATGTTACCAGTTTATCGCTAACATCATTGTTTAATCTTGTTTCTTTCTTAAATGTCCACTAAAGGCATTTCAGCCTGTTCAGTTTGGTGAAGGGTATGTAAAGTAATACCACTGGATGCATCGCATTCAGGCGGAGGGTCTGGGTTCAGTTCTGCCGGAACACAAGCCTACAGACAAGACACCACAGCAGTTGCGGGGACGGGCGGTATGCTCCAGGCACTTCAAGCCCTCTGCATTTCTTTATCGAGGAAGGCTGCGTCGTGATGCAATACCAGCATATTAGACCACTGAAGGTGAGCAGGAAATCTTGTTTCCATTATTACTGAGAACATAAGCTTATTCAAAAGGTATTTCACGTGCAGATACTAGGAACTGTTTCAGTGAACATAACGTGTGTGCTTAGCTTTACAAATGAACTTTGCATAGCTGCCGGACATGTCGTCCAGAGCAGCAGCCCTGGCCAATGAATCAGCGAGGGTGAGCCCACAACGACCAGCAGCAGTAGCATTGGTGCGTCCACATCATCACGGTGTCACACGCAAGGCACTACGGAAAAAGGTAAAAGCAATTGCAAATTGGCGGAGAGGGGTTGCAGGCTATGTTTCTTAATTTCGGACTGTCACGTAGTAGCGATCCTTTCTATGATAGAGTGTGTTCCCAGTACTTGTGATTTCTTTGGAAGCATGCAAAACATGTATGACCATGTTTTTAATCTTGCTTGTCACGTGCCGCAGGAACATCTTGAAGCAATGCAATGATTGATATTTTTGACAGATTTTCTATTTGCCTCGTCATTGCTTTGCAGATGCGGGGAGCAGTGTCACGGCTGTGACCTGTAGCTAGAATACTAGCCTTCCAACCAGAGTTCATGGTAAGTTTTGATAGTGTGCATTGTTTAGGACAGTCTTTGCAGATTACTTTGTTGCCTAGTACTTGACCGGCTATAGCTGGTTCAGCTTCTTGCAACCACTCCGTCACTTTGTTTCCTTTGTTTGTTTGTTTTTTTAGTGGATCACACATACGCGATGGATGTACATGGTCTTCCTTCTGGAGAAAACGATGTCTGGGCTCCCGTACCTTTCCCTTCCAATTATGATGCTTCGGTGACTTTGACTTCTGCAGTTTCTCACCAACGTAGGTTTCTGTCATGAGGAACAAAGCTTACATTTAATTCCACATTTTCTACAGTGGAGGTTCATTGCTCCTTTCAATGCTTCTCGAAGCGTTTCATAATTGCTTTTGCTCTCCCCTTGCAGGGTCCTGTGCCACCCGTACCGAGGACAAAAGGAAGATGGACGTGTTGAGGGTCAAACTTGTACAGCTTCGGAAGCACCAAAAAGGACTCCAGCAACGACTGCAGCGACGGCGTCATATGCTCACTGTCACTGAGATAGTTGAAAATGTACGTAGCCTTGTGTCTCCAGCCGTTGCTGCCCTTGTGAAAGCTGAGCTGAAGACGAGCATTGCAAGCAGGTTCGGCAGGTGGTGGTGCAGCCAGAACAAAGCCTTTGCCTTGGGCTTGTACTTCCACAGCCCTAAGGGTTACCGTTAATGTAGGCAATTGTTGAGGCTCCCATCCATTAGGTAATTACAGCTTTAGCTTCAGCGTGCTCCTCTGAGGGTTGGTTTGTACCCAGAAGTTTTCGAACTTGTCGAACGACGTGCAGCTTCTTTTTCACCAGAACACAAGCCATGTGCCATTGTCTTTGACGAGATGCACATCACGAAAGAGCTCTCGAACAAGCCCTCCGTGGACAGGTTTGAAGGGCTTGAAGTAAGTAACACTGGAAGAGGCTATAATATTGCAAACAAAGCTCTTGTGTTTATGGCTAAAGGCATTCGCACGCCATGGAAGCCGCCATTTCGCTATTTTTCCTCATGTGGGAACACCTGTAAACATTTTGCGAGACCTCCTTTTCCAGTGCCACAGTTTGCTTGTGAAAGCCGGCCTGGAGCCAGTAGCTGTTGTATGGGACCAAGGGAATCAAAATGTTGCTCTTTTTAATGGCCTTGTTATCCCTGAGAAGCCCTACGTAACTGTGAATGAGAAGCCAACTTTTGTTTCTAGTTGATGTTCCACATCTGTTGAAGTGCTTACGAAATATGTTTTTCAAGTACAATATTCAAGTTGGGGACCACACGTTGAAAAGCTCTTTCGTCAGGGAAGCCTACGAAAAAGACAAACTGCTTGAAATCCCATTCATGCGAAGGCTCAGTGAAAAGGATTCTAATTTGACTTTTGCCTCCAAGATATCAGTGAAGCTAGCGGTGCAAATATTCCGTAATCACTGTGCTGCTGCAATGTTTGCCATGGTAACTTTCCAGCAACTGCCAGTTGAAGATATCCACACGGCGCGGATTACTGAAAAATTGGAGTGTCTTTTTGATATCTTGAACAGCTCACAGAAACGCGGGAAGAGTGCATATGTGCCTTCAATGCACGTAGGCTCTGTTCACAAAGAGTTTCTGAAAGAATGCCTTCCTATGTTTTAAAGCCTTAACTTTCTTGGGTGTCCACGGAAGCCTGCTTGCAGTCGCGGTTTCTCCTTGACCATTCGGTCTATTATGCTGATTTGTGAGCAGCTGACATCTGAGCATGGTTCCAGATACCTTCCGACTCGCCATCTCAACCAAGATGCACTCGAAAACACATTCTCCGTAATAAAGTCAAAGTCTGGTGCGAACACCAATTCCTCTTGCCGGCAGTTTCAGGCAGGCTTTAGGCACCTCCTAGTTAGCAACTTGTTTAAACTGTCCGACAAGAGCAACTGCGAACAGGACATGGCAACTCTTTTCGCGGCTGTTCCGGTTGGTCTCTCAGCTCCCTCACCTTCACTTGGTCTAGGAAGCTCACTTCCACAATGTGCAGCTGACCTCACATCCTGTAGTTATCCTTCTTTATTATCACTTAACAACATGCTTTACTTTGCTGGATGGTTTGAAACAAGGTTTGTCATGTTTCATACATGTAAAAACGTGACTCAGCAATGTAAATTGCAAATCAAGAATGCCACTTTTTCTGATGAGCGCCAAGTGTTGTTGTATTTAAGTGTGAAAGGAACGGCTGAAGGAGACTTTGGAAGCCTCTCAGTCCCTTCACCTTGCTTTGTTTCCTTCGTTCAAGCTTGTGAGAAGGTGTTTGTGGCGTTAGTTGACAGTCTTGTTTTAAAAGAAGGCGTTGGGAAGGCGTTGTGTATCACTCTTCATGAGAAGGACGAAAAGCTGCTGAATCTCTGCAGTGAGGATGTCTATGATGATATATTTGCTTTGTTTTCAAGGGTGAGGCTTCATTGGATTGCCCGTTAGAAGAATACTGTGCTCTTTGATGCAGCTGTGACACCCAAAACCAAGCAACAAGTCCAGAGGCTGTGCAGATGAGACAACATGTGCGTTATGCAAACAGGAAGTCCCTTTAGTTTCTCTTACATGTTGCATTCAGTGATCGCACTGGCATACCGGATTGCGCGAGTAGATACCTCTAAATTATCACATGGTTTGCTGAAACTGTCTACTGCGATGACTAAAGGAATCTAGCATATTTTAAATAAAGTGTAAAAGTTTGTTTCGCATGCTCAGACACTGCAATTAACGTATAGGTTTAGCTAGATGAACTTGATTTTTCAATTAATCAATATCAAAATTTCAGTGTCACAGCATGCAAAAATGATTTTTTCATTACATTTAAAATATATTAGATTCATTCGACTCTCGCTGTATAGTGCCAGATGACGTTGCTTGCTTGAATGATTGCGCAGGGTGTCTACCAAATCACTTATTCCATATTCCTCAATTTTCCCTAGGTTTTCCTGACTTTTTCGATAAATTGTTGACCGTTACTTCGGATCAGGGAGTGCTTAGTGGCCTGCGCTGCTTAGTGACTAGTCGGGCAACGTTATTCAGTGTTGCGGCACCAACGTGCAATCCTTGTGCAATCATCGGGCTTCGTTGCACGCTGCCGTTCCATTTCTACTGACTAATAACTTTTTTTTACGGTTTCCTTTATATTACCCTGTTCTTTCAATATAATCCGCATTACTCGAGAACTTTAAGTTTCCCATTTTGGTAGACACCCTACACACTCTGTACATGATCCAAGAGTGTGTGAGAACAAGCGTTGTCCTCGTTGTTTTCATGTGCAGTGTGCCGACTTGAAACATAAACCTGGATTAATGTTTGGTTGTGTGAGGTATACAGAAGGATATCAAACTGCAATGAAAGGTAAATCAGTGAGTCACTATGGTGCTAACAATTTGCACAGAGTGAATTAATAACCTTTTTCTAATGCCATTTTCCTGTCAATTTGTGGCAGTTGGCTGCGTACTAACGCTCAGGTAGAAGGCAAGCTGTGGATCACATTATGTTTGTGGCGAGCGCATGTACTATAACGAAAGGTCTGAATTTTCAATCTCTTGAAGCATTAATTTATGTGGACATTCAAATGCAAAATACACGCAGAGCCCCGCACTTCCACCTGTGATTGATATAGTTAAATTTCGTTACGAGCTCTCAATGTGTACAGTGCAAGATAAATGCGTAAACGTGCCTCCTGTTGAGAGTATAAAGTGCGTGCACAGAATTGTCCAGACCATACCTATCTTCAAATGTTCAGTGGTGGTGTTGTAAGTTTGTATATAATTAACTGTGTAAAGCAAGCTTGTGCCTTTTTGTCTTTCTTGGCGAACAGGCCATTGTTACCATAATAAGTATGCCTTGATGGGCGTGCTTTCACACACTGCTTAGAGAAGACAGTAACTTATTGGTGGCTTCCAGAACTGATAAAAAACTGGTTCTTTTGGAATAGAGATTACATGTGAGTGATGGATACAAACATGGCTACTACGCGTAAAGCAAGGCATGAAGGACGGTAGCAGGCATGTAGAACATATGAAAAAAAAACATTTAAATTTCGCGCCACCGGCGAAGATCATTTGAATTGCGCGCCAAAAACAATCGTGACGCCAGAATCTTGAGAGAATTGCGTCATACCGTGTTTCTGTGTTTTTTTTTAATAAAGCGTCACTTCCTGTACGTCACAGGCGAGCATGACTAATAACAATGCCGCGCAACTCACAGATGGCGCTGCGCGCCATGAGCCGCCATTTTTGCGCCTATGGGCTTCTATGGAAGCTTCGCTACCATGCATACATATACCTTGGGGGCTATGCGTAGCTCCCCAGATCCCTACCGAGCCAGTCACGTGACTTCAAAATCCCTCTCCTAGGTACTGCGGCTAACTTTAGCCGCGGTCGGCGCTTTGAGCAAACGGGGTCTGGTTGATCGTCGTAGAACAGCAGTACGAGGCGGGGTCACCGAGGCGTAAGTAACTCTAATTTTGCTTTATACGAGCAATACTAAGCCTTACTTTTTTTTTCTCATTACAGAGTTGTAGGAAAGCATCTTTATTGTGAAGCCGATCATCCAGGAGCTAGAGAGTGCGATTCTGACACCACGGTAACACCATTGCTGAAAGTTGAGAATACGAGCGTAAAGAAAATCGGATACATAAAAACAAATGTTGGAATTAAGTAAGAGAGGCTTCAGGAAGCACGATCAGCTTGGTGCCCTCTTAGGGTTTAAGTGGGGCCTGAAGTTCGCTCACAGTTTCTGAGTAATGATTCATTTGAAGCCGACCCCCTTTCGCTTGTGCCGAAGCCACGGTTTCCAGGGTGAAATACTTGGGCCCAGCAAGCTTGCGATGGACGAGCGATAACCGGCCGTCCGTCAGCTTGATGGTGTTGCCTTCCCTGGAGCGAGGCCAGGGTTTCTAAGGTGTGCGGCTAGGGATGGTGGTCAGAGATTAGATGTCGCTCCGGTTCGACGGTGTTGCCCTTACCGGAACGGGCCAGGATCTCTCAGGAGTGTAGCCCAAGCTGGTGGGAGCGCAGTCGGATGTCACTCTGGCTCGATAATGTTGCCTTTCTTGGGATTTACTAGGGTCCTTCAGGAGCGTAGCCTGGGCTGCCGGGAGCGCAGTCCACCACAGTCGTTCGCCTTTTCCCCCCTCGAGACACACCCACCTCGACCCTTCCGCTTGTCTTCAACTCTCCCTTCTCCTTTTCTTCTTTTTCACACCGTTGTCACTCCAAGAACGTGACAGTCGTATTATACAACTGGACGCGCGACGTTATTCTCCGATGAAACTTTTTAGCTACAGCGTATACTCACTGCAGCGACAGCGCCTAGCAATTGGTTCGAAGTAAATGCACCTTTAGGTCAAATACATGAATTAGAACCTTGCATGTAGGAAAAAATACTGTACCACCGCAGAATCTGGTTAAAATTGTGAAAGTTTGAAAGAAAAGCCTTACGAAAGCTCGTCGTCGCCTTCCGAACTCTGAAAGTGACTCCCACCAACACACCTATTCGACCGATGCTCAGCTCAGAGACCGCTTTGTGGGAAAATGAAGATAGGAATTGACGCCCAGGGCTTGTTCACTTTGAGTGCCTATACAGACTATGCAAAAGCAGTAGAAGCTTCCTCTAAAATTTGTTCCGGAGAAGAGTGCGCTGACACACAATAAAAAAAGAATATAAAGAGAATGCTGAGTTTGTTGTATATCACGCAGAAGATGCGCCAGCGATATGGCAACAAGGCGTGCAGATTGGCTTGGCTTTAAAATTGTTTTTGTCAAGCCAGAATGGTGGTGTTATCTAGAATCGTAAATGTCAAGGCTCTGTTCTTAAATTATATTTTGATATCCTCTTGAGCTGTAAAACTTTCAGTGACAAAACCAGAGCTACAAAACAACCTTGATCCACTCACTGTTCCTTCCTAATAACAGAAGTATCCATTTTCTTCATACATTCGAATGGGGCTTTCATAAATCCTGAGCTTAGAGCAGAGGTTTTCGTTAACAAAAGCTGCATCTATATTGAGCTCTTGTCTTTAAATAGCAGCTCCTTTTAAATGCTTAGCGAGCGCGTTGCTAAGAGAAGAATTTCAAATGTTACGACGTAGTCTTGTCAATATGCTTCGTAAATTGTCCCGCAAACCTCGCACCGCGCCAAACTGCCGAAATTGGCTGACTCTAGCGGGCGAATTCAGGGGCAAACATCAGCGCAGCCATGGCTACGGGATTGGTTTAGTGGACATTGAGCTAAACTTCAACATCATTTCACATTTTTTTGTTTGTTTTTGCTTTCTGGTCTCGCGTAATGGGTGAGGTCAGCAACGTTTGCTTTCGGCACTCATTGCTGCTAGTGCGATTGGCGTATCGCACGCATAGAGCTATATATTGTACGGTAGAGGTTAAACTGGCACTAGTGTCTAATCGACTTCCGTGAGGAAAATTGAAGCAGAGAGCAACCAGTCTACTTTTGCAGTGCTCCTCTGAATTCCTATGGGAAAACGCGCGCGCTTTTTGTCTCTTCGCCGGAAACTAACATGAATAAATATCGTTATTTCGGTTGTACCCGATAGTGTGTACTTTTATCAATATTATGAAAGTGTAATTACTTTAGTTACAGCATTTTTCTTCACCACTGAACGATGTTAAACTTCGCTAATTTACAGGCCAAAACCTCCGTTCCATGCGACGATTCTAAGCAATATAACGATCAGAAGGAGTGTGTTCAAGGTTCGCTAGCATTCCGTCGGCGCTTATATATTGCTAACATGCCCATCCTGTCACTAAATGAAAATTACTGCGTCGTGCGTTATTACGGTCGGTTAAAAAAAATCATTCGAGCGAAAAAAGTAAAGTTTGTGGGCTACGAAAGGTGTTCTTTTTATTATTTCCTATGTCGGCTAGTTTTCATCGGGCACCTGTTCTCTGGCTTCTTTCTATTTACTAAGATTTGGAGCGTTCGTGTGATTATTTGAACCCAGAACACACATCTTCACACACATTCAGTAGCATAAAAATAAAGCAGTACTTATTTATTGCAAATCGGACTATATTAAGTGGCTTTCAATTTATTTCGATCGTCTGCATCTACAAGGAGTTACTCATCCAGTGTTACTGCGTAGGCCTTCCCGTCCCTCTTGGTTTTCCACGTGTCCTTCATTCGTTTGGCACGTTTATCCCCCATGCTGGAAAGCGCCGACACCGTGTTCGCGCTGACAGTGTCCGACAGTGCACAAAAATAGATGTAGAAAGCTGTTTTAGTGCAGATTTTCAAGCCACGAATTTAAAATAAACACACCGTAACTATCATTTATTTCGTCCGCGTGACTGAGAAATGTTGCAGTGTGCCTAGTACGTACGAATCAATCGTGATATTTGCGCTTATATTCAAGCGCAGAGACAAAATGCCCTCGAGTTTTCCCATAGAAATGCATTAGCGGAAGTCAATTTCGGACTGGTTGTTGTCTGCATCAATTTGCAGCAGCACACTAGTGCCAGTTGGAGCTCTATCGTACATTATAATAACTCTATGATCGCACGTCCTCAGCGCGCTTCTTGGGACCCTTCCGGCCGTCCCACCGTTACCGTCATCTTCCGCAACACAACCGCCCTTGTCGTCTCACTGTCTCTGATTATCTTCACTAGGAGTTTCGTTCAAACTGCGTGCACAGACTCATGCAGCGGCTGTGCAGACGCCGTCAAATATCGTTGACACCAAAACTTAGTGAAGAGTGCAGTCTACGCGCGCGCTGCCGGGTCTGGCTATGCTTATCAGCAAATATTTTACAAGGGGGAATACAGGACACTCCACTCATTTACATTAGACGGAGCGATGGCCGTGCCGATTCCTTCCCTGGTGGCGCGGAATAATTTGAGTGTGTCTCTCTCATTATTTTTTCTCCCCTCCTCTCCCATTTTCTCCTCCGCCCGGAACACATGAACGATATGCGTCACCGAGGATGCCAAACACGGTCGGGCTATCACGCGGGCGCCGGGATAGGCCGGGCGCGAAGACCAGCTCGGTACAGTGTCATTTTGTAGTGCACCAAGTATGACGCGTTCGCCGCTGTAAACAATCAGTGAAGATGACGGGAGGGGCAGTGTGCTCCGTTCTCCACTGCAAGAACCGGACCTTGCAGGGCGAAAACCTGTCATTCTTTCGGTTTCCTCCAGATCAAATGACGTAAGTAAACAACTTCGGCGTCGCGTTTCTCATGCTTACCTTATTCAAAATGTGTGTGTAAAACATATATATGATCCGTGTTTGTTGAATGGTGAGCTGTATATATTTGTTGAAAGCGTTACTGTCTGTGTAAACAGAGATCTGTGTTTTCTTTTTTAATTCAAAGCTGTACATATTTGCTCAATGTGCAATAAAAATTGTTTCAACAAAAAAGTTGTCAAATGACATTTATCAATAGAATCTGAGTTCGCACTTTCATTTATCATTGTAGAAATACTAAAATAATCCAAACCAACTTTGTTTAAGGCCAGCATGGTCTATTAGGAATAATGCTGACTATCCACGAAGTAATAAAAAAGTATTCCCAACTTTCTGAATATTTTTTTCTGTTGACTCGGGCTGCTGCAAAGCACCATCTATTCGCAATTTGAAAAAAAGCGAGAAATATATCACTCGACTAAATCTTTTCATATCTAATACACAGAACCCTATTCCTGATATCATAAGTTTGCACCAGCCAGACATCCCCGAAACCAGGACTTTGTAAAATTCCCGACATACCGAGCTTGCGAAATTAGGGTCGTTTACTCAAGGTGACTTCTCAGGCGCTTTAGCGGTAATCATAGTAGCAAATACTTTGCGGTGCAGTATGTGACAATACATTGTTGTGCCTGCTAAACGTGCTTCAAGAGTCGACATAGTTCCTTAATATTTTTTGGTCTGTACTGCTTTGAAGTGCGATTACAACTAACCACACTAATTAGAGCAGCTTTCAAAACCGCCCTTACAAATTTCGATACTCGCTGATCGAGCTACATGCGTGCGGTTCATATAACAGAACGTAGACATAGAGCTCATCCTACGTATACGCGCCCTTTACATGAGTCACCAATAAAGTGTCCGCTGGTTTGTACATTCAACAGACGACCTACGCCGCCGCGACCGAACAGCGTGCACACACTGAAAGAAGTTCGACCGGTAGTAAAATATCCAGCATTGAGACACGGCGCTAATCACCATCCGATCCTAATGGGGAAAACCGGAACTTCATGACACATCCACCCATTTAAAGTGCGCAAAAACTGTCGTGCCCGAGGGTATTGTATTCGCGGGGAGTGTCCTGTATTCCCCCTCGTAAACTATTTCTTATCACCATGTAGCGTGCCATCCTCTCTCTCTGGTCACGTGACACAGCTGACCAGAGAGGAGGTAGTGGGCGACGGCGATCCCCCCCCCCCCCCCCAACCCTCTCCTCATGCATTCTATAAAAAAAAAGAACTTGCGGTTGGATTTTTGTGGAAATGCAGTCAATGCTAGGAGAGAGGGTGCACGGCCCGCTGTACACACGCTTTCCTCCTCTCTTTAAATTTCCACTGCACACCGCGTTTGCAGCCTCCAAAAGAAGACGAAACGCACGCATTTCAGCACGCTGGAACGCTAGAAATAGCGTCGGCTGAAAGCTCGTCATGCGCCCGATCCAAAAAAGCACCCAGCGCGATCTCGTAATTTTACTGCTGCGACTGCGGGCCTGCTCTCGCAATGCTCGATGTTCTTGCAGCCACGTGTTTGCGCCTTACCTTCGTTGAGTCTTGAATTGAGATTAAATTGAGTCTAGAAATGTATTCTTTCTCGCGGTCGCGTCCTCTGAGCGAGAGATTCGAGCTGAATGATAAATTGAGGCAACAAAGAACGCCAATTTTTTAAAGTT
The DNA here is from genome assembly GCA_013358835.2 of Ixodes persulcatus. Taxonomy (NCBI): domain Eukaryota; kingdom Metazoa; phylum Arthropoda; class Arachnida; order Ixodida; family Ixodidae; genus Ixodes; species Ixodes persulcatus. The sequence continues at coordinate 342,257 of JABSTQ010011409.1, read as the reverse complement.
CTGTCAAAAATATCGGCACGCCCCGTCGCACGCTTACGTATAAAAAATCGCTCATTGCAGCTGCAGTAGAAGCGAACATCAGCGCACTCAAAATATAAATATCATTACTTGCATTACGCGGACGATTGTAAAACGATAAACTGGCGCTCCCGCGGATTTCTGGAAACAGGCTGCCACGGCTTAAAAAGGCGTGCCCACGCCGCCGATCGGTACGTTCAGTATCAAACGGGCTCCGAAGAGCCGTTTGATTAATGCGGCGGTCCCACGGCGACCATCTTGAACAAGCCATTAGTTCAACCCCTAGATGGCGGCACTCATCCGTGTGGCCAGAAAACAAGCTCGTGGCAGTGATGTTCCTCCTCTGCTCTTAATTTCCTCCTTTCTGCTGCTCGCCCGTGCACGTTCAGCGCTCAGCGCGTGCTCCCGCTGACACAAATGCCAGTAAACGTGCCAGTGGTGGTAGCAGCGCCCAATTCGCACAGAAGCGGAGCCCAGCTAGCTCATCGACCCGATCGAGAGTGCCTAGCTGGGCAATAATTGTTCTTTGATACTGGCTTTGTTCCGCGCTGCAGGGTTGGCAAAGCGATTACGTTAGAGGTTCACAAGCCAGTAGCTATCGCTTTAACTATTCAAGAATTAAAAACATAGTCAATCAATCAGTGAAGAATGTTATCAAACGTTAAAGAACATATATAAGACATGCCTCGTCAGCAATTCGTTAATGAAAGATCTTTTGCACGACAAAAACGTTTAAATTCATATTCGCTGTAAGTCAGAGCGCAGCCGACATAACAGGTCAATGAGGCCAATCAAGCAGAACCAAAAAACACTATGTCACGGAGCTCAGCATCGTATAGTGCGTTTGTTGTCACCGGTCAAAGCAATCAAGGTCAGACCATGCACTATGGCCTTGCGCTTTTAGTATGCGTGTTTGTGCTTGTGTATCATAGTTTTTGACTGTATTTTGATCTATAATAAAACAAGCAATAGCAGACTTTTTTTTTTCCAGACGAGTGTTTAGAAGGGCGCTTTATATAACTCATCATTTTGATGGTAGTTTGATTAAACTTGAATACCAATTATCTGACCTTATAGATAACCACTCTAATATTGTTGAAATAGTACGCCGAGGTCGAAGACTCTCAATGTTCAAGAAAAGAGTAAAAGTGTATTTTGTAGCCCAAGTGGCTTAAATTTTGTTAGGCGAGTGGGTAGCAGATTTCAAAGTGCATTTTATGGTGCTTTTGATATTGTTTGCATTATTAATTAGGTCTATTTATAATTTGAGGTTGAAAAGAAATATACCAACGTCTTACATGTATCTTTATCTATATATATTTTCTGTTGGATTGCAACAGATATGAAGAATTTTACAGTAACGCTGACATTGTATGTTAATTAATGTGATCTCAGTGATGTCGATGGGAATGATTTCCATTTGAAACGTTTGATGACGTTGATTTTAATTATGATAACTACGATGTTTAGCTGATGTCAATTTTATTATTTTATGCATAATTGATTTTTATACTGACACTGGTCCTGTACATCGTTGAATGCTGTAAAAAGGGGCTGATGGCCTGGTCAGAAGACTTTTAATGCGAGAAAAGTATTTGCCCCACCACGCGAAAATCCGGCGGCGGCGGCGGTGGCGGCATGATTAAGCGATGGTACCAAAAATGGCCGACGGCGCAAAGAGTAAAAACACGTTAGAAATGCTTGGATTGACGTCACAATTTTTACGAAGGTTCCTATAAACAAAGTAAATGAATGACTTTCGAAAGAAACTTTAGTACATTTCAATCTGGATGGGAATCGAATCCGGGCCTCCGGGAGTGCGAGACGGGCACGCTTCCACGACTCCACGGCGGCTCCAAGGTCCTGGCTGACTAAAGTGTGCCTAGTGCGTGCGTCATTGCACGCGTCACGTCGCAACCATCTGGCTGACTAAAGGTGTGTCCAAGTGCGTGCGCCATTGGGCACGTGATGGTGCAGCCAATGGGGAGAAGGTGGCGCCACGTCATGAGTGTATAACAGAGCGCGCTGTTTCCCGCGCGTCACACACCGAATCAGCAAAAATAACGCATGTCGAAAAAATAAATCGAAAACTTTTCACCAAAAGGACTGCAATGCTTTCATATTTCCACACGTAAGCAATCAAAAGTGTCTGTGCGGAATTTTTTTTGTATTCTTTTGCCGCAGCCCCTCAGACACATGTATGTCTGGAAATAAGGATCATTATTATTATTATTAACTCACGCACACTTGCTGTCGTAATATTTATTTTTATTTTTACAACACGTTCACGGGAGAACCGCCAAGCGGTCTGAAACATCCGAAGTTCAGTGTGTCTTCACGTTCCTATAGCCGTCTGCACGTTCACGTTCAAATGGAAAAACACCGTAGGCCGTCTTCTCTTTTCAAATGACAACGAACCGAAGCAGGCACGTAGCCATGGGGGGGGGGGGGGGGGGCATGGGGCCCGGCCTTCCCCCTAAATCTGCCATTTTGCTGAGACCTCCTCTCCCCCCTCCCCCTCATACAGCATTTTGTCATGGGCCGCCCCCCCCCCCTCCCCCGAAACAAAAACCTGGCTACGTGCCTGAACCGAAGATAACATGAAGTGGTGACAACTCAGCCATTTTTCCGCCCAATCGTTTTTTTATGCATTTTGAAGTGCGCGCAATCCGGTGTCACTCAGCTCGAGCCCGTAGCTTTGGCTAGTGCATAGGCACCATTTTACCGCCCAAGTCACGCACCGAATGCGCGAGAGCGTCACGCGCTGGCACATTCAGAGCAACCATGGATGTCTTCACCCTGAAACAGACAGACATGTAGGCAACCTAGGCTAGAGTGAACAGGCATGCTCTCTTACGGCCATTGCACCGGGAGTAGTTGCTCCCTGCGGCGGCAGCTTGGAGGGGTCGCTGTAACCCTACCGCTCCTACAGTGCTTTAATTCCTTCAGAGAGGCACGTCCTTTTCACCGTGTTGTCCTCTTTGCTCGGGGGTTGAGTTGGATAAGTTTCTAGAGTACTTGGACCTACAGGCCGTGAGGCCAGCTGCCTTCAGGAACTTATGCGGAACACGTCTTTCTCTTCGTCTCCTTAAGAAACAAGTTTGTATAGACAAGAATTTAATTATTGTAAGCCGAAACTTATTTCAATCTGTTCACTACAGTTATTTCAAGCAAGTATAATTGCACACATTTTCAATCGCATTGGTCGGGGAACAGTTGTTCAGGATGGCTCAGGCGGCCTTGGGCATGGTTGTGTGGTCGCACCCCTACGCGGCTAAAGAAGTTCCATTGCTCTTCGGCGAGAGTGAAGGCCACAAGGAAACCGCTCTCTAGCCCGGTCATGGAAGAACATGGCAGGGCAGCACTGAGCATCTCGCTTGATTTTATTTCGCAATGCTCATTGCGGGGACTCAGAAAAACAAAAGAAAAGCGCGAGGAAACTTTACGAGTTGTGATCCTGGACCGGCTTGCGAGAACAGCGTCTCAGCTGAGACTGAGTGAAAGAAAGCACTGCAAAAGGTTTGGCGCACGACTGTCTTGAGACGCGGCTTGAGTCCCGCTCAGCTCGAGCGCTGGTTTTGGCATTGCTTTCTTTCCCAAGTCTCAGCTGAGACGCTGTTTCTAGCAAGTCTGACCTGGCTGCCTATAATTAGTTGCAAAGGACAAGAGTCGTGGTTGGTGTAAACGCAAAGTGGAAGCCTGGAGTCGTTGCATTATTAAACTAACACCATGAAAGTTGATCGTCTGACATTGTTCTTATTTGAAAAAATTAAATAAAAATTAATCCAAAGAAAGACGACCGTAGTGAGGGTTTCGCACATGTGCAACGCTTTTGATAGGGCGCTGCATGGAAAGGGGGTTTATTAGACCCTTTTTCTGAGCCTCAGATTTGAACCACGATGACTGGCTGTTTGTTGCCTTACCATGAGGACCAGTCACTGCGGTTTACACATAACACTCTTCGTAAGTTTTCTACAAGTAGAGTAACGTTAAAACTGAAAATATAAAATTTCTGCACGATGGCGAACAAAACAGAACCAGAGCGGTTGGAAAGCTGGAACCTAAAAAGAAGAATGTCGGGTAAAAATCTTGGAGTGAAGGAAAAGAAATTCCCCTTTGTCGTCACCATCATATGGAGCTCAATATTCGCACATTTCGTGGTGTCGGAACATGGCGGGGAGCATTGAATAGCTTATTTATAGGCACTAGATGTTTTCGAGAACTTGCTCGTGAGCCTTGTTTTTTTCTTCTTTTTTTGCAAGATTATTTACTCATTGCAAGAACGAGGAAGTAGCGCGAGAAATATTTGAGAAAAGAATCCTCTGCATCAGGGACAGAATCCCCCAACGCCACTTTTCCTGAACTTCTCAACCTCGAATTTCAGCCAGCTTTCAAAAGATGGCGCAAGTGCGCGTCGTCTGCTACAACATAGGTTATTTTTATTATTTAGGACAATTAGTATGCTTTAAAAAAATTACAATCATAGAAAATGATTTTAATTAGAACGAGAAAAGCACTAAATAAAGAATCGTTGATTAAACAGCTGCCCTCTTCTTTGAAACCGGTTTCTTGCGTACAGAGCCGAGCTTCAAAATAGTCCCATGATTTAAACATATTTTAAACAAATCTGAATATGAATACGAAAAAATCACGCTTCTAGTGAACCAGCTCAGTTCCCCTAGCATACAATTAAAAAAAAACTTAGGCCAGATGACAGAACGCTGTCTGAGAAAACCAAGAACGCGTTAAGGGAATTCTTAAAAAGTTTACCATAATCAAGTTGTGTTTACAAGAAAACGGCTGGCGTTGCACTTCTAATATTTTGTATTCTGAGTTCTTATGTTTACCACAAGCATGCCCTTAAATGTCGTTGCTGCGTTATGATGTTAAACTCAGTTACGAGACTTCAAAATCACGTAAAAAAGGCTCTTTTTGAATAAATATTGAAAAATGTGAGCGTGCTAATTAACAAAAACACGTATGCACGGAACTAGACGAGTCTTTATTCTATTCAATAAAAAAAACAAGAACGCGTCTTGGATGCATTGCAAGTATAGAAACTTGGAATGCATAGAGGTATGTCTTAGAAAAAATCAAAACTTGCACTTTTTGTTTTCTTATTGTGCGTTAAGTTTTGAAAAATGCGTATCATATTTTGCACTAAAAGAGTGATGATGAATTGGCTATTTATTTGCAAAAAGAACGAAATACGTAACACGCGCACAGACGCGACATTTGCACAGCAAACAGGAGCGTTAGCACAGCTGCCACCGGTATTATAGTTGGGGCCGTGGGACCGCCGCCTTAAACCGTGAACTTTTGCCGGTCACCGATCACCCGTCTGTGCAACATGGTCGCCGGTTTGAGCGAACGTGCGACAACTTTGCTCATACGAGTAGCCCATTCGATCAGACCAGTGACCAGTTTGCCAAAGGAGTCACCTGTTTGCCCAAATAGGTGACCGCTGTGGCTCATACAGGGGGCCCTTTTAAGCCATAAGGGCGACCCCTTTGAGAAACTGGTGACCGGTATAGCTAAACTGTTACCGGTATGAACCCGCTTACTTATATCTAGGCGCCAAATGGTTTTTTTCAGTAGGGAGCGTACTCAAGCAAAGTTGTAAGTCAGCTGTTATCTATTGTCCTGTCCTTTCAAGGTCTATTTCTGTAAATTCAAGCTGACACATCACTAATATGTTCGAATTACCTCAACTTAAGCTTGTAACTAACCTGTTTGGAAATTTTTGCTTGCACTTTCTCCCTCTTGTTCCCCCTCACCAGGGAATATTGTCGCCATTCTTTTACAGCTCGCTTGCACCTTGTATTGATTTCGTTATACTCATAACCTTAAGATGCAGGCTGTTTACCCTCGTTGGAGTTATATCTCTGTCAGACGGAAACCTAAAAGCACCTTTACGCCCAAGGCCTTTAGCATTTTCAAATGAACTTTATGTACTGCCGTGCCAGACAACGCAAGTTAATGTCATTTAGACGATGTTTACAGCGATTGAAGTCTCGTAGCTCGGTTCAAACGCATAAACCGTGTTGACACTAGAAAAGTAATATTCTGGTGATATAAATAATTTTATTTTAAGTTTTTTCTGGAGCAAATAATGTATTATAAAAGACAAAATGAGGAGTTTAGCCGATTGATTACAAAAAAGTCCACTTCAAGCCCAAGCAAAGCGTTTTGTTTGGCGAATAGCGGCAACCCTGGCCGCGTCTAACGCTTCAGTCCTTACTCCTAACGTTGTTCCGTGACGTGCTCCCGGTCCTTTCTGTGCTTCTGCTACGCTTTTGGCCTGTTCGTTTCGGTGTCGTGCTCGCACTTGAGGTTCATGGCACGCGTCGGAGGTCCTCCAGACGATCCTCCCAAAGTCGTATCGGCGCCCAGGTCGCCTCAACGATCCGAAGGAAGCGCAGCGACCCCTTCCTACTTGTGCACGCTCCTTCGTTGTTCGACGTATTGCAGAACGCGAGAGTGAGATACAAACATATATATGTACGAAAAACATTAAATATGTACAGTACGGAAAGTAATATAAGTAGAGAAATAAAAGTTAGATAAATATGGTTGTAAAGAAAATCTAGAGGAGGAAAAAATCGTACGACGAGAGCAGGCGACGACGAGGCCTACTAGATAGCTGGGGCCGTGAAAGCAGAAAACTATTAGTAGAGCCAGGTTTGAACAGAATATACGTGAAACACGCTCTTTTTCACTAATAAAATTGCAAACGCATTGATTTTAGATATCAGTGCGATCTTTTATTTCAATTCGCTTCTATAGTGTAAGCCGCTGCTAACGAGAGTATGCATTTAGCAGCCGTAAAGGAGTTGCGGGAACTCAGGTTCACGAAAAGTACCTTTACGCTAAATGCCATTTGATTTGCCGTGTGGCAATGCCTAAATTACATTTACACCGAAGGTCCTTTGTCGTAAAGGTCGTTTTAAGTGCACGTCTGACAGGGGTATTAGACTGATGGCACATAAAGAAATGAGACGTTTACAGATCTCTGAAATGCGAAAATAGAGAGCAACTCCTGAGGAGGAGGAGCGGAGGGTACGGAGGGAAGGAAACGGAACGGAGAGTTTTCCCCTCCTCCTTCTTCGCATACAACCCTCCTTCTCCTCCTTCCCTCCTCCTATACTCCTCGTTCTCTCCCTTCTCCTTTCCTCCTCCTCTCCTCCTACCGTTGAATTTGTTCATGGGTGACGTGACACGAAGTCATGACAGCATTTTCCCCACTAAATTTAGAGGGGAAACTGAATTTTTATTCAGGGCACATGACATCAGTTTCCCCACTGAGCTTAGCTGGGAAGCCGAACCCGGTAAATTCAGCGGGAAAATTTCTTGCTTAATTTCGCGTATTAGTTTTTCAGGCTAAATTTGCGGTTAAAACTATTGTCAGATAGCGTCAACAGAATTTGGTTTCTCCACTAAATTTAGCGGGGAAACTCTGATGTCCCATTATGCAACGCGCGCAGTTACCTCGACGCCGACGCCGATGCCGCTGAACCCGGAAACGGGCGCCAAAGAGCTGCGCTCTACAGCACTTTTGCTGTCCTGACGTTTAACTCCTGGTTACCTTGCCAGTTCTGTTTATAGAGTGTTCCACTGGAAATAAAGACGTCTGTTGTTCGATATCAGGACAACTCTGATTTTTGCGGTTGCGCACTAGTCACCTGGTTGGTGTTGGGGATTTTCGCTTTTCCTTTGTCTCCCGTTGTTTCCCTTTTCCAGGACTTTTTAAGTCATTCTTTTGCTTCTCGCTTAAACCTCTACATTAATAGCATTATGGTCATAATTTTAAAATTCAGGCCGTTCGTCTTTGTTGGTGTTAGACTGGTAGCAACTGTTAAAGCCCATTTTTTTTTGACGTCTCACTCCTCGTTGGCTCTTTGGAAGAGCACACAACTGGTAAAAGAGAGGTCCCTGGTTCGATACCAGGACCAGGCGGATTTGTTCGGGTCGCGCACCAGTCATCTAGTTTTGTTTGAAGAATTCAGTTTGTCGCTTGCCCCCCTTGTTCCCTTTCTCTATAATATTTTTGTTATTCTTGTGTAGCTCACTTGCAACCTTTCATAACTTGCATTGTCACCACCGCCTTATCATGCAGGCAGTTCAACCTTCTTTGTATTAGACATGGGTGGCTGAAAACCTCAGTTTGCTTTACACTCGTCTCGTGGTTTGCTCATAAACGGGCCTGAACTCGGCATTTTACCTCGACTCAATAGAATGGAGCAACGAAGCGCACTTCCACTCGAGGTGCCATCGGGCTTCGGAGACGCGCCTCGGCACATCCAGGGATAAGGAGCTCCTCGATAAACCCTCCACCTCTGAAGGCAACTCGAGGAGACCTGAAAGGCGTGTGGTTACGAGGTAGTAGTAAAATGTTAAGTGAATAACATTATTGTGTCGTGAAGTAGTGACATATTGTTTTATTTTACTTAAAGGGGCACATTTTAGTAACATTTGATTGCGAGTCTGCAAGAGTTTTGCTTTGCAGCGCGAATATTTTATGCGTTGTAGTCGGTTTCAGGATACACATTCACAAGCGTTATCCACGCTAGAATCAGCGGCGACCGGGATTTCTGTTTTTTGCGATTCGCTCAGCTTCCCGTACTTTCTGCTTCGCGTGCCAAGAAGCAGAGTTCGTATCTGTCTCACTGTCTTGCTGTTGGCATCAAGCGATTATATTTCACCCTTCTCTTTTTTTCAAAGCAACGACAGTGTATTTTGCAGCGATGTCCAAGGAAGCTAGCAAGTATGGAAGTGTCATCAACACAAGGGATGAGCGCCATCCCCTCAGAGCATTAGCAAAGAAATATTGGAAAGTTATAGAAAACAAAGTTACTAACAAATCCTCGAAAGAGGCGAAACTTGAAGCATGGGACTATCTCTGCACTGAGTATTACTGCCAGCCGCATGTCCGCCCAATAGTAGTTAAACAACAAAGAAAGTTTCGATTACACTAAATTCAGATGAAAAAAGGTGACTCCGCGGAGAAGCGCGATATCCACGTAACAGGTGTGGAGTCCATTTCTACTTTTAGGAAAGCAACGCAGTGCGTTCGCAGAATCATGACACGATATGTCTACTTCAATAACTCTGCAAAGGAATTTACTGTGACCACCTGAGACGTCCGCAGGAGCATACTGTGTCTCACTATCTGGCGCTTGTGCTGACATCAACAACTTGCGTTTGTGTGTTATGCAACATACGAGGGACGATTACACTGCTACCTTTCTGGTTGAGCTACATCATCCTAACCTGAGTTTCAAATCTGTCTTGAGCAGGTTTCCAGAAGAAATCTGAAAGTTTAAATAAAAACAAGTGCACAAAACTGGCACTATAGTACACGTAGAAGCTACGCCAAGCAAGAGTTTAGAATATGATAAGTAAATCAATTACGTTATATTTCGCATGCTTGGTTATTTGGCGAAACTTCTGTTTCTTCCCTATTGCTTGTTTAATTTTATGCTATCTGTCATTTTTTAACTGCGACCTCTAGGAACAGCCATAAAAGAGAGCATTCACCTGCGGCTAGTGTGCGGCTTTAGTGCGGTGCGTTCTGGGTACATTGTTGTCTTTGTACCCTTGACAGCAGACGGTACCAGCCGCACTACACCGCAAAACTTTTTCCGATTTCTTCGATATCGGAATTTACAGCGCCACTGTGGTTTCTTGCGTGATGCTCGGCTGCCGCACCAACTCGCAGTTGAACACACACACAAAAAAGGAGAGCATGCTTGCGAAATTTTGTTATTTAAAGATGTCGAGGTTTCGAACACACGAGTGTAGGAAAGCACTGCTGCTCAACGTGAAGATGCAATGCGAATGGCGTGTGCGTATTAACCGCAAAGACGTCAACGAGTATCGATGTGTTCAAAGCAACTCGTCTCGGGTAAGCGTCTGCGCAATTCGCTTTAGTCGGACATCAGCGGTAAGATTTCCATAAAACGTCGCCCGTCGCTGGTGCTCATTGCAGCGTGTGTAGCGTTTAATTTCGACGAACCGAGCGACAGCGAGTCCCGTAGCGTCGCTCGGAATCAACGAAAAAAGGGCCGTACAGAAACGAAATGAAACTGTGCTTTTTTTGTCTGAGTAATGGCAACTAGAGGAAGACAAAAATGAATTACCGAGGGGAGATTTCTCGCAATGTCGGTTTTCCGCCGTGATCAGGTCTCATTCGAGTTCCTTGAGCAAGTTTTTTTTTTTTTTTTTTGTGGTGATTAAACTTTTGCCACAACTAGGCCCAGATTATGAACCAGATAGAAACGATTCTTCCAGATATAGCTACGTGACAGGACCACTGCCGCTCGGTATATCAAAAAAAAAAAAAACATGTGTTTTTGGGATATAACTGTGCATCTAAATAGTGCAAGAGAAATAAAATTTCATGATGATGATGGCAAGTCGTAGCAATTCGGTTTCTGCGTGTGAACGCGGGCGGCCCGTGTTGCTGGTGTTGCGACGTCAAGTTGCTGAGTGAAAATGCCCCGTCTGAAGTGGGTATTGTTGCTGCGTAAAACTGCCCCGTCTGAAGTGGGCCAACAAGCCCCGCTTCAAACGGGGTCAATTTCACCCAGCAACTTGACGCCGCAACACCAGCAACACGAGCCGCCCACATTCACACGTAGCAACCGAATTGCTACGACTTGCCATCATCAGTATGACATTTTCTTTTCGCACTATTTAGATGCACAGTTATATAGAAAAAAACATGTTTTTATCTCTTTAAATTTTGCTGAGAATACTAACTCATCTTTTAGAGCGCAGCTCCTAGGCGCCCGTTTTCGGCTTGAGCGGCGTCGCCGTCGCCGTCGCAGTCGGCGTAACCGAGTGGTGCATTATGCGAAGCGTGACGTCACTGATGACGTCATCGGCATCCGCATCGTCATCGTCACTGATGACGTCATCAGTGTCGTCACTGATGACGTCATCGGCATCTGCATCGTCATCGACACGGATGACGTCATCAGCATCCGCATCGTCATCGTCATCATCACTGATGACGTCATCATTGACGTCACTGATGACGTCATCGGCATCTGCATCGTCATCGTCACAGATGACGTCATCAGCATCCGCATCTTCATCATCACTGATGACGTCATCAGTGACGTCACTGATGACGTCACAAGCATCCGCAGCGTCACTGATGACGTCATCCGTGACGTCACTGATGACGTCCTCGTCACGTGAACCCCCCCCCCCGTGCCTTCCCCCTCCTCCTCAAGAGCTGCGCCCTAATTCGGAGTTACAGGGAGTTGTAAATGGCCCTCGCTCTCTGGCCTCATCACGAAGCATAGGTGCTGCATGATTCGCACCACACCGTAAGGCCAGGTATGGTGGCATGGTCGGGGCACGAAGCAGGGGTACTACTTGGAAATGCTGATCTTCATCGCATTTTAAACAATTTTTTTATTACTTTTGTGTCGAGTTGTAAGCATTTTAAGGGTGAGGATGCAAGCAGCAGCAAGAGCAAGAAAAATAAATTGAAAACCGCTCTTACTGACAATATATTACGAGCACTAGGATAACGCGGAGTATAATTAAAACGCGTCTAAAGGTGAATTAGCGTATAAATTGTGCTAGTGGTCAAAAATCGAAAACAAAATTAACTATAAAGAATAAGTGTAAAAAAAATACACCAAGAAGACTTAAACCAGAACAACACACTATGTAAGTTAGCGATTTGACACCTTAAACCACTCGGCCACCACCCTATGTTTTTTCCAGGTTGTTTATCGAGTTACATGAATTTCGTTTGCAGCTGCTGGCTGCAAGATAAATTTTATTTTTTTTTCATTTACTTTACTATTCCCACCAAATATGACAAGTGACCAAGATATCACCTCATTTGTCGGCCGAGGCACTGTGCTTGCATCAAGGCAAGCCAGCCTGTCTTGCTGGGCTCATATTTTGTTTCATCACCCGTTTAGGATTCTGTTTTCGCTTATCAAAAGAACAAAAAATTGTGACGAAGTCTGACTTGTTCTGGTGGGCAGGTACCCTTGGCAGTAAACTCTGATAAATGAGGCAAAATATATATTATACTTCTTTAGCAAATATGCATTGTTTTAGCAAAATGAGCTGCACTACTTGACTAAGGTGAAATAGAACGAGCCTCTCCACCTCGGTCTGTTTTCATCTCTCGCAGACACTATGTCCTGCTCTTTGTGGTTTGTATCAGACTTCTGTGTCTCTGTCCGGCCAAAGCATCTGTGTTAAACTAAGACTGGATTCTTTAGGATATGTGCAGGAATTTTTGGCAGCGAATGGCTGTCAATCAGGAACACGAGTTTGTTCTCGGTCACCAAGAGCAAGTATTTTCAAGGTGAGCTATTGCGCGCCTATATGAGTTATTTGTACCATTCCTCTTGGATGCCATTTCCTATGTGTAGTGATCTTGCATCAGTATTTTTTGTCTCTCTTCTTCAAAAACACCCAAGTTTGACTAAGACCGGGTTCTTTCTTTTACATGCAAGTCTTGGTGGCAAGCTGCAGCCATTTAAGGCCAGAATTTTGCTCTTTGCCGCTCATGGAAAGTGTTTTCAAGGTGAGTGATTTCTGCCTATCTGAGTTCTGTGTTTAATTCCTATCAGACACTCTATTTCCTGTCTTTATTGTAGTCTTGTGTCAGGCTTTTGTGTCTCTGTCCGGCCAAAGCATCTCTATTAGACTAAGCCTGGGTTATTTCGGATATGTGCAACAATTGTTGGCAGGAATTGGCTGCCAATCTGGAACACGAGTTTGCTCTCGGCCACCAAGAGCAAGTATTTTCAAGGACCTATGGTCCGCCAATATGAGTTTCAGCAGTCGTCAAGGATCGCAAGATCAAAACCCGGGGGTCGGCCATTGCAAATATGTTGTCTGGGAAGCGCATAGGGAGGAAGCTTTACAAGAGTATCCACCTACCTCCACAAGTGAAACCGAAACTAAAAAAAAACGTGAATTCCTTTGAAGAAAAACAAAAACAAAACATTGTCAGCCCGAGTTAACTCGGGGGCAGACGAAGCAACAAGCCATGGTAAGAGTACGCTTGGTTCAGGCTTTTGTAGGGGTGGTCGATAACACGGTTTTAAAAAAAATAATAATTCTAAAAGTGTGGTGGTCGAATATTTGAGGATGGGCATTGTGTCGTGATGTTAAGGTAAAATTTTCATCCACATGCCGGGATTCATGTGCCTTGTCCCCCTAGTGAGGGGGACAAGCCCTTCAAAGTTTTAGGTTTGCAAAAGGGGTGCGTCAGTATTTACGTCTCATTTTAAATCAGGCCTCTCAATTTAAAACGCACTATAAATGATATGCCTTAGATTTGTTTGGGTGTACTTCCTCTCAGCAAGTATGTGGTTCTGTCTGAAAAGGTCTAATCTGATGTTGACCGCACCTCAGGTCTCCACCGACGATTAATCAGGAAGAGACCCAACCGGGACACTAGGGAGGAGCGGCTTAAGCGAGGGGAGCTGCATATACGACAGCTCCTTGCGGACAAGAAACGAAAATAGATAGATGGTGGGTGTTGCATTTGCTATGCCTTTTGGCATGCACATTCTGTTTGTTATGTTTCAAGATTCCTGCAGACTTCAATTTCGACTATTGTAAAATACCGAGCATGCGCCCAAATCGCAGAAGCGCCTACCCCCTCTTTTCGGAATAATCCGCAAATAAGCGATGGGCATACCAGACACCCATCCACCTGCTTTCAGCCATGCTCAAAATATTTAAAAAAACACATCAAGCGCCCAGGTGCCGTGGCATCCTTGCTGCAACAGTGACGGTCGCGGAGCTGACATATCCGTGCCTGGCACAAGCCATGGCATGGCCTTTGGGAACCAGGGAATCGAGATTAGAGATGTAGCTCACAAATTAGAGGCAAGCGGCGAAAGTGAGCAGAGTTAAGAAAAAACCAGGATGAAGGGGTTTGCGTCGCATGAGGCATTAAATATTGAGGACATTTCTTGCTAAATGTGGATACGCGCCCGACTGCACAGCTCACAAAAAATGTGACCAAGGAGCATGTGCTAAGAAGATGATGAGAAGAGGCTACCGGTGCGAGCAGAGCCTAGCTGGAACCGTTGGTCGATGCAACATCAACCTTCAAAAGCCCTTCCCATGTATAAACTGTAAATACGTCGTATAAATCACTTTGTAAACCGGAGTAATATAAATTATCGACTATTTTGGTGCCGAAACCCGGGAATCCAGCGACAATACAAGATCCTCCCCGCGGAATGAGCTCTGCTCATTCGTTATGAGCTTCCAGTGTATGTAACAGTTCAATAGGACGTCTAATTGTTGTTCCGCCTGACAAACGGACCACGCAGGATCGGACGTGGCCGTCTCGTCCCGGAACACTTGAACGACGCGGCCAGTTTTCCAGGTTTGTCGCGGATGGAAAACGTCATGAAGTAGCACCAATTAAGTCATTCACCTGTAAATTACTCGAGGCTGCCGGTCTGCTGTGATGAAATGGCCTTAAAGTGCAGAGATATTCCTGGCGCCAGAGTTTTCATAGTGCGGTCGATCACGTCTCACGTTACTTCATAAAGTTGTTAATGGCCAAGTCAAGACAATGAATTTGCTACGATCCATCGACTTCAATGCTCCACCAAGGGCCAGCCGGAATGTATTAACGTTTTATATATCTCCCATGTCTCCTGTATCCCCTTTGCCGCGGATTCGATTGGCCTTAATAAAAGAATATGACCTGGATATTTTCATCTGCCTTCAGGAATTTACCTTGCTTGCTCGTGAATGAATGTCTTTCGCCTAGATATATTAAGGAGACTTTTGTGGTATTTGCATCTAGTATATTATTTTTTGTGCTATTTGTATTTCAGTGCACCACACTGGAGACTGAAATGTTTTTTGTGGGCACAAAAAATAAAGAATTATTATTATTATATCTCCATGTACTCTCCCGAACTTTTCTTGCTTTCGACAATAATTACTTTTATATATTTCACTTAGTGCTTAAATGGTGATAAGATACCATGATGTCGCACCAAAGATGTAAATTGATCTGCTAATTTATTGCCTATTATTCCTGAGTGTCCAAGTACAAAATATAAGCTTATATTACATTTGTATTTGAGAAGAGCGTTCTGATTTTTAAAATGGCTACGATAGAACCAGAATTAATAAGGTCAGGCAGGACTTGGAGACTTGATAGGCTCTCTGTAAAAATGTCAGTCTTTTTTTTCTCCTATAGACAATATGTATTCAATACCTTTAAAGCGGCCCTGCAATGACTTTTTTACTGGTTTTTAATTTGCAGCGAACCTGTGCGCACTGACTGTAGTAACTTAATGAAACTTTTCTTTTCTCAAATTTAGCTTTATTTTAAAAGTTATGGGCAAATTAGAATTACAAAAACAAGCAAATAATAACCTCCTTCATGACATCGTAGGTCCTGGCTTGAGTGGCCGCGAACTAGAGGATGAGTAGTGGGCTCATCGAGCGTTCACGGCTGCCGCACTCCGTGTCGACGGCTCGAGAGGGCGCCACCCTATTGAAAAATCCACAAGCCCGGGTCTGGTGCGTTTGTGACGTTTACACCAGAGCGGAAATTCAGACACGGGTTTTAACGTGTTCTGGTGTCTTGGTGTTGTTCTAGTGTCTTGGCGTGTTCTAGTGTCTTGGTGTGTTCTAGTGTCGGCGTATTCTAGAGTCTTGGCGTGTTCTGGTGTCTTGGCGTGTTCTAGTGTCTTGACGTGACCCTGTCAAGTGTGTTCTGATGTGACCCGGCCGATCTAGTGTCTTCTGGGGTGACCTGGTCATGCATGCACGGTATAATTTACATGCAGAAAGGACTGCTGATGACAACAGCTAGCAAATTGTGCAAAAAGAACACCAATTTTTCAAAGGTTTAGGTGTTTATTCTGCCATGAAACAAAACTACACAGACAAAAAAAATGAAACTTACTATTTTATTTTTTTCCAACACGCACCACTCGCGCACATTCCCTTGCACACAGGGCTGTCCATGGCTCTTTTCTTCCATGCCGTTTTTGCCAGCACATCAGGATGGCTAAGATCGATGGCTTGGGCAAGTTTGTATTGCATGATGAAACCTAGAGTGCATAGAAAAAATGCACGAGCACATATTCATAAAAAACCTTAAAATAATAAAATCAATACTACAACAGTAAACAAAAAAGTTCTGTCGTGTCAAGCCTGATAATCAGTAAATTGATCACTCGGCCAGCCCTCCCGAATTCAATCTGCTTTCCCCTACCCGTGGGCGACATAATACAGTCAAACCAGACTATATCAAACTCTCGAAAAACCGTCTACCACTTCGGTATAATGGGCCATTATCTATAAAAGTTTTAATGAATTTGACAACGAACAAGCACGCCAAATTTCGACAAGTAGTTTACTCTCGAAGGGACATCTGTACGTCATGAGGGACGCTCACCGCAGCTATTTAGTGGCCGCTTCTTCGTTTACTGGCTCACCCTCTCCCCCCGCAAAAAAAGATTTTTCTATTTTTTTCTTATGGGTGGTTGACGCGGCCGCCCAAAAGAAAAAAAAAAAACCAGCCTTCTCTGCAAGGTGGCTTTCCCCCAAGGATTATACCCACGCTGCGAGAAAGCCAGCTTGCAGAGCTATACACCGCTCTTAGCAGATGGATCTATGGGGAGACGCGGCAATTTTCGTTCGATGTAATTGCATTTTTCGCTATGCATTTTTAATGCAGCTACCAGTCCATTTAAAAATAGTTTGAATTAACTGGGTTTGATATTATTGGGTTTGACGGTATATTGAACATCATGGCCTCGCTCCCAATGTGCAAACAAAGCGCTGCACCCCGCGCGGCATTTCTTCTGGTCTGCCCGCATTCACGTTGTCTGACCTCACAATGCCTCTGACTCTACATGTGTGCTTCACAAGGAAAAATTAACAACAGGTTCATAAAAATATCTCAAATCGTAGTAAATTATAACTCACACTATACTTAAAGCTGTTAAAACTTCAGATTGGGCGAGTAGGTGGTTCATGTTTGTCGACGTTTAGTGCACTAAAAAAACAGTCACTCAAGCATTCACACACTCATGGAACAAAACTCTCACACAGCGCTCACTAACAACTTTGGAGTGCGTGTTTAACTTCGGCTTCTACTTCTACTTCAATTTGAGGCAATTTGCAAGTAGAAAAGATGAAATATAAGAGTAAAAAAATTATCTTCTAATGCTTAGCAGACCTGCCAACCCTACAATGCTGGAAATATTATAGGGGATGCCAAAAAACACTACAATTGTGTGAAGAAATACGAAAACTGTTTTATTCTTCAAAAACTTAATTTAGGTAAGAAAAATGTTTCAACTAGGGCACAAACACATCATACATTGCACGAAATGTCGTATTCTTTAGAAGTACAGTCGAATCTCGTTAATTCGAACACGCTTAATTCAAACTTTTGGTTTATTCGAACTGACGCTGTGGTCCGGACTACCAAGGTTGGGCAAGCACTGAGGAAGTTGCAGCTTTTGCTTTTCTTAGGAAGTTATTTTCCAACAGTTGTTCATGGCACTTTCCGGGCTGGCTGCATCTCACAACTAACAAGTGTTCAAGAGTCGTTTTCGACATGAAGGAGCGGAACTGCGTGTGCCTTCTTCACTCTGCTAAAAACTCTTTCGCCTGTGCCTGGTTTAACGGAGACGTTAAAGAGCAAAGTTCTTGCTCTTTACCATCTCCAGCACAACCGCCGTGAACGGCACGTTGTGTTCGATCAAAATGCCGTAGAAAGGCATTCTGGTCGGGTAGTGTCGTAATTCGTTGATCGACTAAAGTTCCCTCCAAGCTTCTCGTTGGTTTCAACTAAATGTGTAGAGTCCTTGTGCTTTGTATTCGGATGCCACAGAATGTACCGGCGACCAGCGTGCGAAATATTGACATCGCAGCGACACAGACTACAAAATGCGTACCTTTCGCCGTTGCGCGACGTCTCCTCAAATGGAAAGTCGGTTGAATAGTTGGGAATAAACACTTGAAAGTATTTGTTTCCCGACATCGTGTAGCAAAGATGGTTTCAAGAGATCATGAGTAAAAGTTCTAGTAACACAACGCACAACGTTCGCCACAACAAAGGAGATTTCCTAAACAGTTTTAGATTAAGATGGATGGATGGACGTTAGCGGCTATACCACCCCTTACAACACTGGAGCGGTAGCTTGCGCCCCCTGGCATACAAGTCGATATACCAGTGTTGCCAACCCCAACTTGTAAAAAGGGGAGATGCACCCTAAACAAAAACTTTTTTTTTACATGGGGTATGGAAAATCGTACAAATATTGTTAATACAATAACCGTAACAAAGCGCTGCAAAGCGGACACTTTACGATAAAATCGTAAAACTTGGGAGGTATGGCTTAGGCTAATTTGCTCCTAAATACAAAAGCGCAAACACCAAGGAAAAGGAGAGGGGACAGAACAGAGCGCTTACTCCAACTGGAAGTTTAATGCATTCCCCGAAGAAGACATAAGTAAGCGCTCTGTTCTGTCCCCTCTCCTTTTCCTTGGTGTTTGCGCTTTTGAATTTTTACTATGTGTAGCCAACTAGCCCAACAGTTAATTTTGCTCCTAAATAATTAATCTCTTTTTGTGATAATGTTATCGACGGCGTACTAACACATTTGTCCTATAGTAGCATGATGTTCTCGGCTTCGATGAATTCCCTTGATAATTGGTTTACACTTTGCCCAACACGGAGCGTTTGTTAAAATGTGAGACACACTTACAATCCCGACAGTGTACCCCTAAGTGGCCAGAGTTGGCGTTTACGATGTTGTTGTGTTCTCGAAGGCGATCATTTAGCTATCGCCCAGTTTGTCCAACGTATTGTCTTCCGCAGGAAAGGGGGAATGAATAGACAACCCTCTCAACGCAAGGCACAAAGTTGGTTCTACGCTTCTTGGAGCAGCAGATTGCAGGATTTGAGGGTGTGCTGACGTTTTTGCACAGGCTGAACAGTTTTTTGGGTGCTGAAAACATTGAATCTGTTCGCTGTTTTCTTAAGACAGTGGGAAAAATTGTGGATGTAAGGGACGATGGTTGGTCTTCTTGTCCTGTCGCTGTGTGTTTGCTTGGCGCAGCTCCCTTGCTTCATTTCTTTAGAGATAGTTTCGACCACTGACACCAATAAGAAAACAGGATACCCTGCGGACTTCAGTCTTGCAATTTTCCCGTCGAAACTATTTTGTACGGAACGTGAGCACGATTTTGTGATTGAGCTCTTAAAGGGGCCCTGCAACGACTTTTTTACTGGTTTTTAATTTGCACCAAACCTGAGCGCACTGAAAGTAGTAACTTAGTAAAACTTTTCTTTTCACTAAATTCGCTTTATTTTAAAAGTTATAGGCAAATTAAAGTTACAAAAACAAGCAAAAAATAACCTCCCTCATGACGTCCTTGGTTGCTTGAGTGGCCGTGAACTAGAGGAGGGGTAGTGGGCTCATCGCGAGCGCTCACGGCTGCCGCACTCCGTGTCGACGGCGCGAGAGGGCGCCACTAAACCATGTTTTGGATAGGCTGTATGCAGCGGGCAGCCGGGGCGGCTCTCATTGCATTTGCTGCGCGATTAAACACTAATTCGGCATGACACTTCATTGGCCACAATCGACAGCTAACACGGGGTAAAGATTAGTTCAGAATGGGAGTCACTTCGCGCTGCCATACCGCGAAACGGCCAAACCCCAAGACAAAGTTTCTCGCCGAAGGCCTTGGGAACGCTCGGAGCTGGTCGGATCATCTTGTTCATATGACCGCAGCGCCGCCGCACATCCGGGACCTTTCCGTGTCGGCGCGTGATCCCACTACTCCTTTCTTGTGTGCGCTGCCTTTTCCACCGCTCGGTGGCGGGTATGTCGACGGGTCATTTCTCGTTTCCGTACGTTATAAAATGCATTTGTTTATTTTCTGATCTAAAATACTGAACAAAAACTACTTTTATAAATAATTGAAACGGCTTGCGCAACTTATATTTTGCAGTTCGACTAAAAAGAAGCATTTACAGGCTCTGACGAGTAGTAAGCCCAGGACCAAAGACGTCACATTTTGCGCGCTTTCGGTACCGCGGGTCGCCCTCGTCGGTGGAGGAGGTTTCCGCGTCGTCCGGTTAAAATATGACGCACTGATATTTAGTTACTCTCTCCGTGCCCGCTGACTTGCCCGAACTTCAAGGGACGTGGAAACCGCAAAAAAAGTAGACGCTGAAATATGATTGCAGGGCCCCTTTAAGGCATGACCGCACTAGGCATCTTTTGACGAGTTTTGCCTGCGCAAAGTTGAAAGGAAGGGGTGGTTTTTTACCCCTGGGTTCACCCCTGGGTTCATAGAACCAGCAGGCGTGATGGGGTAGCTCCACCAGTCGGTGATCCAAGAATCTTAAGGATCCTTCGAACGGCAAGTCGTGGGTGATTTCTAGAGGACTTATGCAATCTTTAAATGACGAGAGGACGTTGCCCACCAAGCTTGAACAATTGCTTTTATCGGTGGCTAAAAAGATTAAAAAATCGTCCACGTATCTAAGCACTCGCACTACTTTTTTGGCATCTAACCTCTGTTGTAGAAACCTATCGAGGTGTGCAAGATATAGGTCGCTGAGTACAGGTGCAACGCACAAACCTATGCACACTCCTCTCTTTTTTTGTAAGTAAGTGTGTCCATCCCAGGCAGCAAAGGAGGATTCAAGATAGATAATAGGCAATTCCAAAAACGTATTTTGGGGCATGCCTGAGGCATTCTGAAATTCAATAGCACCAAAGGTGTGTATGCTGTATTTTGGGGCATGCCTAAGCATGCCCCAAAATACAGCAATACAGAAAAGGGGGTTGTCTATTCATTCCCACTTTCTTGCGGAAGACAATACGCTGGACAAACTGGGCGATGTCTAAATGACCGCCTTCGAGAACACAACAACATCGTAAACGCCAAGTCTGGCCACTTAGGGGTACACTGTCGAGATTGTGGGTGTGTCGCACATTTTAGCAACAGCACCGTGTTGGGCAAAAGTGTAAACCAATTATCAAGGGAAATCATCGAAGCCAAGAACATCATACGAATAGAGGACAGATGCGTTAGTATGTCGTCGATAACATTATCACAAAAAGAGATTAATTATTTAGGAGCAAATTAGCCTAAGCATTAGGAGGGAATTGTTTACTCTTATATTTCGTCTTTTCAATTTGAAAATCGTCTCAAATTGAAGTAGAAGCCGAATTTAAACACGCTATAAAAAGTTGTTAGTGAGCGCTGTGTGAGAGCTGTGTTCCTTGGGTGTGTGAATGCTTGAGTGACAGTTTTTTTAGTGTGCTAAATGTCGACAATCACACTATACACGCATTATCAGCAGCGCTAAGCACAGCACAGCCACCACAGATTCTGTGCCCTTCCAGGTTGATCAGAAATACCCACCTGTCAGAGCGTCGATTTTTTCGTATGCTAGTAGCTTCTTTCTCACCACACCCTCCTAGAGGAAACGCCTGCAGGCTTGCCCTGACACACTCCTGTCGAATAACTCCGCAGGCTCCCATAGTGATCGGCTGACCATTCTGAGAAAGCGGCAAGGGGCGGCAGCCTTTTCCAGGGTGTGTGTAATTGCTGCCTCTTGCATTTTGGTACCAGGTCCAAGATGAATCTGCAGTGAGTAACATAGTCAAGCAAATGCACAAAAAGTGGAGAAATATAGGCAACACAAATGGGCTTTCCGCTTTCGTCTGCAATCATGTTCGTGCTTTGTTTCACTGAAATGCTGAATTGTACATATATATAAATAACAAAAAAAATTAAAGGGGCACTCCCTAGTATTCCAGGATGGCCTATTTATTTTCCTAACTCAACCTATGTGCACTAAGCATCCCAAAAGCCCAAAATGTACAATCATGTGCGGCTTATTTCACTTTAAAATGTAATCAAAGATAGCGAATGTGGTTGAACCGAATCAAGGCGAATAGGGTGGAACGGCAAAGGACACTCATCAGTCAAATTGCAAGCGAGGGCTTCCCATGCCGACGAGCAAGACTGGTCGGCTGCTTGTTCGGACGTGAAGCCATCGCTTGTGATTGTCTGATGAGCCCCGTTCGCTGTTCGCCTACATTCGGCCGGGTTCAATGATGCCATTTGCACGTCTGAGATTCACTATCTTTTATCACATTTTTATTAGTGAAATAAGCCGCACATGATTGTAACTTTAAATTTTTTGAATGCTTATAGCACATAGAATGTGTTATGGCCATAAGTAGGCCATCTTAGAAAGCTCCCGAGCGCCTCTTTAAGAGAAGGAATTTCAGCTTTGGAATATGCATTAAGAAAGGAGGTCCATCATTGCTGTACACATGAAATACTAATATGATATAAAAAAAATTGTGTCATGAAAGCTTTTCACATATATGATACTTTAGGTACCCTTTATTGAATTAACCATTTGACTATTTTTAAATTCAACATTGCGAAGTATGAAAGAAGTATACTGCTGTGAACTCCCAGGTTTTGTACAAATATGTGCAGTCTCGGGCGGCCGAGCGATGTGAAAAAACACCTTTGGCTCCACTCGAAGACATGAAAAAGAAAACACGAATGAGTGTGCCATCACCATAGCTCACTACTTTCCCTTTCTGTGTTCAGAAATAGACATCAATATGTCTCACCTCTGTCATCTTTGCTAGTCTTTACTAGCGAAGCGGGCTAGCTTCCCCTGGATGGGTATTCTTTGCACTGCAAAACTAATTTGTGGGACACGGCTATCAGAAAGCACTGATGTCATTCTCATCCGCATGTACACTCTTCGAAGATAGTTCACCTTCTAGTCTAATGGCCAGACGTGAACAATCTTCTTTTTTTTATTTTTTTTATTTTTAGTAGGAAAATAGTAATTGAACGAGCATAATTTTGGGATATTTAGAATGCTTGGAGCCCGTCGAACGTGTTATCACCAAGAACAGCCGATCTCAGAAACGTCTTTAGTGCACGTTTAAGTCAGTACCTGTGTTTGTCTCTTTGTGTGCCTGCCTGTTTCAGTCCTTGCTTTTTGTGCCGTTAGTGTGTTCTGAATAAGTCAATGAAGTGAAAAAAATAGAAAAAATGCCTTGTAGGCCCAGGTACGTAACTCACCATCCCGGAGAGCAAAGAGAGGTGGCCAAGAGGAGGCCACGGCCTCACCAGGTGGAGCAGCCACAGCAGCACCTAGGAGAGCAGATTAGCAGAGGTTAGAGAGACGAGTAACATCAAGATCTAGATTTGCTTATACGCTTAGGACATCCTGTAGCTTTAATAAAGCAAAAGATAGCCACAGAACATATCCTAAATGACGTGCAATCCAGTATAAATAAAGCACAATATTCTTTCACAACGTCAATCTAGCCCTATGCTAAGGAGCTATGCTAGTCAAAACATTCAACCCAATTTCTTTCTTGTACTAATAGCAGGAAGCATGCATATGCCCAAACAAAATGTATGCTACAGTTGCCAATAGGGCGAGATTTCATCAATGCATGCCCACAAAATGTTTTGTAATTTCACTCCACCAGCAAATCGCTCTCACTTGTTTTAGGATTTTCAGACCATCAGCCAATCGCTTTAACTTGATTTATGATTTGTGATGACGCAAACTTGTCGAGGTAATGTCAGCTATTCCTTGCGGTACATTTAGTGAGGTGAAACAAGGGCTGTGGTCACTACCATTAAAGTGGTATTGTTGCTTATGATGTTGCCACAGCCAGGTTCCTTTATGCACTAAATAAATAAAGACTAATTTTTGAAATCACGCCTTTAAGATAGTATTTATTCACGTGCAACAATGCCAACCTTACCAACTCGTGCCGTTGCAACTACTCGCATGTCAAGTAAGCAATGACTGTCTCGTGCTATGCTGCATAAAGAAGTCATGAAATGAAGTCACCCTGCAAGTACATAATTAGATTCGGGCCCACCAGCACTGTCACCCCTGTCAGTAAATTAATTTCTGCTTCTATACAGATCAAAGATCAAAACACATTAAGTTTTGCAACATACAGTCAGAGGCGCCTTGGGCAACGACACTGTGTGTGTGTGTGTGCAAGGGGGGGGGGGGGAGGGGCACACAGCAGAATCTCGATAATATGAACCACTCCACTCCACCCCTTCCCCGCATTAAAAGTTACCCAAACATTAACCGGCAATGCAGTTTGGCACGACAAGTTGCGCCATCCAACGAGCGAAGGCGCGAGGAGAAAAGAAAAAGAACGAACGAGGAGGAGAACGAAAGTAATAGATGGAGAGGGTGGTAAGGGAGTCCGTACGCTATCTTCAGCCGATACACGTACCCATAGATGGCGCAAGTTGTCCACGGCGCGCGCGGCTCCGCCGGCGGGCGCGCTCTCCGCTTCCCCCCCCCCCCCCCCCCCCGGCCGCCGCTTCCCTCCTCCTTTTCCTCTTCCTTCTTTTCTCGTTTATTTTCCCGCTCCAACATGCACTGGAGCATTGATTTAGATTGGTTACTTATCACAGCAAGGCAACTTCAAATAGCTGCTTCTGCCATGAGACGGAGACAAGGATGAACGCATGTACATTTCATTCATGATTTATTATTTTCACACATTTGTACAAGAAATCTAGCACAGTAATTCACATCATATGTAAACAACAAAATACAGGAAGATATAGTGGACAACACAAACCACGAGATAAAAATATATTTGCAAAACCCTTTCAGCACGAAATATGATCAAAGATACCTTCTAAATAACTGCAAAAAACAAGACCTTTTCTATTTATTATGTGCATCATGCATGCACCTCACAACGTTCGTGCTTTCCTGGCAGCTGCTGTTCTCTTCAGCACAGGTTGCTGAAGCTCTCTGTTCAGCAGGAGTAAATGCCAAAGAAGTCGTTGGTGGCAGAACATTCGGAGAAACCTTTTCTTACAGCCTGCTGAACAGAGAGGGTCTACACAGTTCTCTGCCATTGAAGCACAGAGATTCTTCAACACACCATCTTTGTAGATAAGAGCTGGAATACGTATCATAAAGTACTTTTCCAGCTTTTCCACATATTCCAGACAAGTGCCTGTGTGGAACAGCGACTGCACCAAACATGCCTTCATCGTCTTGAGCACTAAGCAGTGCCAAAAACGGCTGTTTTTGGCACCGCCGGACATGGACAGCGTTCCGCTGTCCGTGTCTGGCGGTGTGGAGTGCGCACGTGCTCTACGGCGTGCACTGGTTCGGCGATTTTATAAAGTAGCTTAGCGAAAAGGATCTTTAGAACGCCGTCTGACCGGGGTATTACTCACTTGCGCCGCTGAAAGAGAAAAGCGCGCGAGTTACCTTCCCGGATAGAGTTGGAGCAAATAGAACCGAAACCAAACCTACCTCTCGCTTTGGAAATCCTTCGGGAATAGAAAGAACGCCATATCGCAGCACAGTAACGCCAAGGCATCCCCTTTGAAGAACACGCGAGTGTTCAAGCTCAAGTTTATGCTCTATCTACGCCGATCCAAGCAAGCCACCTTCCGCAGAATGGGAGAAATCGGACTCGGAGCACTTGACAACAAACGCGCAGGCGTTCACGCGCGCCCGGCGCCCAGCGCGCCGACGACCGTTGAGAACCAACGCAGTCGAGCCGGCCGAGCGCCAAGCGGCCGAGCTATATTAGCGCTAGATTTGCAGCGGTAAAAACACGTACCCAGCGCTTGAGCGTGGTAAGAGCGCCAGTTGTAAACACGGCGGTGGAAGCGCGAAAAGCCGGAGTGGGTGATTAGCATATTGACGTCACCGTGGCGTCAATCAGGCGTCATCGTGACGTAACTTTTGAAGAGCGCCCTCGACGAGCTTTCAATTAACGCCGCTTGCTTCGGGAGCCTTACCTCACCGGGCTCCTGTGACATCTCGCCTACTCCTAGAGTTCCCCCAAAAATAAACGTCACTACTGCTGCGTGAAAGATTGCCACAGTCACGAAGGTAATTCAAGCGTCACTATTTCAATTCCCTTAGAGATCTTGGGAAACGACAAGGCGACAGAAGTGGATTACTGCAGTGCGACGCATCAAGTAAGTGAATTCTACAGTAATTGTTGAAGTGAACGAAAAAAGATGCGCAGGCTTGGAAAGCGGTTCGACGAACTTGTTTTGCAGACTACTCGGCAAAATAACAAATTTATACAAGTTGTTTTACGAGTCACTTAAACAGTCACACAGGTAAATATGGTAGAAACAATCAGGCCGATTGTTGCTTTGCTGTGCCGTCGAGAATCAGGCGATCAGGCCTTCAAGAAGCGAGAGACCCACTGGCCCGTTGCGGCACTCGTAATTGTACGGGGGCATAGCCGTCAAGCACACACGCGATCACAACCAAAACCTTTTAAACCTGCGAGTTCTCAAATAGTAAATTTTCGTAGCACATTTGTTTATTTCGGCAACCAAATTTAATGCTGAGTCTGGTAACAAATGTGATGGCATGCAGAAAACAGGATGCACATGTTTTTTCTTTAGGAAAAAATCATGCGACACATAAAGATCCTTCTCTCACGCACATTTTGTTGCCTATCACCTTCTTACACCAGGCTTGCATATCACATTACAGTCACTGCAACGTGCGTACTGTTCTCTAGCATGCAGTGTTTGGTTCCAATTACCCACCTTTTATTCTAGCCGGGGGCGAGCGCGAGGAAACAGGAAGAGCGTACTGCACCAGGCTGGGGCCGGGCAGGAACGATGCAGCCGTTCTGGTTGGTCTGGCCCATGGCGATCCCCGGGTCGTTTCACCAGCGAGGTTCGGATCACGAACGGCGGAAACGGCTAGCCCTGGCCATACCGGCCTAGGCCATGACGATCCCGAACTGGTACCGCAGCGAGACTCGGGCTGTGATAGCCCGGAACAGCTAGCCTACGCAGCGCTGGCGTGGGAAGGACGATCCGCAGGCCTGGACACGGACGCCGACTGCGAGCTCTTAACGAAAGGCGACAACCAGGGTCGGCGGGTGCGGAGTGCCAGCTCTCGAAGACGGAAAACTGGGAAGTACAGTAAACCGATTAGCTGTCTTCTCGTTGTGTTGCGTAATTCCCTGGTAGACAAGGGAAACACATACCGATTGGGCGGCGATTAATATAGAGCGATCCCACAAGTGGTGAAGGCAACTCAAAGAAGTATCCAAATGACAACTCAATATGCTCGCCCGCTGGCTATGCTGGGTAACAAAGACTTTCGAACTGACAGCCGTCAAAATTTTTCTCCTGAAAATCGATACATTCAGGCTCGTATCGCTCGCTGAAGATCCATCTACAAACGTCTCTGCAGATCTAATATTACGAAATTCCCGATTTCAAATGCAGCAAACACAAAAGAAACAAAGAAATATCCTTACCTTCTTCGCGACTTGCTTCCATGACCGTTTTATGGTGGCTAGAAGTTAGAAGTTAGAACGCACCATAACCCCCATAACCATATGTTCATCCGGGCCAGATTGCCCAGTGTACATAGAGGCCGCCGACGATTCGCACCCCTTCTAGCGACACAGACGTTTTCCATTCGTTTTTATTTTATTTTTTAACCCTTTAAGGCACAATGTATCTTCCAGAATACATTCCATATAATAGCAGTTTTTTGGAACCCAAAGCAATACTCAGGCGAAGTTTTTACGTATATTAGTAGATACATTTTTTGGTTTCGGTTTCATTGTTTTGAATTTTCGCCGCCAGGGGTCTTCCAGATACTTCGTTGGCTCCGATGCGCATGGCGGCGCCCATGACTCGTATTGTCCGCGTCGTGCTACGCATTTCGGCCTGCTGTTACAAAAGTAAGCTGTACTTTGCTGTGAAATATGTTAATTTTGCATTTTTAGAAGTTCTGGAGTCCATAGCGCAGACGTATGTTATCCTGAAACGTATGAAAGTCGGAGAAAAAAGTACATCGTAGATATGCGTATCGTGTAAAGGCTGTTTCACATGCTGCGATTCTCGCCCGAAATCGATGCGATTTCCAGTAAATGTGCGATTAAAATCGCAGTCGCACTGCCGCTGCGGTTCTGCGACTGGTTTCCACCAAGTCGGTATTTTGCCGCAGAGTCGGTGCAATCGCTTTCTCGTCATCCAGCCGTTCATTAGGCAGCTTTAATCCGCGAAAATAAATGTAGACACATAAAAGCTTCTGGTTTAATGCTTAATTACGAAGTGTGTAGCGTTGCGTCCGACGTAACCCAAGTTACGTCCAAATCTCCGCCTTCCCTAGGTTCACGGGGGAGAGAGGGGAGGGCGGGGGGGGAGGGTTAGGTATGCGCGTTTCAGTGCTCCGTCCGGACGTAACGCTAGCCACAGCGGCTTAATTATTAGAAATTTCTAGTTACATATTGTATTCCTAAAACTTATGTGCCTACTAAGACGTGTTTGTTGTATTTCAGACAAAGTCAAACGCGTCGCGTCCGTGTCCGAAGCGCCGGCCACTCCGACTGAAATCGCGCAGTTGTTGGAGCGTGTGAAACCAAACATTGCGATCGCACTCGCTGCGTCGGCTGTCACACCGATTTTTGTTCGCACAGTCGCTGCATCTGAAACAGGCTTAAGAGAGGAGTCGCACAGTAGCTCTGTGATTTCTGTGGTGTTCCCTTCCGTGCTTAGATTTAACAGTGTTTCGGTAGTTTTAAGCAGATAAATGTTTTGCCAGGTAAATAGGTTGGGCGATAGTTTAGGGGCGGGCGCTCACTCTGAATCTCACATACCTATGCACGAGGAATCAGCTGTAATTGTCGGGAGAAAGCGTCCTGTTTGGCGTGGTTTAATACATCCCTATGTTGACCTGTTTACTGATAAAGTTTGACGTGGTGCTTTTTTCTTTTAGGTTTCATATTCTACTGCTGCCCGATGGAAATTCCATCGGGATCTTTCTACCAGACACGGAGTCACGATCGTCCCTGTGTGGTTTTGATTCCGGAAAGTGAAACAGTGTCCGATGCGGGATCTAGTGATAGTGAAGTGAGTGACAGTGACGAGCAGAACTTGCCAACGTAGGGCCTAACAAAAGTACTTCCAAGCGATAACAAAACTGAAGGCGGAACGCCCACCTGTCCAGTTCCGTCAACTTCAAGAAAGAAACAAAAGCCACCGCCGCAAGGTTTTGACTGGCGAATGGGAGACCGGTGTTTTGTGGAGCCGGCGAAACCCATGTTTACGGCCTCTGTTGATGTCAAAAGCCCAATGAAATATTTTAAAGTTTTCATCAGCTGCTGACAGTTGTTGACGAGACAAACCTCTAATCTCTGCGTCAGGCTGGAGCGTATGGGTAAACATTTTTTACACTGTGTCAGCGTGCTTACGCAAAGTGCACATTATTCTAACTGAATCGTTGCATCGCCCCTTCAATTAAACACCTTATAAAATCAAATGTGGTGTTTGAGCTCTATACATCTTATTTATTTTACAAGAAAACATGTTTTCTTTACACACCAGATATATTCGTAATGTGTGCTCACCAGAGGCACCCTGGTGTGCATGTCAGGCCAGTTTAGTGTGCCGTGGTGTGCAGATTAGACTGGTCTGGTGTGGCGTAGTGTGCACATCAAGCCATTCTAGTGTGCTGTGGTGTGCACATCCGACCAGCCTAGTGTGTGTTGGTGTGCACATCAGACCACACTAGGATGGTGCGATGGGCACACCAGACCAGTCTAATGTGTTCTGGTTGGCTCACCAGGACACATTAGGCTGGTTTGATGTGCGCACCAGAACACACCAGGCCGGTCTGATGTTTACACCAGCAAACACTAGGACACACCAAACCGGTCAGGTGGATTTTTCAATAGGGTTAAAATGCATGCTATGGATAGGCTGTATGAAGCGGGCTGCCAGGGCGGCTCGCATTGCATTTGCTGCGCGATTAAAGACTAATTCGGCATAACACTTCATTGGCCATAAACGACAGCAAACACCTGGTAAAGATCAGTTCAGAACGGGAGCCACTTTTTGCTGCCATACGGCCAAATAGCCAAATCGCCAACCAAGCCCGCGCCGCAGGCCTTCGGAACGCTCGGAAGCGGTCGAATGCTCGAGCCGGTATACGATCGCAGTGCCGCCGCGTAAACCCGGGATTTTTCTACGCTCGCCGTTCGTCGGGGCCTCATCGCACTAGCCCTTTCTAGTATGCACCGTTTTTTCCGCAGCGGGTACGTCGACGCATCATTTCTTGTTTCCGTACATTACAAACTGCATTTGTTTCTTTTCTGATCTAAAATTAAAAAAAAACTAGTGTCATACATAATTGAAACGGTTCGTGACACTTATATTTTGTATCTCGACTAAAAAAAAGCTTTTAGCGGCTCTGACCAGAAGTAAGCCCAGGACCAAAAACGTCACATTTCGCGAGCTTTTGGAAACGTGGGTTGCCCTCGTAGGCAGAGGAGGTTTCCGCGTCGTCCGGTTAAAATATGACGCACTGATATTTAGTTACTCTCTCCATGCCCGCTGGTTTTCCCGAACCACAAGAGACGTGGAAACCGTAAAAAAAGCAGACGCTTAGATATGATTGCAGGGCCCCTTTAAGATAGTGATCACCTCCGCATCGAAGCTGGTTTATACTTGGGTAGACAATATCTGTCAATTTTAACAATACAGCAATTTGGCTCTGAAATCACGAAGGCTTCTCCAACCTCTCCGAATATAGTTGAGAGGCATTTAGCATGTTTTGGTATTTTTGAGGAAAGTAGATAAATGGGTTAGTTGGCGTATCACTGAATGGAAAGCGCCGAATAGACAAGGACGAAGAAGGGGGCAGGGACGAAGCGCATTCTCAACTGAAGGTTTATTGAAACAAACATTGACCATTAATACCATCTGTTAAGTTGGGGCGTCTCGGCCCCTATCTGGAGGGAGAGTACATCCGTCGGTGGCTGAGTATAAACTGCTTTTATTCCCACGATCCAAGCCTGGTCGCGTCACTGGAGGCCCGGGTAACCCGATCTCCGGATGCCGCGGCGGCGGGACGGCGGCATTACGTGATCGCCCAAGTGGCGCCATGGGGAGTTCCACAAAGCAGCGGAATCTTGCTCGTATTATACACAATATCCCTTCCTCCTTTGATTGAGTCACCGTAGCGGTCCGGGGGAGGCCGTTCGCGCTGGGGTCTTGGCAACGCAGTGGAAACTGGCGCTGACTCGCAATCCCGCTGGACGGCAGGTACCGTGTCTCACGGGTCAGATCGCGCGCCAGCTCTATCTTGAGAATCGGCCGCTGGAGGTCGATTTTGTTCGGGCGATGCTGGGGAGTCAGGCTGTAGAACATATGGAGCCGGAACATGGCTTGTCACGGTTTCCTTGCTGGAATTGCGCGATGTCGAGTTCGCCGTCTGATTCTTCTGTGCACCGGCTTTAATGTGAACCAGGTGTCCACGAACCGTTCCATTCTCGCACTTTACCAGCCAAGAGCGGTATTCAGTCTCTTCATAACGGCTCCTTTAATCCAAGTAGGGTTTCCAACGAAGTTGCGGACGAAGACGGATTGTCCTACTGTAACTTCTCTAGGTAATCTTTCTCCACGGCATTCTGATCCCGGCTCTTCCTGCACGTGGCGCTGTAGCCGTGTGAGCGCTGTAGAAAATTTGCGTGCGAACATGAGCGCCACTAGTGTTTTTCTAGTTGTTGTACAGACGGTGTTGTGCTGTTTTAACAACAACTTTGCCCGTCTGCACGAGCATGTTGCTGTTTCGTTTTGACTTTTTGCCAACGCCTGTTTCGTCTCGAGGACCATTCTTTCCTACTGTCTGTTTGTGGCGGGATGGTAAGGGGCACTTGTTATATTAGTCACACCATTTTTCGTTGGGAAGTCTTTCACCTCGGACGAAACAAAGGATGGTCCATTGTCCGTTACTATCTTTTCGCGGACCCCAAACGTTGCCAAGAGTTTCCGGAATTCTTCAATCACTATGATTGACTGTATGTTGCGTATGCAGCGTACTTCTAGCCACTTGCTGTACGCATCGACAACAATCAGCAGAATCTTCCCGTCCACGGGGCCATTGAAGTCCACATGAATGGTCTGCCAAGCCGTCAACGCTCGCGTGCATTCGGGGATTGGTGTCCCTTGTGTGGTGCCTTCTGGAGTCGCCGACCAATTTCGCAGCTTCTTGCCAGTCTTTCAATGCCGCTGTCAAGACATGGCCAGAAAAAGTAACCTCGTGCGCATGCCTTTACAACTACTACACCTCTATGACCTGCATGCACCAAGTCAAGTACATCTTTCCTCGCCTTTGTGGGAATGACCATTCTGGAACCTCTCAGGAGGCAACCTTGTTGCACTGAAAGTTCTGTGCCGAGTCTGCCGTACGGTGAAAACTGTTTCTTTGACAGTTTATACAGTTCTCCACTTGAAATAGCTGTGAGCACTCTAGACAAGAGTGAATCCTGTCGGGTCATTTGGGCGAGTTTTACGAGGCGATAGTTCGACACTTGGAGGTGACGCCAACATAAGTTCGTCCGCCGCCGGGGAACAGGGCTCGTCGACATGTTATGGAAGCGACAACCTGCTGAGTGCATCAGCGTTTTGTTGGAGTCTTCCCGGTTTGTAGACTAAATTGAACTCGTGAGTGGCAAGCTTGAGGCACCATCGTATCTTACTAGGTGACATGACTTGGGGCACTTGCTTTTATTCTCCAAAGATGCCAAGCAGAGGTTGGTGATCTGTTAAACTGTCACGTGTCTGCCTGCAATGTACTGGTGAAAATGACTGACACCGTAAATTACTGCCAAGTCTTCCTTGTCGAGCTGGGAGTAATTATTTTCCGCGGCTGACAGTGTTCCCGATGTGAAAGGTATTGGGGCCTCTCTACCAAGTTCATCTTTCTGGGCGAGCTCGGCAATGACACCTTACGGTGACGCATCGACAGACATGGGAAGAGGCTTCGTCTCATCGCAATGAGCAAGTACATTGGAAGATTGAATCAAGCCCTTAAGAGCATCAAAATAAGTCGGGTGCTTCCTTTCCCACTTCCAAGGCGTATTTTTCTCCAGGAGCTTGTACAGCTCGGCGGCAACTGTCGTGCGGTTTTCCAAAAAACGGTCGTAGAATGCGAGATGTAAAAAAAACAAAAACTTGCAGCGATGCATTATCGGTGTGCTCGGGTGCTGGAAAGATAGCTTGCACTTTCTCCTCGGTAGTGTGCACTCCTTTAGCGTCAATTCTGTATCCCAGAAACCGAACTGACTTGATACCAAATCGGCACTTCTCTTGCTTGAGGCGTAGTCCTGTCTTGCTGAACCTCGATAAAACCTGGTCCAGGCGTTCTGCATGCTCCTAAGTGCCCTTCCCACTGACAATGATGTCGTCAAGGTAAACACTCATCGCCTGAATTCCGGCCAGTGTGGTCTCAATCAGGCGTTGGAAGATGGCTGGTGCTGCAGAAATTCCGAACGGTAGCCGTTTGACTTGGAACAGTCCTTTGGTGGTGTTTATTTTTAGCACAGCAGCAGTTTCGTCGTCAACATTCATTTGCTGGTATGCCTGGTACAGATCCAGAGTCGAGAAGAAAGTTCCACCGTGCAGATTTGCGAACACTTCAGTAGTTGTTGGCAAGCGGTACGACGCCTTCTTTGCGGCTGAGCAAACAGTGCTCCTGTAATCGCCGTAAACACGAAATGTGCCGTCACCTTTGCGTATGAACACTACTGGTGTGACCCACTCAGCATGCTGCGCCAGTTCCAGGATGCCCTGATGTTGCAAACGATCAAGGTCGTTGCAGGGCCAAGGGCAGAGAACGAGCCTCGCAAAACTTGGGTGCTGCTCCGCCTTCCAGTTTCATGTGAACCAAAGGGCCCGTGTAACCGTCGCAGGTTGTCCTCGTGGAGCTGAGGAGGGTTGTAGGGCCTCACCTTGCGGTACGTCTCCTCGCTGATCAGGGTACACAAGGCACCGGAATCCACTTCAAATTATAATGATTTGCCTTCAATCTTCAATGTCACAAGCAATTTAGGACACGGTCCGTGCGTTGTCACCCTGTTGAGCTCATGGTAAAAATCTCCATGTTCCTCTCGCTGCCGGTCCACTGCTGGGGGAGTAATGTCCACGTTGTGCTGACTTCTTTTGTGGCTAGCACTTTTACTTTGCTTTCTCTTCGTGATGCAGGCTTTCTCGATGTGTCCACGCCTGTGACAGTAACGGCACTCCTCGTTGCGGAATCTGCAAGTCGAAGGACTGTGCTGGCCTAAACATCGAAACCAAGGTCGAGTTGACGATCGCCCGGAATTTTCAGCTTTCCCCTTCGATGTCTTGTGAACTAGTGGGAGGTAAGTCTTATGCCTGATACTCTGTTGCTCTTTTGAAGCGCTTTCAACTCTAGTTGCGAGCTCGAAAGCCTTCTCGAAAGTGAGATCCCTTTCCACAAGAAGGCGCTGCTACAGCAACTCGTCTTTTACACCACAAACTAACCTGTCACGTAGCACGATGTCTAGTGGCAGTTTGGTGGTATGAACGGGCGTCGTAATGACTGCTTGACTCGACGAACCCGTTGTCGATACGGCAGTCGTGGTCGCTATTGTCACTATCCCAAAATTGCAGTCGGTTGCAAGTTTCTTCAGAGCTGCCACGTAGCTGCTTATTGACTCGCATTGCTGTTGACCTCGACGCTGGAATTGGTAGCGACTGTAGAGTTCAGACGGTCGAGGATCGAGGTGCGTTCTCAGGGTTGAGACCAGTTCTTCAAAACTGACATCTCCTGGTTTTCTTGGTGCAACTAGAGCACGAATAGTCTCGAACGCCTCCGCGCCACACAAGGTTAGTAAAAGTGCACGTTTCTTCACCGGATCGGTAATCGAGTTGGCCGCGAAGTAGAAGCTCAGCCGCTCGCTCCAGGAAGACCGGCACTTGCCCCTGAAAACTTCGATTGTCCGCTCCGTCGTCATGACTTGTGGCCCGGTGTCCCACCGTAGAAGTCAGGCTTCGTAGGTTCGGATCTAGCTCCTCGTCGCCAATGTTAAGTTGGGGCGTCTCGGCCCGTAATTGGAGGGAGAGTACATCCGTCGGTGGCTGATAATGAACTGCTTTTGTTCCTACGATTCAAGCCTGCTCGCGTCACGGGTGGCTCGTATAACCCGATCTCCGGTGCCGCGGCGGCAGGATGGCGGCATTACGTGATCGCCCGAGTGGCGCCGTAGGCAGTTCCACAAAGCGGCGGAATCTTGCTCGTATTATACACAACACCATCTAGCTAGGTATTGTCTCAAAAACAAAACTCTTTATCTGTTTAGTGCAGTGACGGCACACTAATACACAGACTCTCCCCTTGCTCTCTAATGCGGATTGCCGCATGTATTTCTCGCGCTCTTTTGGTTGGGCATCTGCCCAGAACTGTTTTTTTTTTCAATTCCAGCCACATGGGCACCTATCACAGTGCACTGCAAGATTGCCCAACGGGGACCGCTTCACTGACCAGGCATGTTCCCTGGCCCTCTCATTTATGCAACACCCTGTTTGGCCCACATACGATTTCCCGCAACTCATTGGTGTGCTATCAACCACTGACGTGTCACACTCCACGTACTGCTTAGTGTATCTCTTTTGACGCAGTTAACCCTCTCTGTGGTTGTTGTTTATTTTTGAACATAGATGCGACAGCTTGTGTGGTGCTGCAAACACCACTGGCACTTCAAAATGAGCCGCCACTTTTTTCTGATTGTGAGGTAGATTGTGAATGTAAGAAATCACCGTCGGCCTTGTTGTCTGGAAGAAATATGGTCTTCATCTTTTTTTTATCTTGGAAACAAGGTCTTCAGCTACTTCCCCAAGAAGCGATCGGGGTATCATACGCGTTTTAGACAATCCACCTGCGTAAGGAAGCTTTCATCCGCGACATGGTGGCATGATTTTGCCAGCAAGGCTCTCATTACGCAGGATGCTGTTCACCTTTTAAAGAGTTTAGATTGCGCAGAATTAAAGGGCAGAACCCCTTTCTTAGTTCGCAGCTCATATTTCCAACAGACATGGTCCCCTTCGAAGTTGAGGCTCAAATCCAAAAACTGCATCCTTGCCTTTGTCATTGTGTTATGGGTGAACGTCAATCCATGTGAATTCAAGTTAAAACAATCCAGCACATTGATTAAGTCCATGCTAACAATAACAGACTTCGGGGCAAGCACCGAGAAATCATCCACATATTGACAGATTGTGTATTCCCCCAAACTTTCGCTTCGCTTGCGTATTTCCTTATCACATTCAGCCGAAAATATATCACAGAGCACTGGCGCAACATCATATCGATTAAATGGAATACTAAATATGTAGCTAGGGAGAGTATTCCATAGAATAATAAGGCAATAAATATTATTGGGAGGAATTTGCCCTTCATAAAATTGTGCATTCTCTTTAAGCTGGACAAGGTTAAACATAAAAAACCGTCTATATTAAGAGTGATATTAATGGGCAGAATGTGGCATAGAAGTAGTAGGCTAGTGTCTGGTGTGGTATCAAAAGCCATACATATCTTAAGCTAGGGTAAATGTTGAACTCATTTAACACGCCTCGTTAAATGACAGCTTCGTTCCATTTTCCACCAGACAGGACACCATAAACTATGTACCGTTCGATAGACTTAAGATATATCTTACGAAGTTAGTTAAAATTTAGTCCACATGAACTCGAAGAGAATCTGCTAAGGTAAATTGTGTGTTGAATTACTTTAGTCTTAATATAATTGGCTAGGTTCAAGAAGGAAAGAGGCGCATCAAAATCAACTCATAAAATTTTGAGTTCACTTTTAAAGTAAGTTTAGACATTGTTTATTAAATGAAATGGGAGGAAATATCTTTAGAAATACTTCAGGGGCAATTGATTAGCAAAAGAATTTTGAAGAATTGAAAATAGGTTTCTTTCTCGTGCGCAATCTTCTATAAAATTAACCACTGCTGTAGAGTAATACTCAAGTACTCTACGTGTCGTACGGGTTATTACTCGAATTACATCATTTCCAAATACTTGAATCTGGACGTAGGACGCAAAATTAAAACTAGATAAGTCTATAATCAATATTTTCATAATAAAAACTTAGGGGTGATTGTTGAGGACATCCTAGAGGAATATATATATATATATATATATATATATATATGGGTGATTTCATTTCAACTCAGGCACGGATTTAGGGTCGAATTTTTAATTTTGACGAAAACAATATATGTCACGGGGACATTCCTATAATAAAGAAACACGTAAACGGCATTGTCGTCGCATTTTTGTCTCAAGTTATGGACTATGAAGCGGTCAAGGTGGAAACTGACGTTTTTCCAGCTTCACGGAGGTGCCATATTTCACTCCATCCCTTTTCCATACCTTTTACGCTACATCAATATAACTTTTTGGGAACACTCTAGACATAGGCTTGCTCAGCTAATTGAGCTTCTAGGTCATAACATTTTTAATTATTTTTTTGTTTATTTTTCAAACCGCCTCTCTGCGACGATATTTGAAGAGGTTCAACAAGCTGTGCTGTGTGACCTAGTCAACATATTTTTATGATCGTTATATTACCGTAAAGCTCCAATTAAGCTCTTTCTTTTGAGTATATTTTCAATATTTTGCGATAAGTATATAATGCGCTACATGTGCCTGAAGAAGGAAAATTACAAAAAAAACTAGCAAGTTTGGAGTCGATTTTCTAAAAAAAACACCTTTTATTTCTTGCATTGCTTATTCACAGTCAGTTGATATAGTAGTCTATCAGAAACTATTAGCAGAAATTGTAATATAATGTTTATATGGCCGCTATTAAGACTCGAATCTCGTGCTATGAGCGTTTTGAACGAGACTTCGCACAGGCGCTCTGCTGAGCAGAAATGTGGCCTATGTAAGGTTTTCTATTTATCGTTAGCAGTTACCTCAATATCCAGCCATAAAAATTAATAAAATTTAGAGTAGCGTACTTAAAAAAATTTACTTCGAAGTCCGTAACCACAAGCACGGGCACAGCGTTTACTTCCTCCCAATACGGGGGAATGCCGATCCTTAGAGAATTCCTCTGGTGCCTTTTGCTTTCGGCTTTGATTCTGAAATACGGAACTAGACATTTAATTGTCATATTTTTTAATGTCAAACAGATTTTCAGTGTATATACATACGCATGATTTAGCAACTGACGCTTAGGAAGTACGGTTTATTGTTTGCGCGTACAAACTCTTTCTTAACATAAGCATTTCGTGGCGCGTAAGGCTGCTTCAAACGTGTTAGTCATGTGTTAGGTTTAATTTTTATTTTCCGTGATTCATGCTGGGTTACCTACACTTTTCCCCATTAACTTAAGTTTGTCCGGGAGTCTGGATGTTACGTATCTTCTCCGTCAATACATAGGGCGAAGCTCACACACCTTTCAAATCACGCCAATGCCAAGTAAATAAATATTGTTAGGATAAATATTGTTGCTTTACTGGCTTTTACGCTGAGATATTGAGGTAAGTACTAACATTAAATAGAAAACCTTACATAGGTCAAAATTCTGTTCAGCTGGTTTTAGAAAATCGACTTCAAACTTGCACGTTTTTCTAAAGAAAGACTTGCAAGTTTGAAGTCGATTTTCTAAAAAAAAGACAGCTTTTATTTCTTTCATTTTTATTTGCAGTTAGGTAATATAGTAATCTGTCAGGACCTACCAACAGAAATTGTAATATATTGTTTGTATGCCCGCTATTAGGACTCGAGTCTCGTGCTGTGAGAGCTTTGAATGGGACTTCGCATAGACGCTCAGCTGAGCAGAAGTTTGACCTTTTTAAGGTTTTCTATTTAATGTTAGTACTTACCTCAATATCTGAGCGTAAAAGCCAGTGAAGCAACAATATTCATCCTAACAATATGTATTTACTTGGCACTGGCGTGATTTGCAAGGTGTCTGAGCTTCGCCCTATGTATTGACAGAGAAGATACGTAACGTCTAGACTCTCGGACAAACCTAAGTCAAGAAGAAAAGGTCTAAGTAACCCGGCATGAATCACTGAAAATAGAAATGAAACCTAAACACATGACTAACACGTTCGAAGCCTTACACGTTACAAAATGCTTGTTATTTTACGAAAGAGTCCGTACGCGTACAACATAGACCTTGTTTCCTAAGCGTCAGTTACTAAATCGTACATATGTATATGCACTGCATATCTGTTTGACATAAGAAAATATGACAATTACATGTCAAGTTCGGTATTTCAAACTCAAAGCCGAAAGCAAAAGGCCCCAGAGGAATTCTCTAACGATCCGCATTCCTCCGTATTGGGAGGAAGTAAGCGCTGTGCCCGCACTTGTGGATACGGACTCCTAAGTAACTTTTTTTTAAGTGCAGTACTCCAAATTTTACTAATGTTTATGGTTGGATCTTGAGGTAACTGCTAACAATAAATAGAAAACCTTACATAGGCCACATTTCTGCTGAGCAGAGCGCCTGTGCAAAGTCCCGTTCAAAACGCTCATAGCACGAGATTCGAGTCTTAATAGCGGCCATCCAAACAATATATTACAATTTCTGTTGGTAGTTTCTGATAGACTACTATATCCACTAACTTTGAACAAAAAATAGAAGAAATAAAAAGTGGGATTTTTTTTAGAAAATGGACTCCAAACTTGCTAGTTTTTCGAAATTTTCGTTTTCAGGCACATGTAGCGCAGTATGTACTTATCGCAAAATATGAAATATGGCACCTCCGATAAGCTGGAAAAGCGTCAGTTTCCACCTTGACCGCTTCAACAGTCCATAACTTGAGGAGGAAAAATCCGACGACGTTGCCGTTTGTGTCTTTATTATAGGATTTGCCCCAAAACATATATTTGGTTCGTCGAAATTAAAAATTTGAACCTAAACCCGTGCCTGAGTTGATATGAAATCACCCATATATAATTTTGTTTAGATTCGGTTGTAACATAACATACTTGACAATCTAAAAAGAATATTAGGATTAGTGAGTAAAGATTACTTGGGTAGTTATGTGTTTTTAATAAATTCCGAACAAAGGGAGGGTAGCATACTGAGTCAAAAGCTCGCAAGAAGTATAAGGAATTAAGTAGTGATACTTTAGAGTGTTTTTTTTTTTCGTATCTTGTAGGCGCTTATTTAAATTATATCAAGCTAATATCGAGAATTTCTCATGTGTAAATTTAAACGAATTTGAGTGTAATAATTAATATTTATGCAAGGAAAAATATAATCTGCAAAAAAAAGTCTTTCAAGCACCTTCCTCAATAAGGAGTTCAGACATAAAAGACGATATGCGGTAACCGTGTCCCGGAGTCGGCGAGGTTTATTAATTAGTATAATGTTCGCTATTTTCTATATTTTAGAACAATAACCTATATTAAGGCATGAATTAAATCGGGATTATAAGAATTTTTGTTTTTATTACCACGGATGTTTTGTAAGTGGTGCAGTTAAATTATCCAGACGACGGGCAGTGATTTGTTTTGTGGTTTCAAAACAAATATTACGCCAAGAGTTAATTTTTTCCTATAGAATTATATCTATCTATATATATATATATATATATATAATCCTGAAATCATAATATTGTCTTTTATAGATTAGCCTTATTTTCGAATTATAACATTTATAATATTGTCTTCTATATACATTTACTCGTAATCTTGTGACTCGGAGTTCCTCAGACCACCAGGGTGTTATTTGTCCTTTATTTTTGACCTTTCGTCCACATTTCTTAGCCCACTAAGAAAAGTGTGTGTAAAATATGTAGAGTGTGTTTTCTATTTCTAAGGGTGAAAAATTAAGAAATGCGGTATTATTTACCGTTCATTATTTTTAGTTATATCTCGAAGTCAGGTTTGTCGTGCGATCGTAAGTTTATGTGTTTTATGTTGAAATGTATCAAATAGACGAAAACGTATATATCAATGGTCACTTAATAATTCAGTGTATAAGATCTTCCAATGTGCCACTTTAGTAATTAATCCCCCAGATACAGCTGTTATACCAATCCAGATCTTTCCGTTTGCAGAAGAAAAAGTTGGTGTTTAATTTTGTATTAATAATAAATACCTTATGTAGGATAAGAATGTTCTATTAATTATTATCCACAATCATCAATAGTCAGTTCACCCCATATTACCTGTTTGGCGATAAATTTCCTCCTATTATTAGATATTTATTAAGTCTGAGTAATTAGAAAGTTATTTAGGGTAAATATAATTTCTTGATGCCTACACTCTATGACAGCTATATCAGATTGTACTAGCAGTGTAAAACAAATGAGAGGAGAGCCACGTGGCTGGCGTTCTGATGCGACAAGTTGCCGAAAACACACTTCTCCCGAGCGAACAAGTGTGTTTCGGGAGCTCGCCGCTGCAAAATTTGTGCGCTGGCGTCCAGGTTCCCCGAGAAATGGATCTTTGATATTATGTACTACCAAATCCTCGCGCTCCAAATCTCGCACCGGGCACTCTATGGCTCCGTCGACTTCCAGGCTTTGTAAATACAGAGATGGCTATGGCCGTGCTTTGGCTGCACGTGCACGCAAAGAGGTTCGCGAAACGCTAAAACCTAATGGACCGTAGCAAGCGCGGGCGGCTGGCGGACAACTGAAGCTTCGCCGGTGAATAATCGCGACGTACACGACCCATAGCGTCACTGTGGTTGGCATTCAAGATTTGCCAAGCGCTCACTATGATGTCTTTATTAAAAATAATGTAGGCTTTCATCGACGTAAATCAGAAAAAAATTTCGTTCTCATAACTTTGGCGGTGTTAGTTAAGGCATGTGAAGACTCCAAGCTTACATCGCGCTGTTTACACCCATTATTAAACTTGTAACTGGCAGCTGATGATAAGTCGCCAGAACTATAACTCGTGGTGTCCGGATCAGGACAATCCTGGTTGTGACATCACGGACGGAAACCTTTAATGGGCGCCCCCCAACAATATCAGCACTACTACCTCACACAGTGCTGTCCAGCTGATCTTAACGTCAACGGCACCCATGTACTCCCTATCTAGCATTTTTTTTTTCCTTCTTCACGTCTGAGCACAACTCTGTCTCATTAGACTTCGTTTCCTCAGAACCTTACCCCCGCGCAACCTCTCACCCGCGACTGCATGCTTTCCAGATTAATTAGTTTTTACTATTGTCACTTACAATTAATGAAACACAGGTCAAGGGGAATTATATGCATGAATGTTGCTTCGTGTTTCCTTTTTGGTGTCCTTATTCTCAAATCTCGCAATCTGATTGGCCGAGGAGCGATAATAATATAGGAAGAGTTTGACACGCGCTGCGTTTTTCAAACTGTCAGCTACTATACATATAGGTTTTAGTAAATAACGAACTTTACGCACTGTCAGCCCCCGCTAAAATAAAAAAAAAATGTCATGTGTGCATGTTTTGTAATTCTGCCCAACGCGTTTAAATTCGGTAGCTTCATAGGGTGGGTGGTGCCTAGGGCAGGATTTTGAGTGGAAACTGATTGCTTCGCACCATTGTCTCTGCGACGAATGGCGCGCATCCCTTCTCCAACATCCCGATGCAAAAGCTTTGCGGTAAATTTTCTCCGTCACCAAGCGAGGGAAAGGACGTAATCCTGCCTTTTTCGCTCCTCATTCCGCGCGCTCTTTCTACACCAGATGCTTCTGGTAATTTTCTTCTTTCCCTTTTCACCCCTCTCCGCTCCGCGAGCTTTCTCACTCAAGCCCCTTCTGCTCCTCCAGTTCCTGCGTGCTGGGACCGCAGCTCCGTCAGAAGCACACTCGGCTTCCACGCTTTTAACCAGGGTTAAACCCGAGACACCTGTTGCCGTTTTCTTTTTTTTTTCTTTTTTCAAGACCGTTTTTTTTGGAAATTCACCGACTTACACATTTTTGCTTTTGCGGCTCTTGAGGTCGATAAACCCTGCAAAGCTGTCGCGTTAGAACGATGACTCATTTTTATTCAATATTGTTAGAGGAATATTTCCGGGAAATGGCGAAAAAATATCTTGAAGAAAGGAATACTTAAAAATAACAACATTATTGGCAGCGCGTTTTATTTTATTTTTTTTTTCCTTTTATTGTGCTTAGAAACATCCTCCGAATTGCTTTGAGGATTTGAAAAATCCCCTTTCAGATGACGGATTCATTTCGTAACCATTATCCAATTTTTGGTGGACCAAGAAGTCTCGCAACCTGTCCCTGGACACATCCCTACAAGAAAATAAAAAAAAAGTAATGAGTCTTGGAACATTTGCCTCCATTTTTATTGGCACGCTATGTTAATAAACTGAGAGTTAGATTAATCAACTGCTTCGACATTTTACACGGTGTATAAAACGTGCACACGAAATTTAATTGGTATTGTTTATTGTTCACCAAAAGAATAAAATGCACAAACCAAACGTTTATTTTCATTTAAATATAGATTGAGCGGTACACACCAGATGCGAAACTTTTCTGCGCTTTCCGTTAAATGATAAAAAAAAAACATAAGTTATTTTGAGAAAGCATAAATTAGAATAATGGGCCCGTTCCCGGTAGCTTAGGCTTTTGACGTCCATTAATTCGGGGGCTTTACAGCCGCTATTTTTCTTTGAGATTTTCAAATAATCACTTAAAACATGGATTCCGACAACGACAAGCTCTGAAACCTCTGTCGGGAATTGGACCGCCACCACCACATTTGGGGGAAGCGGAGATTTTGGCTGTGCGGAGTTTATGCTTACGTGCTTACAGTTAAAATATATATCTATATTTAGGAGAGATTTATTACATTTGTCTTTATTTTGTTTTCACTTCATGTAATAAGTTACAAATTGTTTTGTATGCTAGACATATTTCTGGTTTTAGATATTACAGTGCTGCCCTTATGATTCGGTACGCAAATGGTCCCCGGAGAATCTTGAAGACACCCTGAACACTTACGTTGTAAGCATCTTAAAATTAGGGTCGATGGCCAAATCGTTTCACTTTGATTTATTTTGTCTGGATTATATAACGATAAGTGCCCACTCGGCCAGATTACGTAGAGGAACATTTTCTCAGCATAACAAAGACGGGAAGCCACTTCTTTGTTAGAAATAACAAGAGTAGAAAAAAAAACGGAGAACGCTCAGGCGAGGTGGTGGTGTTTCAACATCTTGAAAACCCGAGACTTAGGAGCAGAACGTGCTCATCCCACAGGAAAATGAGGTGCGACGTTCATTTGGCGATCGTGTTTCTAAAATTTGGTATCCCCGCAGACTTTTGAAAGTCTACAAAATGTTAAATTATCAAACATATGCAAATGACAGTGTTCAACATTCACTTTGCTATTATTTTTTGCTCGGCTATTGGAGATTCGACATTGGTGGGTACGTACGTGAATTATAAGCATAAACTAAATATCTTCGTCATAGATTTGCTATTTCTTTGTCTAAAATATATCATTGGCAGTTTAGTTTACAATCCCGTCCCCAATAATATATATATATACATACGGTGAGAGTGTTCAACGGGCCGGTTGGACGTAAAACGAAAGTTGAGGAGTTCCAGGAGGGCATTTACCAACGTTTCAAGCGGGCACCGCTTCTC
The DNA here is from genome assembly GCA_013358835.2 of Ixodes persulcatus. Classification (NCBI taxonomy): domain Eukaryota; kingdom Metazoa; phylum Arthropoda; class Arachnida; order Ixodida; family Ixodidae; genus Ixodes; species Ixodes persulcatus. The sequence goes on along the minus strand of JABSTQ010011409.1, from coordinate 297,773 downwards.
TTCAGGGTGGGATGAGAAGAAGAGGACATTCGCTATCCCACCCTGAAGAAAAGCGGGCCCCGCTTGAAACGTTGGTAAAGTAAAGACCCTCCTGGAACTCCTCAACTTTCGTTATATATATATATCTATCTCGATATATATATATATATATATATATATATATATATTTCTTTTTTGTGTTAATTACACAGGTTATTTTTTACTTGAATGCGTAATATATTTACTATTTCAAGAATATTAAAAAAAAAAACACGCGGCAAAGGGCCGTCAAGTGAATTTACATCAGTCCAGCAACGAATTGCTGTGAATCGTTCCCTGGACGGCCCTCACGTCGTGGATTCACGAACTATATTTTTTCAATGTCGCAACGAGCGCGGTTGGCGGCGCCGATGTAAAAAAAAAAAATATCGGGTTCTCACAGTGATCTCCAGCTCTTTACCTCTAAGGAGTGAATTCGAAAAAACAAAATACTTGAGTTAAAGTGAAGGACCAACCTTGCCTCTCTGATTAGCGCGTTTTCATAGACGCCACACCACCCGGTTTAGAGGGAGGCCAAGGAGAAGGGTGGAAACTATGGTAAATATGCCCTATTATCTGAAAGCCGGCTGAAGGCTACTGCGTGAATAATTGAAATCATAGAAGGGCCTGAGTCACGGAAAGAAAGCAATGTACCGTCGAACCGAGCCTCCCCCAACTGAAATGCCCTGTTTTTGTTCTGGGCCCGAAACCCGGGCGGGATTATACCCGGGGGTATGATCTTGCCCGGGTACTGGGAAGTAGGTTCGTAACACAGGAGGGGCGGACACGTCCAAGTATGAATGATCCCGAAGGGTGCAACTGTGCAGGTCACCCGAGAAGTGCGAGTGAGCAGCGTCCACAATGGCATTAGATCTCGTCTCGCATCCGGAACGTGCTCCGACATGGCGACACCAGACGACTTTTCTGAGCTAGGCCTTGATTGGAATGCAGGGATCACGAGATTCCCACAAGCAACAGGAAACCGTTGTTTTTGGGGGGCTTTTTGCCCTGTCAATATTTGTTTGGAGCGGGTTCGTACGCCGATGCATGGTATGAACTTCAGGGTGCCTCGATTTTTTTTCAATCATGTGGACACAGCTCAGCGTTTAAATTTAGCGAACTGTTGAAAAACATACGCACCTGGAACTCATTGAGGTATTTAAGAAACTTTTCTCTGTCTTCTGGCAACTGTTCAGATAAAAAAAAAAAGCATACCAGGAAGAATTAGTTTTCAAATACCTTGTTCCTGGCTGTATTTTGCTTTTCCCCCCCAAAAAAGTTTAGGATATTTCTAATTTGCGAAAAGATGTAATGTCGCTTTGAACGCAGCAAAAATAAAAAGAGAGACAGAGATTTATACTCACGTAAACGTCGCATGAGAATTTTAAATATCTTGCACGTATTAATGTTTTTTTAGAGGGGGAGGGGGTTTTTCTACCGAATTTTCACGCACTAATTGTTCTTTTCTGTAGGAATTCTAGCTGTTAATGTAAAATTTTAGGAAATAGCATAACAGGAATGATGCGTCATTCCAGTATATACAAGACAGTCTCTGCCAACTTGAAGAACGAAGAGTGCGAACCATTCTTATCATGCTACATGCCTCGTCATTCGTTCTTGTAGATTTTATCACCAGATGCCGCAAAATGATTGATTGCATACCGATAATATGATGAAAAAGACTCTCTTATATCGCGGTCTTTAAGACTTCAGTGACTGTAGGATATTTCCACGCCAGAAAATACAATTGCTGTCAGGGTCACACTTTTTTATACTTTTGTAGTACATATATGTGAAAGTCATGTTCTTGGGCGGAGCATTCAGCTATATGTGAACGCCGTAGCTAAAGTTTTCCTAATGATATAACATTGAGATTCTCGATTCGTGGACTTTGCCGATGTTTAAATAGTATAATTTGCAATGCCGCCAATATCACACCAAAGAAAGCTCGTAGTTAAACATCATTGATTTTCAAGGTAATTTAAACATGCACAATATGTATTAAAAATATCACTTTTATATTTCTATGCAAACAATTTGCGAAACACGTTTGAGAGGAAAATTGAAAAATGGTTTACCAACAAACAACTTTAAGCAAAACGCCACAAAATATATAAAAATGTGTGTCTTGAAATGCAGCGTACAAATATATAAAAAAATATTTGCTTAGCAATATTTGTGTTTTTTAATTAATTCGTACACCAAAGATGTTTTTCTGATATTTATAAAATTGCGCGTTAATAATTAAAAACTTTATATTTTAATTATTCTAAACTCTCTTTAAAGGGCCCCGCATGGTCTTTGTTTACTTGTTTTTAATTTGCACCAAACCTGAGCGCAGTGAACGTAGTAACTCAATGAAACTTTACTATTTTCAAATTTCGCTTTATTTTAAAAGTTATAGACAAATTAAAATTACAAAACAAACAAGCAAAAATAACATCCTTCATGACGTCCTTGATCGTGGCTTGAGTGGCCGTGAACTAGAGAAGGAGTAGTGAGCTCAGCGAGCGCTCACGTCTGCCGCACTCCATGTCGACGGCTCGAGAGGGTGCCACTAAAGCATGTTTGGGATCGGCTGTATGAAGCGGGCAGCCAGGGCGGCTCTCATTGCATTTGCTCCGCAATTAAACACTAATTCGGCATGACACTTCATTTGCCACAAACGACATGAAACACGGGGAAAAGAACAGTTCTGAACGGGAGCCACTTCGCGCTGCCATACCGCCAAACGGCCAAACCGCAAGCCAGCCTACTCGCCGAAGGCCTTCGGAACGCTCGAAACCGGTTGGATTCTTGAGCCCGTATACGACTGAAGCGTCGCCGGATACATCCGGGACCTTTATACACTCGCGGCTTGTCGGTGCCTGATCCCACTGCATCTTTCTAGTATGCGCCGCCTTTTCTACCGCTTGGTGGCGGGTAAGTCGACGGGTCATTTATTGTTTCCGTACTTTATAAACTGCATTTGTTTCTTTTCTGATCTCATATGCTGAACAAAAACTATTTTTAATAATTATTTCAACAGGTCACGCCACGTATTTTGTATCTCGACTAAAAAAAAAAAGCATTTTAGTGCTCTGACCAGTAGTAAGGCCAGGACCTAAGACGTCACATATGGCGCGCTTTCGGCAACGCGGGGCGCCTTCATAGGTGGAGGAGGGTTTCCGCGTCGTCCGGATTAAAATATGATGCACTGAGATTTAGTTACTCTCTCCGTGCCCGCTGGCTTGCCCGAACCCAAGAGATGTGGAGAAACCTCAAAAAAGGTAGACGCTTAAATATGATTGCAGGGCCCCTTTAAAGCATCAACACTCCATTCTCCGGTTGTTTTCTGGGCGCCATCACTTTGTTCCTTAGTGCAGAGTGGGTGCAACTGGCCATAGTTACAATTAGAAAATTACACATCCTGAGCTTTTGTCATGGGTGCGTGCCCCCCCCCCCCCCCCCCCCCCCCCCCCCCCCCGAAAAAAACTTCTGGCTACATGCTTGCATTGTACCGTTACCAGACTAAAGGCTTTTCATGTCAACCTCCCGTCAAAAATCTGCGAGTAAAATGGTGCTCAACTTTATGAGTTTACGTGTCCGCGGACGAGGCACAGATCGCAGGAAGCGGTGACGTGCCGGTCACATAGTACACGGTCCGCGGACGAAAATCGTGATTTTGCCCGTCGTGTGAATCGGCTGAAAGGAGCAGAAGGCTTTTCTTCTCCTTTTGGGTACACAGGCATGGAGTCGCGACTGATTTATGCACACTCTCGGTGCCTTTTCCTTCTTAAAGAAAGAAAAGGCCTCCTTTTTTGGGGAAGCTTATTCCCCAAAAAAGGAAAGGTCTCCTATTTTGAAGAAGCCCTTTCCCTAAATAAAGCAGAAGGCCTCTCTTTTTGGGTACACGGACAGGGAATTGTAACCAATTTATGCACAGTCTCGATGCCTGTTCCCCAAAGAAGGAAAGGTGCAGAAGGTTTTCCCCTTTTGGATACAGGGAATTGTGACTGATTTCTGCACGATCTTAAAACCTATTCCCCAAAGAGGGAAAGGGCTTCCTGTTTTGCGGAAGCCCTTCTTTGAAAGGAGCAGAAGGCTTCTTTTCTTTTTGGGGACACGGACAGGGAATTGTGACCGACTTCTGCGCACTCTCGATGCCCGTTCCTCAAAGAAAGAAAGGAGCAGAAGGCCTCCGTCTTTTGGAGGTGGGGAATTGCAAGCGAACTGCCACATGCTCTCGACTCCCCTCTTCCACGGACGCCAGGTCTACAAGGTCCGGAGCAGGGAGGACGGGCGCTGGTATGCAGTGAAGGAGGCGCACCGGCAGTTCCGCAGCATGAAGGACCGTCAGGACAAGCTGCAGGAGGTGGCGAAGCACGAGTGCCTGCCCCCGCACCCCAACTGCGTGCGCTTCATCAAGGCCTGGGAGGAGAACTTTCGCCTCTACATCCAGATGGAGCTGTGTCACTCCAACATGACGGCCTATGCGGAGGAGCACCACGACATCCCCGAGCGCGCCGTCTGGAACTACCTCGTCGACCTCCTGCAGGTTCGCGCCACTTTGTCGTGTTTGCCGGAGGCCCGCTCACACACTCGCCAATCAGGCCCAATCAGGATCAATCTCTTGCGATCTCGTGCGACGAGAGAATATACTAGCATGTTGGTTGTCAAAGTTTTTCGAGCCAAGAAAGAAAGAAGGGCTCACAGAAAGAATGCTAAACGTTTTCTATGGTTACGCAACAGATGGCGCCACTGCATTCTTTCGTCGTGAGAGATTTTAAGAGGTTTCAAGGTGCACGGTCGTGAGGAGTTGCATGTGTGGGAACCAGCCTCTACGTGGAGAAAATGTGAAAAATGTATACTACAGGGCGTTCTCGAAAAACTGATTTTTTCATTGCAGAAATAAACTGTGCATAGCCAAACACTTGGTCTCTGTCCACATATAGTGCTAGTGGTCTGGACCAGATTCCAAAGCTTCAGAGCTAGCCGTAATCTTGTTTGTAAGTCATATGTGATTTTCAAAAAGTTTAAAAGTGGGAAAAGGGAGGCTTACGGAAGCCCACGGATATGTGGGGACGAACGGCGTCGACTGCCAGGAACGGGCCCCGTTTTCCCGTTGAAAGCTTCTGGAAATTGCTCGCAACTTTTGAACAAAATAAACGGTTACCTCTGACACTTTGGCATCTGGTTCGGACTGCCGGTCCTACGTTTGGGCGGAGTCTGAGCAATCGGCGATGCATAGTTTATTTTGCAGTGAAAGAAACTGTGTAAATCTTTTTTCGGGGTTGCGCCATACTTGGAAGTGGTAAGAATAAATTCACTTCCACCTGAAAATTGAAGCGCATTTTGAGGGGCCACCGGTTGTCTAGGGGCACGGGATTTCCGGTGGAAGTCTGTTTGTTCTTACGTAAGTCTTCTGTACGTTGGGGACTTCCCCTAAAATCATTACGTCAATCATTGACTTGGAAGTCAGCCATTGAACTTTCCTTGGAAAGTACCAAGAAATGTTGTAATAAACGTTTTTGTCAAATTATCTAAGCATCAATGAAAATGCTGGGAACGTAGGTACACGCTCTGCACGTGCTTGTCTTATTGGCATAAAAGTTTCGAAGTAAATGACTAAAATAAGGCATTGTTTAATACGCTTGCGAAGTGTCGTTTGTTTTGGGATTTTGCTTTAGAACATTGATTCCTTCAGAAGGCAGCGTGCTCGGCGCGTTAAAACTAAACTCACACACGCTCCTTGGCCTTGGGTATAATTCAGAAAAAGGTCTATTAGGGGCGAGCTAATATTCAGTGATGTGATTGCTGCGCCATTTGTGCCAAACTGCTCCAAAGTGCTTACCCTGCTACATCCTATTACATTTCGCCAAAACGTTATAAATTTGCGCCAACATTGTGCCAGAACGTAGTTTCACTTTATTATTACTGAAAAAAATTGACCGCATCTCCACGTGGTGAATGATGTTGCTTGGGGCGAAGCTCTGGTGGTGCTTGTCTGCGTAGACACCGAGCCGCAGCATGCCGAGCCTTTTCATTCATGTCAGGAGGAGAATGTGTGGTTTTCTTCTTTTTCTTTTTTTAAGCAGACAGATGGGATGGTATCTCAGAACCCCCTACTCTTTTTTTTCTTCTTTTTCTTTGAGCCTTTTCATTCATGTCAGTAGGAGAATGTGTGGTTTTCTTCTTTTTCTTTTTTTAAGCAGACAGATGGGATGGCACCTCGGAACCCCCTACTCTTTTTTTTGTTCTTTTTCTTTGAGCCTTTTCATTCATGTCAGTAGGAGAATGTGTGGTTTTCTTCTTTTTCTTTTTTTAAGCAGACAGATGGGATGGCACCTCGGAACCCCCTACTCTTTTTTTTGTTCTTTTTCTTTTTTCATAATTTTTTTCATCTTTTTTTTTCCAATTTTTTTTTTTTTTTGCCCTACACGAGCACGTGAGCATGTGCTCACGTGCTCGTGAGCACGTGATCTCGGGAGCAGAAGCACGAGCACCCGACGCCAGGCCTACGGCGGACGGCGGACGGACATGGCTAGCCCCTAAGGAGCTTCGCCCCTAATATAATAGCTCGGGCCTCGCCACACGACCGGATTGTTATGGTAGGCTTGTACGATTTTCAGTACTTTCGATTTTCGCCCTAAGTAATGTACTGCTCTATTTTATCCCTGTATGAAACACAGACAGTACTCGGAAGTCTCGCCACATTTCTCATATTCGTGGTCTGTTCTGGCAGGTTAGTTAGCTTCGTTGAGGGCGCTCCTCCTGTGCTCTGGTGCACTGTGATGGAGCGAGAACCGCAAAGGGAGCATCGCGATTTTGGGTATCTTTCTTTGCCACAGCGCACCCATGTGCTAAGGGGAAGGCACTCTTCCAGAGCGAGATGTTATGACGCAAGCGCGGGGCATCGGCAGATATTCTGATAATCGTGTTCTTCAAATCTGTGACTTTATAAGGTATTGCGAGAAGATTTATGTGCACTGCTCTAAAGCCTTCTTTTTTATGTCAATTCTCTCGTTTAGTTGTCACCTATATAGAGGAAACTTTTAGTTACAGATTTGTCTTAATAAAGCCACGATAGCTACACTAATCTGGTCTGTGCAGGTGAGTTATACGGCCAGGGGGACATGATATGGGGGGTTATAATTGTCACGATAAGTCGGATAATTAACTAAATCTCTGCAATATTTTTTTAAAACTGAAAAATAACATGATCCTAATTAGAAACTTTATTGAAAACCATTTAGTCGTTAAATTTTAGCGGGATTAGAGGCGCGCGAGGAGTGCTAAAGTTGCCGCTGGTGCAACAGCCACGAGGCTGGCAGTGCAAAAACGTGGCTGATAACAACACCGCCAGCTTATCATCCACGTTTTTGTGCCACCAACCTCAATCTTGTTGCACGAGTGATCACTTTAGCGTACCTCCGTGCTTTCCACACGTTTGAAATCTGTCTAAAATCTACTGATTTAGTGGTTTTTGATGATGCCCGGCAAGTTCCTGACCGGAATCATGTATTTCACTAATTAAAAAAGTTAATTAACAGACTTTAGTTAACTATCCGACTTATCGTGGCAATTAGCACCTTATATTATGTCCCCCTGGCTGTAAGCTCACCTGCACAAACCGCGTTAGTGCAGCTTTCGCTGTTTATTTCAAACAAATGTGTAAAGCCTGTAAAACACACCCTGTATCTGTTTTTATTTTTTAATTTTTTAATACTGTTAGGTATGAGGTGGAAGCAGGAAGGTAAACCATTAAGTATCATAGCACCCTGAAGCACTTACAATCACGCAGACTGGCATAGCATCATAACATTTATATTCACATGAATATTCATAACATATTGACCATGGAGCAAGTTGAAGAATTTCATCTGGCTCAACATCATTTTAGTGCTAATAGGAAGGAGGTCTGCATCGGATTTCAGTTGGGAGCCAGACTCTGGTAGATATGTAGCGATTATAAATGAAACGGACAGTTTTACTTTGGATGCTTTCGAATTTATGAATGTTTTTTTTGTGTGAATGGCTCTCAGACTGGGCTTGCATATTTGAGCGATGGTAAGATTAGTACTTTATATGCAGTTAATTTTAGCTCTGGAGTAGCGAATGCTAATTTCTGTCAGAGTATCCAAATTTTATTTAATGCTTTATTGAAAACATCTATGTGTGATTTCCAGTTTAGGTTTGATTTTAAAAGGACACCCAAATATTTAAATTCCTGAACACTTTTTAAAAGCGTACCCCCTGTACTGTTCTTGAATTGTGCTCGTATTCTCCGCGTTACATTCATGTAAACGTTGATTTCCATTTGCCAATCGTCGCACCAGCTGGTCAATTAATATAAATGCTCATTTAATATCTTCTGATCATCAGATGTTCCTATATTTGAATATGTAATTGTATTGTCAGCAAAATGTTTTATTTTGACTTCAGTTTCAAATCCCCAGTTCATGTCGCTGATGTACAAAATGAACAATAGTGGCCCTAGGACTGATTCTTGAGGTGCTCCTGACATTACTGATAGGTCGTCTGACGTTACATTATTTAATTGTACAAACTGTTCTCTGCCAATGAGATAAGCTCCAACCCATGTTAAAATTCGATAATTGTTCAGCATGTACTTGAGTTTATGAAGCAGTTTTGGATGTGACACATTGTCAAAGGACTTAGCAAAATCCGGAAATGCAACATGTACTTGCCCACCACTGTCAATACATAAACTGAGGTCATGAGTCACCTCTATCAGTTGTGTAACAGTAGAGCGCCCTCTTCTAAATATATATTGATGACTTCCTATGAAGTTATTAGTCTGAACATATGTTATAATGTGTCTGACAGGGACGTGTTCAAGAATTTTACTAGTGATACTTGTGAGTGAAATTGGTCGATAATTTTGCATATTTGTTATTTCTCTTGACTTTGGTATGGAAATTATTTTTCCAGGTTTTCAGTCTCGTGGAAATCTGGAAAAAAAAAAAATTTTCTGTCCGATGGTGCAGTGAAGAGAGTAAGTTAAAGCTCAATTAGCTGGAGCAGTGGATGGAAAAGTAGGGATAGCCTTAATTAATTTGGCTGGACCGTTTTTAAGATTTATTATTTTCGCTGTTTTTACTGTTTTTAAGATATATCGCTCACATGTCGATTTCTGTTATCATGAAGTTTATGTATAAAATGTCATTTCAAAATCAAATTTTTATCTCATTTAAGAATTTGAGTTTCATTGAAACCTTTAGAATTGCAATGAGACATCAATTTGAGTGCTCGACATGATCCATTCAAACCTTATTTTTATGGGATATACTATTTGGTTTCCATTTGACTCCACAACTAAAATAACTATTCACAGCAGTTCATACTGTCCTTCACAGCAGTTCATATTGTCCTTGTCCATTCTTCTAAACAGCTAGTTCTGTGCTTGAGGGAATCAAACCTGCCGTGCAACTGATACAAACAAAACGTTGCACAGAAGTGCGGAGGCAAAGTAAGCAATGTATTTTAGTTCGACAGGCCAACACATGAATCTTAACATGTGATATACGCAGTGGCGGGAATGAAAATGAAGTATGTGCTTGTGCTCCAAAAGTTCTTTTTCTGCTCCAAAATAGACTTTTAGCTGCTTCAAGAGGTGCTCCAAAGTGACTGAGACCAATCACGTCACTGTATTCAAAACTTGAAATAACATTCGTTTAACGTTTACTGTTTGGGTCAATTCACAGCACGCTTTTAATGTGCAAAGTATTAGTTTTTCGAATATTTGAAAATCCCGAATAATGCCTTCGAATTTCCCCGTTCCTTCTGTCGCATTTCACCGCGTTGCACCAGCACTCTTCAACTAAGCTCTTCTATGCTTTGTGCACTTCGAGAAATGGCTGATGTGGCCGAGCATCTCGGTTGGTTCGATGGTCTTAAGTTTTTCTCAACTTTGTATGTCAAACTTTATTGGTTACAAATGTAGGTCGACCTTTCTATTCAAAGGACGATACCAGAAAAGTGTATGTGTCAACTAGAGCCCTGCGTGGATAACAGTTTGATTATCCGCATCCGCAAACTTTGTATCCGCATCCGAACCACATCTGCAAACTTTTTACATTATTGTATCCGTATCCCATTTGCATCCGCATACTTTGTATCCGTATCCGAACCGCATCCGCAAAATGTGGAACCACATCCGGCTCACAATCCAGGCATTCATTGTATATTAAGCGTGATTGAAAAAAAAACAATACAAATAGCACTTTTTAAGTTGTTTGCTTATCTTTGTACAAAGAAAATTTCGGGTCACCATTCAAAGGGGATGCCATTTTATCGTTATCAGTTTTATCGCATTTATATTAAAAGCGATCAGCCTTCCCGAGACATTGCGTGCGGAAGGAAAAATGATCTCAGTTATGTGATCGTCCTAGGAGTCCGCGACACTCTGCCTCGAGAAAGTCTTCCGCTCCTTCTTTGCCAATGTACTAGCTTTCTCGGGACGATTGATGCCCTGCATTCTTTACTTTTTCTATAGATAGCATTTTTGACGAGATGGAAGGCACTAACTGAAGCGATCTTCAGTGAAAATCAGATCTTTCTTAGGATCCTTATCATTTCTTCGAAACGAGTTTTGTGGAAATACGTTTCAGGGACAACTTTTCATGGACATACATTTCATGGACACACGGTTCGTCGACGCGGTACGTTTTGTGGGCACATGCCCCTGTGACGTTTTGTCGACAACACATTGCTTCACTAACCCGCTAAAAGCTAGCGCGCGATTCACTAAGGCGCGCTTAACCAAACATGCCCCCCTCCCCCCTGTAATCCAGGAGAGACGCAAAAAGTTTGTTACGAAAATAGCAGGGTTGTGTGCGACGAAACGTCTCAGGTTTTTCGATGCACTGCCTGGTGGCATTCAGTCGACGATCTTAATGCCACCAGGCAAAAATTTAGATCCGGATCCGCGGATACCCGCTTCCGCAGCCCCTGACATCCGCACCCGATCCGCAATCCGCCAAAATTTGTCTAATTTTTATCCGCATTCGCCAGTTTACTGCGGATATCCGCGGATAATCTGTGGATATGCAGGGCTCTAGTGTCAACCTATACTCAATTCATTGAGTTATTCATTGCTTTGCTTGATGTTAGATTATAATTTACCTGACTCACCTTGTTAGTATTTTTTTAAATTAAATGCAGGTTTGTAAAATGCTTTTCATGAAACAGGTAATTTTGGCAGAAAAAGAAATTCCAACTTTGATTTATTAAACTATCTATGCTTAGTTTACATTAAATGCAAAATATTTGTATTCGGCTTGCATTAAAGTTTTAATATTTATTTTTGGTTTGCTGTCAGATAATTGATATTCACGCACACCTTGTTGCAATTTAAAATATGAGTACAAGTAGTACTAGCGTGGACAATCAATCAAAACAGCGGTTTGTGCTTCTTTGGCACATCTGCCGGCTTCTGAAAGAGATTTGGTCCGAACTAACGATGGAGCAAAGAAGTCCCATTTTTTTAACTCTTCGACAAATTTTGAGATCAAGAAGCTTGTGGAAACTGCATACTCGGTAGGAGGCTGGATTGGGTGTTTCAGTTCGCATTGTTTGTTTGGTTACGGGGTTCAGAGATGTATGTCAAGTAAAATACAAACACTTGGAAGTAAGAAGGGCTGAAAAAAAAAAGGGATGAGCTAAAGTGCCCCAGTTTTCCTCAATTCTTTTCTTACAAGAATGAACATGAAACCCCGTTTTTAAACCCTCTTCCTTTTTCCTCGAATAACAATAAAATAAAGACACAAAAATGGAAAGCATCCAGTGCCAATGCCTAAACATTCTTTGCTTCTTCACATTTTCAGGGCTTGAAGCATCTGCATGATCACAATTTGATCCATCTTGACATCAAACCAGACAACATCTTTATCTCAAATGAGGGCCTCTGCAAGCTGGGCGATTTTGGTCTCGTGGTGAGGCTGGACTCGGTAAGAGCCTCTTTGTTCTCCGCAGACTCGTGTGGTGTTTGTGACAAGCGATCGGATCACTCGTGGTCAGTCACTTTGAAGGGCGATTTCACAGTGATTTTACCTTTTGGCCTTGTGGGGCAATCAAATGAAGTGCGGCGTATGCGGTAAAAGTTCGGCGACTAAAGTTTGCTTTGTTGTGGGTGTCTCGTTTTAAAGATGTTGCAATCCACTCAAGGTTCGAGTTAGAAAAGTTGCTTAACTCTGAAACTCTGGTGAGCTTTGAATTCACAAAGGTTCAAGCTTCTTTGAGCTTCAAGATAGAAATATATTTTGACTCTTCAGATTTATGTTTTAAGCTGCCTTCCACTCATAATTTGAACCCTGGCTTTTATAATTGATTTAGCATTAACTTCTAATCTTCCGTTTGATTAATTACTCAACTCGTTAACTCTTGTCCCCCTTCACTTTATCTCCTTAAAATGAAGCAGCTATCCTGCTGATTACTTGTCTCCCCATGGAACGACTGACCAGCGTGAATCCAGTGTCGATCACTTCATCTGGATTTTTCCTCGTCAATGAAACAAAATAAGAGCTGTTTTTCCTGGGAATGTTGTTTAGATGCTTGCAGGGCCTTAAAGGGGCGGTGCAACGATATTCAATTAGAATGTTTTTCACTTTAGACAAGCTTATTGACACTAGTGGGACTCAAGGATACTCGCACGCAACGCCACTGTCCAAGAAACTCCTTTCTTGCGCTGTAATTTCGAGGACAAAACCGAGTGTTTTCATTCAGTCTCTCCTTCGCAAAACCTGATGACGTAGCTGGGCGGTAGCAGTACCGCCCAGTGACGATGTTTGAATGCGGCTCATAGATTGGACCCGAGCATTGCGTGGACACTCGATTTGGGCTCGTGACAATCGATAGCTCGAGAAGAATTCGGGTAGTGTCCTGTGTCCAATCGCTGCAATGACGACAACAGCCGAACCATAACAATGTCTGGAACTCGGCGCGTGTCCTGTGCCTTGCCAACCCCAGCGCATGGCTATGATCAACATTGGCGGCATATAATCGGCTCCAGATCACGTGGCCGCTTGTTCTGGTTGCGAGTTGAGGGGGTGAACTCTGCTCGTTTTTCTTTATTTTTTTCTGCGACTTCGATTGCGTGTGGTGAAAAACGAACGGGTATTTCACAGGTCATTAACTTCAGGGATCCGTTCTAAGCGGTATTTGCGCAAAATACAAAAATCGTTGCATCGCCCCTTTAAAGGGGCACTGACAACCCAAAGGTCGTATTTTTTTTATTGTCTAAAACGATGCAAGTTGTAGTCATAACCACGCAAAAAAAAAACGCATCGCGAAAAAAAATTTTCCCGCGCGCGCGTGCATCTTTTTATTTTTGGCGTTTAAATTTCCCGCGCTCACCTCCTCGCTTCTTTTGATCGGTGACGTCAAAAATCAGGAAATCTAGAAGCTTTGTAGGTGACATTTCTATAACATTTAATAACAGCAATCGTAAAACATGTTTTTTAACGCAATTGCGAACGCACTACGGCCCCTCTTTTTGAAATACCAGTAATCAGAGTTCGGTGTGATGTTGCTTCCTGGATTTGTACCCTCCCTCGAAAAACTTGGCAGCGCTCGTCGGCGAGGCGGGGAAGAACAGGGAAGAAACCGGTTTTTTCCCGCGCCGATCTGATATCACCTCCTCCTCGCTTGGGGTCGCCGTGGCAACCGCACTTCGCTTCATAGCGTGGAGCGGAGGTCTGAAAAAAAGTAGAGTCGCAGGAGACCGCAAAATTTGACTCACTGCACTGGCGTAGATCGCGCGGGAACTTCAAATTCGGCATTTGGAAATTGTTTTTTTAATTCACAAATACTGAATTTTCAAGTTTCGAATTTTGAGGGTAATGTCCCGGCATCGTTTTCAATTGTTTCGGATAATAAAAAAAAAAATGATTTTGATGTGTCAGTGCCCCTTTAACCCTGGGGAGCGCATCTCTGGACGGGCCTCAATTTCGACCTACAGATGGAAGCTCCTACACGTACAAACTTTTTAACAAAGGTTATAGGTGCTGCCATCTATTGAATACAACATTAGGTAAACCTGTTTAATTGATTTGCGTCTGCTGGGTGGTAACATAACTTAATTGTCTTGGTGGGAAATATCTCTGTTCTCGATTTTGTTCTGGATCACGAATGCTCGGAAGTGGCACGAAGGGTCGCTTGCAGCAAGATGATGACAATGACTCAGACAATGAGTACATCATGCTTAGTGACAGCAAAACCTTGTCACTTGACGGCCACGATGACGGAGAGCACTCTTTTGTTTTTTAGGAAAACATGCTCGAAACAAGAAGCCACATAGCATTCCTTTCCTTGGATGTAAATAAACAACAAATTCCAAAATTGAGTGCAAAAAAATTATTTCAATTTATGTGTGAAAATACTGATCGCACACCAAAAAAGAGAACTCTCTACTTAAAGGGTTAACAGTTCCTTACACCTGACGGCTAGGCCTACCTGAGGCTAGCTCTTATAGGCTCTGCAACAGTAAGGCGTTTCCCATGAAGTCTCCCCGAGGCCCACCGAACGAGCTACGCCTCGGAAGAGCGACGCTTCAGCCGTCTTTTTGCTTGAAATCATTGTTGCCAGACGTCCGAAGCTTTGTGCAAAATTGCGAGAAACGTTGTTCCCTCCCCCCCAAAACATTCGAGAGTCTGCAACAGAACAAAACGACATCGCCCCAGCCTCCCGACACCACGTCTGAAGTTCGGGAAGTCGCGTTTTCGAACCGTAACCGTTGCCAATCGTGGCCGCCTCACATCGGGCAACAAAATGGCGGTGCCCGCGAGACAACCGGGAAACGGAGTGTCGACGCTCTAAGCATATCTTGTTTATAGTGGCTCTAGGTGCCTCCTTGCCCGTCTCAGGCAGAGAACCAAGACGATCCAGTCGAAGGAGATGCCCGGTACATGGCGCCGGAACTGATGGACGGCGACTTCACCAAGGCAGCCGACGTGTTCAGGTACGGGGAAGAGCGCCACTCCCGAACTGAGGGGTAGGGGGTGGCCTTTTGAGAGAGGCTTAAATTCTCCTTGGCCGTTTTCCCGAATCGTCGCCGTTAATTTTGTCGTTGCAGCTTGGGGATCACGATACTGGAGCTGGCTTGTGACCTCGAGCTTCCCGGTCAGGGAGAGCACTGGCACAGTCTCCGCACTGGAACCCTGCCGGCGGACGTAGTCACGGGTGAGGACGTGGGATTCGCCTTGTTCTCTGTTTATAATTTGTGGCAGAAGCGACCGACTTTTTAACGCAGAATTCCGGGTAGCACGGCATAGAAACGCCCAACTCAGCGTAAACTCTGCAATCCTAGGCACTTAACTTGGGTCTAGTACAGTTTTGCTCCCAAGCTTTTTTACGGTTTTCCTCTTGCTTGCCGGATAATTGCCAGACTTGAGCCAAAGATGCCAAGTATGAACCGACGAACCGGCAGCCAAGTTTAAATCTGGCACTTGTTTGACAATTCGGGCCCAAAATTGCCAGATGAAAACCGAACAGCCGGAAGTAAAGCCTAACTCTGGCACTTGTTTGGCGATTTAGGCCCAAAGATGCCAGATGACGGCCACACTACCGACAGTGAAGCCTAACTATGGCACTTGTTTGGCGATTTAGGCCCAAAGATGCCAGATGACGGCCACACTACCGACAGTGAAGCCTAACTCTGGCACTTGTTTGGCGATTTAGGCCCAAAGATGCCAGATGACGGCCACACTACCGACAGTGAAGCCTAACTATGGCACTTGTTTCGGGGAGTTAGGGCTAAGGTACCCAGACTCTGGCCAAAGACGGTTAAGTTTGGCCCTACCTTGACTTCTTAATCCCTTAAGTTCCTAGATAAAAAATTATAATATTTTTGGCCAGAAAATTGTGCCACCTGGGATGGGTTACATTGCTGGCTCCCAGCCACTTCATGTGACGCACTACCATGACGGAAGAGTGTCGCGCTAGTGACGCGTCAGTGTTCGGCTGGAACTCGAGTTCACGCCGATTGGACGCGGGTGCTGTGTCGGTGTTCCTCTGAGACTTGTGCTCAATCCGCGCCCAGCGTTGGCCTCCAATTGGCAACATAAAAAATCGAGCTCCACAGCCCTTTTTTTTTTTTTTTATTAAAGGGGCATTTAAGTGGATTCTGAGATCCTCTCTTTATGGTGATAACTCAATCTATGGGCTCTAAGCATCCTAAAAAACAGAAATTACACTCGTGGGTGGCCGATTTCTTTATTGAAAATGTAATGCAAGATTGTGGCACAGCCCTCTTTCTGTGCCTTGGAGCAGACACCAGGGGGCGCCATCAGACGGCGTTTTCAAGCAACGATTGCTGTATTACGTCTTTTTCACCCGAAGATTTGACATTTTTGCAAAATGTATTGCACAATGTGCGTAAAATGATAGTAAGGTTCAGAATCTCCATGCAATTAACTATTTTACAGCGAAGCTGTTAAGGGCTAGTTCCCCACTGTCGTGGCCGCAGATAAGCGGCGTGTCCACACCAAACTCCAGACAGCTACCGCCATCTATGAGCAACGGTGGCAACCAGACAACCGGCTTGCCGACTTGGTACTCGGTTTTCTCCGGAGATAAAGATCTCTCATGCGAATACACCATCCGTTGCGTACGACAAAGAGAGTCGCCCATTGTGTTCCATGCCGTCTCTCCCCCAACCCTCCTTCCCTGGCGTCCGCGTCAGCGGCCACCTGTGTCCGTGCCATCGAGCATGCCCCGTGATTAGCACGGCCCTACTAGAATAAAAGCGTCATCGTCGCACCTACCAATTGTGTGTGTCCTGTGTCCTGCGACGTAGAGATTGCGCTGGCGCTTTTATCATTTGCCCTTTGGACTCGCAATGGGTCGGCTGCGTGCCGTTCGTTCGGAGGAAGAAGAGCGGGAGCAGCAACGTGCGCAGCAGCGCGAATGGCCGCGCAAACGCCGCGAAGCCGCTATTGCCTCGAGTTCCACTGCGTTGAGTGCTTCCGAATTCCTTGTGAAAGAAGAGCAGATTGCTCGCCTGGAACGCCGCCGAGAACAGAAGCGGCGATGTGACCGGCGCTGGCGTGCCAACGCCACGGATGACAATCGTGCCACAGAAGCCATTGTACAGCTTCGCTGGTCTTCCTTCTTCACTAGAGTGGAAAGGCTGAAAGTTTTTTACTGGTCAAATTTTATGGAGGTGGGGGGGTCCCGAAGATGCCCCCCCCCCCCCCCCCCCCCCCCCTGAACCAAGAGATAATGGGGGCTCGTGTATTTCTATTGCTCAGAGTTTACTTGGACGTCTTGCCATCTAGAACTGTTTGACCATTTTTATTTACTATAGCCCAACAAACAATATGGCATCAAAAACAAGCTTGTACAAAAAGCACTTGTGGGAGCTTGTGGGAGGTGAGCGGAAGAGAGCAAGCACATGCTTAGGAAAAAACGGGGAGATGCAATATAGGGTCAAAGTTGGGGTGTACTACCGCAACGGATGCAAACTACTTTCACTGGATGCGCCTCGTGATGTAACCTTTCCTTCCGAGACTCTACACGCGACGACATTGTGAAGTCCCTCTTTCGCGCTAAGAAAGTCACAACTCCCCAGATAAGATTCATCGTCGATTAGAGCAAGCGCAGCTCTAGACAAGTATGGATAAAGATTTTATACAAACCAAGATAAATAAATCAAGCACAATCATAAACAACGAGGCACTCGCGGACAGCAAGGGAAAGGTAAACAAGAGCAAGGGGGACTGCTAATAGCTGAACAGAGTAACGAAAGTTTGAAACATTGAGGATGCTCACTCACAGTCCCAGTCCTTGAGTCACAGCCCTGGTCGAGTCCCACAATCCCTTCAGGCCCGCATGCCAAACTTCTCGTTGCTGCGTCAGTCTCTTCCGGCCGACGCCGAAAGTCCCGTCCGTACGCCGGAAATGTCACCTCCCCTCTGCCTCCTCTCGGAAGAACCAGTCCGCTTGGCTCTCCCTCCACGACCACCCCTCTCGACTTCCTAATTTCGCCTTTTAACCGCCTAGCTCCCCTTTGTCCCCGCCCTCTGAGAGTCTTGGAAGGTCATCTCCCGCCCGCACGTACACCACTTTCCCAAAGCCGATTGCCCCTCTCTTGCAGTGCTCGCGGTCAATACTTTGCACCCGTCACACACACGCATCACCGCTCCGGAGCCTGGGAGATTGCCCTCCCGTTGCACTGCTCGCGGCCAACTCGTACCAATCACGCTCGCACACCCCTGTCCCGAGCATGCGAGATTACTCCTCTCTTGCACGGCTGCGGCCAACACATCACATCAGTCATGCACATACACCAGTGTCCCTAAACGGGACGAGGTTGCTCTTGCTTCGCTTGCGGCCAGTGCATCACATGAGTCAACGCACATCGCTACAGCTGACCCGAGGGCGCTGATCACGACGGGGTCGTCACAACATGCACATTGTCTAGGCACAAAATATCAGTGTTGAAGTACTTTAGGTACATTGTATTTCAAGTACTACTTTCAGTAGGTTTAGAAAGCTTGTACTTTGCTTAAAGTATGAGTTGTGATCAGAAAGTTCCGGGACTGATTTTGTAGCGTAAAAAGAGAGGGCAGCACAGTGATGCGCGCGCAGCAGTCGAATGAAGGGTCCTTCGTGTCTCGTTACACCAAAGAGCGTCGCTCTGTGAACATCTGGAGCTGCGCTTCACGAGTTTTCGTGACCACGTGCATGAGCACAATGGCGATTTTACCATAGATTACAAACCAGAACGAGAGCGAACATCAATTATGCGTCAAACTCGACAAATATAAAACGGAGACCTGTGAAATGATTGAGAAGGCTTATGTCAAAAAGCAGTGAAGGGTGCGAGGTGTTTTAAGTGGCACTCGCGCTTCAGGAACGGCAGAACATCGCTGGAAGACGGAAGAGCGGTAGGGCGACTTTATCTGCCCTCTCCTTGACTTCTGTGACGTTCTGCCATTCTTGAGGCGTGAGTGCCACTCAGAACACCTCGCACACCTCACTGTTTTTTGACATAAGTCTTCTAAATCATTTCAGAGGTCTCTGTTTTAGATTTGCCGAGTTTGACGTAAAATAGATGTTCGTTCTCGCTTTGGTTTGCAGTCTATGGAAAGATCGCCATCATGCTCGTGCATGTGGTCAAACAAACTAGTGTAGCGCAGCTCCAAATGTTCACAGAGCGACGCCCTTTAGTATAATGAGACACGAAGGTTCTTTCCTTTGACTGCTCCGCGCGCCTCACTGTACTGCCCTCACTTTCTACGCAACAAAATCAGTCCCGGAACTTTTTGATCACCCCTCATACATTCTCTGACTATGCACAGTGCTCAACGAAATGAAATGGACCAGTGGAATGCGGAACCCCACGCTGATACAGTGACTATAGCGATTACTAGATTTTTTTATTTATTTATTTAAAATACCCTCAAGGCCATCAGCATGACAGAGGTGAGTGGGGGTTAGTGGCAGTAGTACACTTTGCAGCTCAATCTGAACAGTATAGATTATTTATGGCAGTTCTAAATAAATGGTCAGGAACAATTGTTGCGATAGATGCGGGAAGGTGGTTCCAATCCACTGAAGTTTTCGGAATGAATGACTCTCTGAGTGCATTAGTGTTACATTTTAGAATGTATACTTTATACATATGATCAATGTGTGACGAAATATAAGACGGATGATTCAGCAGTCGGTTGTGATGTAATGAGTTAGTATGGTATATCTTATGAAAGAGACATAAGCGAGCTATTTTGCGACGTAAATTGAGGTTAGGCAATGATAGGGTAGTTTTCATGGAGCTCACGCTTGCGGTGCGATGAAAGTTGTTAAGAATAAAACGAGCAGAGCGATTTTGAACTGATTCCAGGGCGTTAGTTAGTTTGGAATAACCGGGGTCCCAGATAGAAGAAGCATATTGTAATTTAGAGCGTACAAGCGTTTTGTACAGGGTTAGTTTCAAAGATGAAGGGGCAAGTGAAAAGTTTCATTTTAGATAATTCAGCATTCGATTAGCGTTATTAATAACATACTCAACATGCATTTGCCAGGAAATATCTGAGGTTATATACACACCTAAGTATTTATAAGAAGAGACAGAAAGTAGGGGGACATTTTCGAGAAAATAAGAAGGAACATTACGTTTACGCGATACTCTCATGGCCTTGCATTTAGTCGTGTTAAGTTCCATCCCCCCATAATTCACACCATTTTGAAACATGGTTAATGTCAGCTTGTAAATTCAGAACATCCGAGGCGTTAGTAACTTCTCTGTAAACAACACAATCATCAGCGAATAAACTACCCAATTAAAGAAGATATCAAATTCGGCAAATCGTTAATATAGATAAGGAACAATAGCGGACCTAATACAGAACCTTATGGTACTCCAGAATTGACGGAGGCGAGTGGTGATGTTTCATCGTTAGCGGTTACAAACTGGGAATGATTTGTGAGAAAACAAGTTATCCAGGACAGAACATTTGCGTCAATGTTAAGACTTAAGTTTTAATAGCAGCAGCTTGTGTGAGACTTTATCGAGTGCTTTGGAAAAGTAAAAAAAAATGCAGTCTACCTGGGACCCTCGGTCAAGCGCTAGGTGCAAATCATGGGTGAATGACAAAAGTTGTGTTTCGCAAGAGAAGGATTTACGAAAGCCATGCTGAGCGGTGCTGAAGAAAAGGTTAGATTCTAAAAATTGAACTAGTTGTGAGTAGATATGTTCTAGTATCTTGCATGGAATGCTAGTAAGCGAAATTGGTTGATAGTTATCCGGGCAATATTTATCACCTCCTTTGTGGAGTGGCACCACCTTCCCCATTTTCCAATCGGCAGGCAACTCTCCAAGTGAAAGTGACTGGGAAAAAATTTGAGATAACATCAAAGAGCAATACATTTTTGTGTTTTTGAGGAACTTTGAGTTAATGCTGTCGGTGCCAGCAGAGGAAGAAAGTTTTAAGTTATTGATTATTTTAACAATACGAATAGGATCGACAAGAACGGGTCTCATAGGCAAAAAGTCACTCGCGTCAAATCTACAAGTATAGGCGTGTTAATAGCAGTTTGAAAGGACTTATTAAAAACATCATTCAAAACGCAAGCACATTCATCGCTAGAAATTACATCTCCGTTCGCGGCCTTAAGTGAAATTACGAATTTTTCTTTTTTACCAACAACATTCCAAAACTGCTTTGGGTTAGTGGCTAACATAGACGGTAGCTTAACGTTAAAATACTCGTACCAAATGGTATAGCCATGTGGTTACTCTAGGCTAGGGTAACTGCACGTGCTAGCCGTATACGCTACAGTAACTCTGTACACTAGCGAATGATATGTTGTTGTTCTTTACTTCAAGTACTTTCTAGATCTACTTTATTTACCCAACACTACAAAATATGTACCAAGTTTACCTGTGCAACATACCATCATAAAGCGACACAGAACATGTTCTGTGTTGTCACTGCCTTTGGCGCAATAATGCAGGAAATGGCCGAATTTTAAATTTTTGTTTCAGCATTGGGTTTTAACATGCAACGTTTTAGAGGTGGAAGGTAACTTCAGTGCAGGAGTGATTTTTGGGGTGATTCGAGTCTTGGAAAGAGACGACTTGGTATTTATTTACTATTGTTTTTTTTCTAACCTTGGTATTCAGTGTTGAAAGTGAAAAAGTTGGCCTTTTTGTTTAGTCTTGAATACTAAAAATTTCAGCTTGAGACATAAAAAAAAAGGAGCAGGATCTTTTTACATTTTGCAGAAACTTTCATCTACAAATCGGGCACCAACGAACCATCTTCCACTCGTGATGTGCCCCCCTCTTTGCTTTCTTTATACTGGTGGTCCGCTCCCTTAGCCTTGGGCAGGAACAGCCAAACTACATAAAGTGGAATGTCTGGTCCCTTCATGCAAACAAGCCCATGATAAAGCGGCAATCTTTTACGCAGGAGACGACTTCGAGCCAGCATTTTTTTCCAAACTTTCTCTGAAAAGTTTAAGCACAGTACTTGCATCGGGAGACTCATTTGTGTGACTCAAAACGTGTTTCTATTTCCGGGTTGACGTCTTTAAATCCAAGGTGTCCCCAAGAGAGGTTTACAGTGTTTTCTTCGTTCACTTATCGTTCCTGTCCTTCATTTATTTCGCACTGTTTCTAAGTTTTCTTAATCGCAGAAATGAACTATGCATCGCCGAACGCTCTGTCTACACCCAAATGTAGCGCTAGCGCTCCGGACCAGATGCCAAGGTTTCAGAATGAACCGTTTTCTTAATCAAAAGTCATTAGCGATTTTCAGAAATTTCCAACAGGAAAGTGGTGGCCAATGAAGCCCCCAAATGCACAGGGTTGAAAGGTTGCAAGCCATTGGTAACAGCCTCATTCTCCCATTGAAATTTAAAAAAAAAATTCACTTATAACTTTTGATTGAGATAATGGTTAGCTCTCAAACTTTGCCATCTGGTCCGGACCGCTAGTTCTACATTTGGGCGGAGAATGAGCGTTTGGCTACGCTCAGTTCATTTTTGCGGTCCACTGTTGAAGCACGTTTTGGAGTTGCTCTAATTGGTTTCACAACATAAATGTTGCATTATTTATAATTTTTTCCTTTTGAGGAAAGTTAATTTCGTGACTTTACTCTGGCACTAGAAAAAAAAAAAGGAAATGTTTTTTTGGGGAATTCAGTGTCTCTTGCACCTATACAAACTTAGCTGCCGGATCAAAGCCGCAGCGTCTGTTCTTTTTAGTCTGGAGAAAACCTTTCAAGCATGAAAGTGATGTCTTTGCCTTGGTGCATCCAGACATTAGTCCAGACCTACGCGACCTGGTTCAGCGGATGATGCATCCAGATCCAATACAGCGGATCACCGTGGATCAGCTACTGGCACATCCGAGGATCCGCGAGGTGCTCCGGTGGCGGAGGCTGTACGCAGCACGCAAGAGAGCGGTACGAAATTTGCTCCAATCATCTTCGACCAGTTGCTCACTGAACCCGCGTAGAGCAACTGTCTCTCAATCTTCTACGAAAAGGTTTTACAAAAAATAATATATATGCATATATATATATTTTACAGTTTTTACACTTTTTCTTAACATCAACATGCTTCCTAGCATTATCCTAAAATTACCCCGAGTGTTATCCTAGCATTTTGAGCTTCCACATTTTGAGTCTCAACGTTTCGTGCAGAAATCGGGGTGGTTTTTTGCCAGTCGCTTGCTGACAGATCGGTACCTTCTCTTTCCCCCCATTACTTTTGGGAATCCTAAAGGGCTGCCAAAAAGATATAATGAATGCCTAAATGTTTTGCGAAGATGCTACTTACAAGGTCTCAACTGTCAAAAAAAAACAAAAAAAACCCAATCATCGCGTTGCACATAAATTACATGACGAATAACTAGATTGAAAACACGATTCTTTGTACAAATGCAATCTTTACAGATGGTATCTTTGCGCGAAGACTTTATCTCTGTCCTGTAAACTGCTGGAATCATGCTGTTGATTGCGGTGATTGGCAATCCGCGTGCTCTGTGGAAAAGCGAACCCTCAGGTTTTCTTCATAAACAGTGAAGCTATTACTCGAGTAAATACGGTAAGTACCGTGCTGAGTCTTCTGCCACGACAACGTGGAACTCTGAAACTTTTAAAAAATTCCAAGTCATCTTTGGCACATCTTTGCTGATAAAAACAATGTAAATAATAAAACATGATTTACACAGAAGAAAGGTTTCTTATGAAAAGATATATCATTGAAGTGGGACATAAAACAACCCACATGACTCTTAGAGCCTCTGACCTGTCCTTCTTTTGCGTTGGTCCTCATGTCTTTTTTTTTTTTTTAAGAAAGTAAGGTATCTGACTTTGTGGGAAAAAATTCGCATGATAACCCTAATGTTCTTGAGGGGGGAATCAGGGGCCTTTGAAAGACTATTGTGGGTATACGTAAAGAGCTGCAAGGTCCTTCATGCAAAACATTTGGGTACATCTCCTCATGGGGGCCGAAAGCTTGTCATGCCATTTAGCGCAACTTTTTTTTTTTTTTTTTTTTCGGCCTCCGTTATTGTATGGATGGAAAATGAGGTTGAGAGATGCCCTTCACCTGAAAGATTACCCACACCTATTTTTGGCATGACTTGCTATTTTTCCAAAAACGCCAAAAGATGGCCCACTTCTAGTAATTGCAGGGCCCTGTCCAATGCTGACCTTGGCAGAAATGGTGTTACTTAGCCACGGCGGCAGATAAGCAAACATTGCTGACTGAGAAGGACAGTCGTCTTTGATTCATTGCCCCTCCCTGTGATCGCAAGTTTCGAAAGTCACAAAATCTAAAACTAGTGTTTTTTTTTATTTTTTTTTTTCTATTGCACAGCAAAAGTTAGCTTACTCCTTATTTTTACCCAATTTGCTTTCGATTTTAGGTGGGCTATTTCTCAAAATGTTATGGTACATATATCCTTTCTAACTTTGACCTTGATTTGACCTCTGCACTGAGAGAGAAGGGAGCAAATAGTAGGTGGATTGTTGCTGTTGAGTATGTAACTCTGTATGTATAGAATTGCAGTATTTAATATAAAACTCGCTGGGGAGTTGTTGTTGGTAGCGCTACCAACTGCAGGGACATTTTCTTAATTGTAAGGACTTTGGAGGACTTTTCATTTAGTCTAGGGACAGTTTTATTACTCTAGCTTTTCTTAGCTTTTCCGGTTGGCAAAACAATGCAAGCATAAATAATACACCATGTAATCATTTCTCTGTCGATAGTTGTAAAAGTTGGCTTAAAATGAACTGCTCTATCCAGCATATTCCAGCTGCACGAGACTTGTTTTTCAACGTAACAATAGAATTAAGTTGAATGAAAGAAAATGGCTGAACTTGGTGCACTAAGGGACACAGGCTAAGAGCAGGGGCCTTGTATTTCCTGCCAGCACTGGTGGTAGGGAACGCCAAATAGACCATTCCGGCTTTACAGAGCATCCCCCACCGCCTTGTCCATGCGTTTCGGCAATTTGATGTACATGTTGGCTTGGCATTTTGCGATTTTAGAGTGCAAAGAAGGCATGACAATGACAACAGGGTTGTTCAGTTTTTGTTTGTTTGTGTTTTTTTGTTTGTGTTTTGACCTCACATTCGTAAGAGAGAAAGGATTGAGTTGCTTTTATAGACATTTCGGAAAAATGCCAAAAGGCCGCTTGCGAACTCCTGTATGCTCTCCTTGATTGCGCAGCATCCATCTCATGACACTAAAAAGAGAAGGGTAATACAGTTGCTTGCCTGCTCTTTTCTGTTTGCCTCTGTTCACTCCGTCGTCTGCTCCAGCCTTTTCTGAACAAGGTGTTCCCGGCACTCTTTCAGCGCAACAGATGGTGCTGCGTGTTTTGCAGCATGTTTATTCCCCCGGTGCAACGTGGGGTCACCGAGAGGCCTTGTGGGATTTGCCAGAAAGGTCCCTTGAGCCTGGCTTTTTGCAGCCAGAAAGGCTCGCCTCTACGGCATTGCGTATACTTCAAGTGTAAAGGGACATTTCTTGCGCAGGTGACGTGGGTCTTTGAGCTGTTCCTGCTGCTTTGGCTTTGGATCTGCCGGATGGCCAGGAAGCTGTTGCCTCGAAGGAGCTCTTGGCTGCCTTTATGGTGGCTCAACCCAAAGGGCCTTCCACACAGAGACAAGTCATTTGAGGACAGCTTCTCTGACGGTCGGTACATGTCCACACTCTACACGGGCACGTGGTATAACCCAGGGGTTCCCAAACTTTTTGATCTTGAGGAACACTTATCTCTTTGTTGATAGCCAAGGAATGCTCTCTGCTTCTGGTTCTGTTGCATTAAAGTATAGGGTGTATTCAGCGGAACTTGCGCCGTAAAACAAGCCGGAAAAATCAACGCCTACGGATAGAAAGCTTGGAATTTTCACCAAATGTGCACACTGAAGTGGTGCATTTAGGCTGATGAAATTTTAAGCCATAGCTCTCTTTCTGTGAGAAATGAGACCAACCAGAGTCAACGGCGGACAGGTTCGCAGACGGCAGAGTTAGCGATGCTCTTAACGTATGGCGCCATCTCCCGGTAGACGCAGCAAGCAGACGACGGAGTGCGTCATCTGCTCTCTACACCTACCGGGAGATGGCGCCATGCGCTACAAGCATTGCTAACTCGGCCGTCAGCAAACATGTTCGCCGCCAACCCTGGCAAGTATGTTGGTCTCGCTTTTCACAGAAAGGAAGCTATGCCTTAAAGTTTTATCAGCTAAAATGCACCATCTCGATGCACGTTCAGTGAAAGCTTGAGTTTTCTATGTGTAGGCGTCGATTTATCCGGGTTGTTTTACGGTGTAAGATTCGTCGGAGCCACCATATAGCTCAGATGCCTAGAAATCTTTTAAACGGTCATGCATATATCAGGGAGTGCTTGTACATAGTTATCCATCACTGGAATGCTCAGATCTACTGAAATACCTAGTGCTTAGACTTGAAAAATTGAAAAACAATTGCTTTACTTGGGGGTTAGGGACGATGAAGGGAGTTTGGAAGCTTGGGGAACACCTAAGGGTTCTCTGCAGGACCCCAGGGTTCTCAGGCACCTAGTTTGGGAACTCATAGTTTACCCTACCGCAGGATGTCCTTCTAAAATTCATTGACAGCTTGAGGAGCATAGGGCGTGGCGAGTGCCAAACATCTTAGTGCTCCGCAGCCAGCTAGACTGCATGAAGCATTGGTCAGTAAGCATACCAAGGAATGAATTGCAAAGCAAGTGGTGTAAAATAAAATTATACAAGCTCGATCATGCTGACAAAGACTGGTAAGTGCAGAACGTGCAATAAGCCTTCCACTCATCCCCGTTCGTCTGCGTGGCCCCTGGTGAAGGCTCCTCCTGCCGCTGCTTCTTGCGTTCCTGATAAGCTCGTGCACGTCCTGCGGCCGTCTGTTTCGTAGGAGCCACGACGACGGTGGAAGGAAGAGGGCACTGAACGGCGCCACGTACCACCTCGCTAGGGAGCACGAAGATTCTCTCCCATTTCTACGCCGTGAGATGGCGCAGCATGACAGGAAAGGTCGCAAAGCGTGCGACCGCACTTGCGTTTTTGCGTGCCGCACCATTGAGTTTGCTTTTGCGTGCGAAAGCAACCGCTAATTCCAAATAGCAACAATAAAGAAAAAGACCCTGGAGAGCTTAGTTGGCAAAGCACTTGGCTCACTATCTCAAGGTGGCGGGTTCAAATCCTGCCATGGAACAAAGCCTTTTTGTACGATTCCTCGGGGGCGTAATGCCTTTTGGTGTCAGTTTTTCATTGCAGCCAAACGTTGTGCGCAAACATTGGAGGTCTCCACGAAAATCGGCCGGTAAAACTGATTGGTTTTTAAACGCCACGCCTCGTGTTTCTTATGCTGTCGGCGACTACGGTAAAGATGCAGATATAGTAGGGTCTCGTTGAAAATTTCCCCGCACGTTCCCGCCGTTACGTCCACAAAAGAACTCCCGTAGGGACACGTGTATCAGTTTCATATTTGTTGCGTTTGTCTTCTTGGTTCTCGCCTCCGAAAGCCGCCACCTGAAACCTGGCTCGCACGTTTGCATTTGAATTAGATGTAGCGCGACATGTTCAATCGAAACATTTTACGAGAAGGGAGAACACTGGCACATTGGTGCTGTCTGTCGGGTAGTGCCGGGACATTTTGCAAATTCAGTGCGATGCAGGTTTTGGGGCACATTTCGGGAGCACGATATTTCACGGCTGGAAGTGGTGCGCCACACACTTTTAAGTCTGTTTCACATGCTGCGATTCTCATCCAAAATCAGTGTGATTTCCAGTAAATGTGCGACAAAAATCGCAGTCGCACTGTCGCAGCGGCTCTGCGACTGGTTTCCACCAAGTTGGTATTTTGTCGCAGAGTCCATGCGATCGCTTTCTCGTCAACCAATAGCGAACCTCGCGGTCGCGTGTCACGTAACAGGAAAAGGCAGAGCGGAAGCCGTTCATTAGCCAGCTTTCATCCGCGATAGCTGCGTACTCGAAAATAAATTTAGACAACAAAAAACTTTTGCTTTAATGCTTAATTATTAGAAATGTCTAGTTACATACGGTATTCGTAAAACATTTGTGTTTATTAAGACGTTTTTGTTGTATTTTAGGCAAAGTCAAACGCGTTGCATCCGTGTCCGAAGAGCCGGCCGCGCCGGCAGAAATTGCGCGGTTGTTGGAGCTAGAGCACTATATAGCTCCTACGGAGCAGAGTAGCGCAATCCTTTGATCCGCGTGTTTTGCCGACAACATGGCCGACAGAGCAGCTTGGCGCGAGTCACGTGGTACTCAGGGTTCCAGGAGGCGGCCCGGCCTATGGGAGAATACATGGACATCGACGCAACACGGCTAATTAAAAAATAAACGGCAAGTTCACACTTTTCAAAACTAGTCTGTCGTGAAGTTGGTAATGCACTAAACACTTTATCAAAGTTTTAATAATATTGGATGCGTGTGCAAATTTTGAGAAGGCAATTTCCAAGGCAATGGCGTTTGAAGCAGACGATTTTTGCACGCAGCGGAGATGGGCTCTTTGGGTTGGCCGGAGCGGGTCACGTGGACGCTGTGACGTTGCCGCGTCGTCTGCTGCATGATGCCGCTCGTGCAATTTTTAAAAACAAATTACGCCCTTACTTGGCACAAAACTCAGCGCAAATGATTCTAAAATGTTCCTTTATTATGTCAAAAACTATTGTTGTTCCGTACATCTCCACAACATTGAAGAAACAACGATTTTCTCACGTTCCCCATGCATTTCTGACCAGAGTTGGAACCTCCGGGCGTTCGCCGCTAGTCGCCGAGAGACGGCGTTCTAGATTGCGCTACTCTGCTCCGAAGGAGCTATATAGTGCTCTAGTTGGAGCATGTAAAACCAAAGATTGCGATCGCTCGCTGCGTCAACTGTCGCACCAATATTTTTTCGCACAGTCGCTGCATGTGAAACGGGCTTTAAAGGGGAACTCCGCCGATTTTTCGGTAAACTTCGATTTGGCTGGAAATTCGCAGACCGATAACCAAAATATTAAAAAAAAAAAAAAAAAATTTCCGTGAAGTTATTGAATTTTCAAGTTACGCCGGCCGCGAGGGTTCCAGGAGGCGACTCTCTACTGGCAACAATGAAAAATCCCTATTTTTCCCTACCCGCGTACGTCACGGATGTGCAGGCGGACGAGCGACTCGAGCAGCCGCGAAGTGGCTTTCTGGACGCCAGCGATCGAGATAATTTTTTCTCGGCTTCAAGGTTGAAATTTTTTTTTGCAATGGGTAGCAATCTGAGCTCCGCGATAGATTGTAGAAACAGTGCTGGGAAAAAGCTTATTTTTTTACCCTTGTTTTCGTGGGAGAAAAAAAAAAAAGCGTGCCCTGGCAGCAATGGAGGCCAGCCACGTCAAGGTGCTTTTGCACGAGCTGTGTGCAGAGAGAACTATTGTCATGTGAAACATTTTTACTTTTGCTCGGAATACTTTATAGCCGCGTGCTGTGAGTTGAGTATCCTTCAGCAGCTGGAACAGCTTCAAGAGCGGCAAGCGCAAACTCAAGCCGGCTGTGACCATTACGACATCCGCCCAAAGAAGAGCGTTAATAATATCAACAAATATAGTACACAATCTAGCACTATAGTCGACATTTTGCACAGACACATTTGTTATTCACAATTGGTTCAGAGATTTTTTTTTTTTTTATTTTTTATAAACACTTTATTTGTTTCGGACGTCGAATCTAGCTCGGGCTACTCTCAGAGTTCCACTCACGCAGCCGATGTGTTGAAGACGAGAAGTGAAACGTCTAAACAAAGTTCAAGTCTGAAGTTAGGCATGACTTTCGACATATTGCTATTCCTGTCTGCTATTACAGAGATTTATGGAGCAGGTGTTGAGCTCCATTAATATACGATAGAGCTTTGCCTGGTTTGTCAAATGGTTGGCGTGCAATGTTCTCTGCAGAAGAAGTGATGAAAACATCTTTAATTTATTCTATTGCGGAGAAATTTTTGCCATGAAAATATTAATGTCGTTGAGGGGAGGCATGCAAATCTACAGCTGATGGAAAGTGTGCTAAACCAACTTAATTAAAAAGAAAAGAGATCTTATATAGAATTGCCCTCTTCCCATGTGCTCTCGTGAATGGGTGTTTGAACGCGTTGCGTTCTACTCCAAAAGTAAAAAGAAAAAAAATACAGGTACACATTTTTTTAGTAACTTTTGTTAACTTATTCTGAAATAAGATTTATGTCTTTCTGTACCTCATGCACTATTGTATCTTCAAGCAAATATCCTTTATTTGGAGATGAACAGTGTATTTGCGTATTTTATACGCATTCCATTGCACCTTGATGTTTGGCTTGATGGTTGCGAAGTTCTTTTAATCGTCATTTTAACACAATCTTCATGACCAGTAGCCTGCCATTTGATCTACACGAATGCAGTTCATTCCATTCTATACATTTCATCGTTTACAAGTATCAGTCTACATGTCTTAGGTCCCAGCCCAGCACGCACATGTTCATCGCTTTGGAAGGCGAGCAATGTACGCGCCACACGCACAAACGCTGAAAATGTCATAGACCAGAAGCGCTTTTCAGAAATGGTCTACAGATCTTTTGCTAAGTTACTTAAGCACCAAGGAGCATATTCATGCCACAAGAGTAGTTACACGTGCTGACACCTGCAACAGTAACTATTCAAAAGAAAATCTAAAACAAATGGCACGTTCCTTCAGGTCATACGAGCGTGTGGGGCATCTGTACCCACATTCCGAGCATTTTCCGCAGTGCTTTGGAAATTTATCAAAAAATGTATTGCGTGACTCTTCGACCTTTCTTCGCCAGCCATCTTCTAAAAAAAAAAAAAGAATGGATTTACTAGCGATATCACGAAACTAGCGAGCCGCGGCTTGAGCAGTAGCGAGTTGCAAAAACGGTTTTATGAAAACTCCAATTGCTCCCGTTTTTCTTTTTTTTTTTACTTTCTTATAGTTATGCACGCAGACCAAGGCCATACTTTGTGCAAATATATATAATTATCAACTTCAAACAGCATGAACGCCCAGGTTTTCTCGCTGTTAGACGCGAGAAAGGCGGGTGCGAGCGTACCCGATTGCCGGCCGTGCGCATCGCTGCACACAAGTGACGTCACGCATGGGCGACGGGGAAAACTGGGGAAAAACTAGGGAGAACGATGTTTCGGTTTTGGCAGCAAACAAAATATCACTTTTTTTAATTATCTAGAGTGAATCTGGGAGAACGAGATAGCATTTTGGAATCGGGAAGCCATCCGCATTCAGATTATGCCTTTGGATTAGGTAGCTCGAAAAGTCGGCGGAGTTCCCCTTTAACCGCGGAGCAAGGAGGAGTTGTGCGACCAATTTTCCGCAACATTTTTTAAATCACGACATTCATGAAAATTGGGTTTGCGCGAAATTTAAGGCGTTTACAGTAACCAGACTGTAGGTCTTTTTGCAGTGTTTGCGAGGTCAAATCTGCTCACTACCTACGAGAAATTGTCGTAGGGAGTCCTTCCACATATAAAAGTTGCAGGAGCATCTCGTAGATTTGGGGCGCTGACACGGTTCTCCTTTTGGCAGACGACACCTTCGAGGACTCCTTTCACAGCCTGGGCACGTCCTTGAACGACAGCAGGCACGGCACAACGGTCTTCCCTCACATCAGGTCGGGTTTTAGACGTTGCTCGACGTCGTGGTGCCTGAAGCGCGTCTCCGACTTGTGCTTTTGCTGCGTCCTAAAAAGGGGGCCCCTCGTGTCACATTGTTGCCGGCCTCAATCCTGGCGGTGTCGCAGTAGTGGCGGTGGATGTGGCAGACGCCAATTCCACTGCAGGTCGCTGTTCGGCTTGACAGTCCGCGGAAGCTTCGGCAGCTAGGTGTTGGGACGCGGCAATGACAGTGATCCCAGGACTTCTAAGCACTGACAACGGAATTGCGATGTCCGGCGGCATGGCACGCCAGCTTGTGTGACGTCATTCGTTGCCACTTTGAGACCACTTTACATTTTGCTGTCTCGTAAATTGAGGGCGGGGCAATTTTTGAAGGAATAGCTTTACGTGGGTATCCCACAGGCCTTCCTTGCTCGCGTTATTCCGAGACTAGCAAGCAAGGCCATGGAAGGGAGTGTCAGCAATGTAGTGCAGCTGTTATCGCTAACACTCTCTTTACATTATCTATTAGGACCGCGGGAAGGTGTATTAGCGGTGGAAGTACATACACTCTCTCGGTGGATCGACAGTTTCCCATTGCTGACACGCTCCCGCGTTTCTCTCGGACTTTCTCGCAACCGCGTCAGATTTCAACTAGAAGATCTTTTGCCAAATGACCACTTGCTAAATCCCCAAGCGCCCCGGCCCGCACTCGAGGAATCGTGGGAACTGTGTTCCTTCAGTTCCCTAGTGATTGGTAATTGCGACCATTTCGATGCTTACAAACTTTTGAGTGTAATCTGGAGTCATCCTGAATAAGCGTCGTGTAGAGTCCAAACACCTGTCGTACCACATTCCAAATTTCTCGTCAGTGTCGGCGTTTTTGATATTGTGACGCAGTTCACCCTTCAACCTGGCTGAGCTGCGGATATCTCTTACAATATTATAATTCTCATGATTGTTGTTTTAACAGGAATTGCTTAAAAAGCCGAGAATTTACAACAACCAAAACCACGATTTAGCCCGGAGTCAGCGGGGCTGTTTAATAGCATTTTTAGCGTTTCTAAGTTAATATCAGCATCTTTGAAGCTGTACGAGAATGATAATAAAGTAAGAGATTTCTGCAGCTCGGCCAAGCGTAAAGGTGGATGGCATGCAGAATATAAAAAACGCTGACATTGTTGAGAAATTTTAAAAGTGATACGATAGGTCTTTGGACTCTGCACGACCCTTATTCAGGATGACCGCGCGAAGGGCCGAGAAAGCAACACTCCGTCACGGACTTCCGGAAGGTTCTCGTTTATTCTTGCTCCAGACGTAGCTTCTATCATTCTCCTGCTTTCTTGTCTAGAAAGTGCGTGTTCATTCTCGCCCCGAGTGCGCGAAGCTCGAACCCTTGTTGCCGAATCCTCGTGATTGTGACGCATTCTAGATACATAAGAGGCCGCCCATGACCTTGTCGAGTCAGTCTCGCACCAGCGTTAGACTCTGCTCTTACGCCGACTTCGACGCCCGCGACGCTCTGCTGTTATCTTCTGTTTTCCTTTTATTTTTGGGCACAAGTTCGCCCCATTAGACATTCAGTTTACGCAGTTATTCGCCGCCTCATCACTTGCAATTCGTGACAATATGATAGGTCTTTGGA
Organism: Ixodes persulcatus; assembly: GCA_013358835.2. Lineage (NCBI taxonomy): Eukaryota > Metazoa > Arthropoda > Arachnida > Ixodida > Ixodidae > Ixodes > Ixodes persulcatus. The sequence goes on along the minus strand of JABSTQ010011409.1, from coordinate 264,483 downwards.
CTCTACACGACACTTATTCAGGATGACTCCGAATTACACTAAAAAGTATGTAAACATTGAATTGGTCGAAATTACCGATCATTAGGGAAATGAAGGAACACCGTTCCTATGATTCCTTGAGTGCAGGCTGGGAGCGCTTGGGGGATTTAACAAGTTGTCTATTACCCAAGCAAGAAGGAGATACTGAAAATGTAGGTGCACATGCCAATGCACGCTCGATTCTTGCTTTAGAAAATTTACTTTTACGAATGCCGGTGCATGTAACGCAAGTGACTGCAATGGCAGCATGCTTCTTGGTGCTCGGGTAATTTAGCGAATGGTTACACAGCAGGTCAGCCAAAACGTGCCTCCCCGCACATGAGAGGAGGTGCGAAAGGGTGAAAGTAATGGATGACGTGTGCCACAAAGCTCCGCCCTGCAGACGGCGTTTTCTTCCGTGGGTAGAAAAGATCCCGTCACAAGTTTTTTGTTTGTTGTATCGTCCGGTAGTTTGTCACAAATAACAATCTACCCCTTTAACTATTTCCTCTGCCCTTTCTCGTAGGCAGAGTCTTTGTTTGTAAAGGACCAGTGGGTTTCCAACAGCCATAGAAAAGGCAAGGCAGCCATTGCTACGACTAGCGGATGATGCCACATTTTAGTGCTCTTTGTCCTCTAATCGAAGCTCAGCACCGCGACCTGACCGTATCTTAATGCGAGGAGGGGACGGACCTGCTCGTCGCCCCTAAGCTGACAGTGCAGTAGGAGCTATGTGCTTGCCAAACCAATCGACTGCCTCCTTTACCATCACCCGACCTCACTTTCTGTGCCTGGGTGTGGGCGGGAGTGTGGTCATGTAGCAAAATATGGGCATACGACTGGTGCAGCGAGCCCTCGGCTTCCACCACACTGTCGGCCTAGAGCTGAATGGAGCACGTGCTTCGTTTCATTATTACTGGCAGAGCGCGAATTCCTTGGCCCGTCGAGCCATTCGGAGTGACAAAGCGAAGCGCGCAACAGTTCTTCGCGGGAGCGCTTTTCAGGGACACATTGTCACGGGCCTCAATCCGACACGCCGATTGGTTCACAGGGGCCGTAGTCTTGGCCATTTGCCAAATTATAACGAGATAAAGTACCATGTTTTTTGGTGAATAGTCCACGGACGATACATGCTTAAAACCTGAAATGTTGCCCGATGTGGACTGTCTACAGCTGCGAAATATACAAGGATTTGTTTTTTTCTAGATCGTTCAATGTGACAAGATGTGAAGGATTTTATGAATAACGGAGCATATATTAATGTTTATTTATGTGTGATTCAAGCTTCTCTGTGGGCTAAAACAGCTTGCCTTTGTCAAGGTCTGCTGTGTATGATAACTTTTACATTCAGACGAGGCACAGGGTGCAGACTATCTAAGCAAAGAATTCCGAGGACACCGAAGCACTTCTTAAGAGTTGTGAATGCAAAAGCATTAATGTCCAATTGAACGCCGCCAGAAGCGGCCACTTTGCCGGCAAGGAGTGCGGCGGTGCGCCGCGCAGACCGCCCTGGCTCGCTGGTGACTGCTGCGCCGCTGGGTGAGGCAGCAGCGGGTGTGCAAAGCTCGGTGCAGCGCATGCTGAAATCACGTATCCTCTCATCATCATCGCCCTAGCTGCGGGTACCAGTCGACGACGTTTGAACCCCCCCCCCCCCCCCACTGCACCGTTGGCAGTTCGACTGGCTCCTTAGCAACGATGACGCCGTTGCTATGGAGCCATATGACGCGTCGCATTCAATGGGAATTTATGTGCCGCTTTGCTCGGGGTAATTTAGGTGCCGTTTCTCACAGCCAATAGGAATTTAGGTGCCGTGTTTCGCTGCTACAGACAACGCCGGCTTCGCTCCATGGGACAGTTATTGCTTTTGCGTTTAAACTTTTATTTTCGACCTCAAATTTGCATTGCAGATCATGCACTGGGTGCGCACTATAGTCTGGAAAATGCGGTACTATAGCTGTTCGCTAGCAGATGATGCGGTAGCAGAGGGCAGCTCAGCAGGCGCACTTCTTATCCCCACTGCGCATCAAACTTTGTGGCTCATTGACAGATGGGTGACCGACGGACGGCTAAAACGTTGTGGTATATTTGGAACTGCTCGAAAAGTGGGGGAAGCGTACAAGTGACCAGGGAAGTTCCCGCTGTCTAATTGTTTCTTATTTTCTCCCTTCGTTTGCACGTCCGACAGCTCCACCCCAAAGCCCCTTCGTGCTAACGCGTCCCAGCGTTTCTGCAGCACGCCTTGGCTGGATTCACCGCAGCGGCCGCCTAGCAGGTGAGGTTCCTGCATGGCTCCGTTACCCTCACATTTTATCCAAAAATGGCTCTCCAGTCTCGCAATAATACTCGGGCTCGCATTCAATTCGAGGTCCTTCGGTAGTTTGTCCGTATATGACTTCTTTTCGTTTCGTGTAGCTGGTCGCTGTTGTTTTTGCCGCTTTTCAAGCTTCAAGGTGGACCAACTGGCCCAGAAAACCATTGTTTCTTTCTCAACTTCTGCTAAGAATGGTATGCGCGACCTATCCATAACGATGTATCCCCGAAGTCTGTCGGGCACCTTGCCTTTACGCTTTGTACTATGCACAGGGTGTGGCAGTGCGAGCTGGTACAGTAAAAATGACATGCGGGGACCCCGGCTGTGTCAAGGGGAGACCCTGGTCTTGAACATGTTTCTGTCATTTCTAATTAATTCATATTAAATTTTCACATCTACCGTAAGTTCTTGTGCTAAGCACGAACATAAGCTCTATTTTTTCTATCTTATTTACCCTAGTTTTCAAGAAAACCCCAACTTGATCACAAATGTTTCTTTCCAACTGCCCAACGAGACTCCCATAAAAAAATATGGCACGAAGTCTGTCAGCTTGTTCCACAAGCAGTAGAGAGTGCAACAAAGCCATTGTTGTAATTTTAGCATCATTCTAGAAAAAGTTATTGCAAGTTGAAGTTTCTTTGCTGCTAATTAGAAATGAGTCATTAAGGTCTATGCCAGTTAGAAAAGTTCGTAGTAATCATTTCCGAGAAATGGTAGTCATGTAGCACTCTCTGATTTATGGGGTATTAAACCCCGAGAAAAGTATTCATATCCAAGTCCTAGATCAAAAGATACCGTGGGCAAAACTTGGTGTAGCGATGAAAAAAATTAATTTTGAGAAAACGGGAAAAGTTCTTCAAGGCATCCTCGCAGCAGCTTGGATATGAAACTTTGAATCATTGTAACGATATAAATGTGCACTTCCTGAGTGTAGTACTTGCAATATATGTTTGGGACTTATATATACATAAATAAAAAGAAATGTTTAAAAAATCACTTGTTTCTTATTTGTTATGTTTTAAGATTTCGATTTCCCTTTAAGCTGCCGAAAAAGAAGATCCGAATGGACGGTCATTTTCCCTATTGTCGCAGCGCAGCAGCAGGTTCCATGGCCTAGGGCCCTGGAGGCATCCCATGCAGCATTATACGCTCTTCCGCTAGCATCCGGCTTTCTTGGCCACACTCTTTGGCTAGCATCTGGCTTTCTCAGCTGCACTCTTCCGCTAGCATCCGGCTTTCTCGGTTCGCGTTGAGGCCGAGTGTACCTCCACGGATGTCACAAGCCACCTCAGCAGATTCAGTGTTCCACGCATGTCTCGCAACTCTATGCCAGAAGGTCACGTAACATGCTTCAGACTCTAGTTGGTTCCAGTGGCTTGGGGTGTCCGTTGTGGCACGTTGTAAAGTGCAGCGGAGTTATCGTTTCTGCATTCCTGCGGTTTGACCCCAAAAAATACCCAACGCTGGGTTGACTCGACACCATCGTTTGCAGGAGTCGGCTGTCCAACCAGCTCGAGGACACTTGGTTTGACATGGAACCCAAGAACCTGTTCCAGGTAGGCAGAGAAGGAGCAGACATAGACTGCATTCCAAATCTTACTCGAGTATATTCGAGATATTCCCGCAGGTGATGACAGAATTTTACGTGGGAAATGGTCTTACTAAAAAGTGCAGTTTCGTGAAAGCTCGTTCGTGAAGCGAATTGGGAATGACATTTCTCTATATACTGTGCTTTAGTGTTTCATAGAAATCATTTAGTGATTTATATTTCATCTCCAAAAAAGGCCAATTGCACTTGTCTAAAAAAATGTTATTGGTTCCTAGGTTCAGAGGATACTGATATCCTTAATTTTTAAATAAAACTTTTGTAGATGCTTGATGTGTTTTTTCTCTCCCTTCTATCAGTCATTTGAAGAATTGGCTGCAGAGAGTTCACCAGACCTGTGAAAAGAGCTGGATGGAGCTTCTGCTGCGGAGTGTGTTTCAGAAACTGACTACTAGTCACTGCCACTGGGCTTCACAAGGCATTTCCAGGACGCGTGTGTCGAACCCGCTTTCTTCACCCCCTGCCTTCCTCGTTCAGTCAGGGTTGTGCCGACCTTTTGTCGCATTGCGAAGAATGCTTACCAATATGCGGCAAAGTCTGTGCAGGCGTGCAGACAACGTTTTGCCTGCGTCTCGTCACATTGGTGTCCGGAAAACCATGCACTCCAAAAAAAAAAGGTGCGATGTGGCAGCTGTTCGAAGCATTCATAATTTATTAAAGGAGTTTCTATTAACAAAACATTTTTAGTAATTTAAGTTTTTTAGTATAGATTATTGTAAAAGCGTTTGCACCGGTAGAAAAATTCAACCGTTTCCCCCCCAAATCGTGCAGATTTTGCTATTTTGTTAAAAAGCCGTCCAAACAAAATCGGCAGCTTCACGATCAAAAAGGACGTATAGTAGTTTCTGCCGTAACAAACAAGCGTGCGTATGTCTCTCCTCAACTTCGATCCTTCGGTCGGCCAACAAACTCGCTTTGTATGGGGACCCCGGTCTCGTTTACTGCTTGCGGTTAGTTGATTCCGAGCAAAGAAATGAGCTAAACATAATAGAAATTAATGTAATGCCTTCCTAGTGCCTCCGTGGCAAAAGACGTGCATTGCGCAGCCATCTTTCCTTGTTGGTCGAAACCTTCTGGCAGTGTTTTGCGGCCATACTCCGTCTCGTGTCGAGCCCAACCGCGGCCGGCGCTACAATCCAACAAGGCCAGTCGAGCGGCGGCAAAATTGCATCTTCGCGGCGCTCATCGTCTTAGTGCGTTTGCCGTCACCAGCCAAAGGAATCGCGCACAACAAAAAGTGCAGGATCACGCCGCATTCACCGTGCACGATTGGTTTAGGAAACGCACAAGGACGACGAGCGCCGCGACGATGTACTTTTGGCACCGCTCGATTGGCTCCGTCAGACTGTGGCGTCGGCTGCGAGTGGACTTGATGTGAAACGGAGCTTGGCTGCGCTTGCTCGGGACGTATTTGTACTTCCATGCGCTGCCTTCGAGCCAGAATAACTGTAACAGCAAAACCGCGCATGCAGTGTGTTCGTGTTATGCCTCTCTGCCGCGTGCAGTTGCTTTTAGTTCTGTTTTTATTGTTTATGTGATGTAAATTTTTTATAATTCGGTGCATGGAGCGAATAAAATGGCAACGGATCGTTTTCGTTTGTGTCGTCCTTCTTTCTCGGAACTGCCAGACCATCTGGAAATCGAAGCTCTTGCCGCCATGCCACGGGACTAGGTAAGTTTTTGCGGCGGATATCTGCTGGAGAGCAAAATTTCTGCTGGCGGGTCTTGGAACTCTTCACACCATATTTCGAAGCTCTGTGCAGGGATTTGTCGTGGAACATGCGAGCACTAAGCTTGGAAAAAGAACTTGAAAAAGGGTCCTTTCAATCTGAATTCAAAAACCAATAAATGCTATTATAAAAAATTATTAAAATCAAAAACCAATAAATGCTAGAAAAAAAAAAAATTGTCTCAAATTTTAGGAGGGGTCAAGTGATGTCATCTGATCTGGTAGTCGCTATGGCTTAATGCAACATCATGGTCACATGAGCATGTCGTGTCACGTAACATTAGGGTCACATAAGCGTGTTGTACGACGTCGAACATTTGGCGTCAGTATACTGGCATAAATTTTATGACGGGTGCAGAGGGCTCGAGATGCTATCGTGACTACTAGGAGCAGTAGCGTACACAAAAAGAAACCAACAAAGCCCCCCCCCCCCCCCCTTCCCGAAATTTGTAGGCTTGGGAGGGGAGCGGGGGGAGGTTGGACAACGTAAGTGCTTAAACAAACCAATCCAAACAAAAGAATGACGAAAGAACCAGCAGACGCTTTGCCCCATCCCTGCTACTATAAAAAAGTAATCCAACCTTTTTCATTCTTTTTTTCCCCTTTTACGTTTACTATGTTCATTACCGCGAAGCCTCGCCCTTCTGTCGCGTATTGCTAGAAAGTAGAAAGGTGTCAATATTTTGAAGGGACAAATGCAGCAATAAACAATTGACGCAAAACAGTTTCTGCAGAAAGCAAACGGCTTTCAACATTCTGCACCGCCGTTGTCAAGTTAGCTCAGGGGTTCACCAGTGTTCAGTGCACACACCTCTTTTCCTTCTTTCTCTTTGTTTCCTTCAACCTTCCACAGCTACATAAACACCGACTGGCACCACAGCGATGCCGCAGTCAAGTTCGATCGCAGCAACTTGATGTTTGAGGTGGAGTCTCATTTCTCCTTCGTTTTTCAAATCTAGCTACAAGGGGTTCCTGTCATTTCGTCGAAAGTCGTTTCGTAGAATTACGTTTCGTGGACAACTTTTTATGGAGACACGTTTCATGGACACGTTTTGTTGGCACTAATGTTTCGTCGACACTCGTTTTGCGAATTGCACGCTTTAGGGAAATTTTGTCACACATGTATCACTGGGGTGCGCATTAACCCACCTTCCGTTAAGCGCTTTACTCCCCCTCCCCCGCATGCGTTTATGCCGCTTCGCAGCGAGTCTGCAGTGGCTAATTACAGAAATGTTAACCCATCTGGCTTACCCGTACATGCCGCTTTGTGGCAACAGTCTCGTGCAGCTTATTACAGAAAAAAGCTAATCTGAGTTGTCGATAAAACTATTTGTCCATGAAACAATTTGTCAATAAAACATTGCATGTCAATGAAACGTCGTTCGATGAACTGATTGCCACCGCCGCCCGAAAACTTCAGGCTGCGAATACGCCACTGAAGCTTCAGCTACGGACCGTCGCTGCAAAGTGTGCAGACGGCTCGAATATTTTCACATGGAAGTTGTATAGTATATCTTGTGTCTACATATTTGTATGATTTCGAGAAGCGTGCATATTGGAAGACATTGACTGCCTTGGCGGCCTTGGCCATAATATGGTAACGAATAGGACACTGTTGCATGTACGGTTGCGGGATCCCGAGGAAGTGGCTGTTGAGAAGGAAAAGCCACTGTAAATCTAGGGAAACCTCTGGTGTGTAGTGCAGCAGTTGAGAATCTTGAACAAGGATCTACCCAGAACCTGTGAAATTTGCTTATTTGCATATAAATACAGTCAAACCCGTTTACAACAAACAGCAGGAAACGCTACGATCAGTTCGATATAGCAAGTAGTTCAATATAGCAAAAACCATTTACAACGAACTGCCACGATGCGTTCGTTGTAAGGCAAAAGCTTCTCTTTCTTTCTCATCTCTTCGCTTCCGCCTTGTAACAACGCGCTGGATTTTTTTCTTTTGTATGGGTCCGATCCTTTTTTTTTTAACTTATGTCCCCTTCTGATTGCTTCTCTTCATGGACAACCACTTTGGGATGAAATTTTTTTCTCTGTGCATGCAAGAATTTTTTTTTAGCTTTTTATCCTTTTGAATCGCTTCTCTTTGCTCGATTTTGTTTGCGGCTCGAGCTTTTGAAATTTTATTTTTTTCCTACTTTTTTGTTGGCGGGGGGGGGGGGGGGGGGGGGAGGGGGAGGGGGAGGGGGGGACAGGCTAGAAGACGATTGTTTGCGCATTTTTGGAAGCCTTCCCGGGAAGAAAAGTTTGATATAGCCAATGTGTTGTTCGTTATAAAAAGTACTTTTTACATGCATTTTCATTTAAATTTTTCGTGAGTTCGATATCGACAATAATTTGCTGTACGTGGGTTCGTTCTAAACGGGTTTCACTGTATACAGGGTGTTTCACAAAAGGTGAACGAATTCGATATTGCGAAAACTATGGATCACACCAAAAAAAGGCTTGTGTTGTTTTGGTCCTAGGCCAGGGGCCTATTTAGGAAAATTATTAAAGTTTGGGATAATGAAGTTTTTAATTATTTTTACGTAATTAATTTTCTATCGAGATTAAAGGCATGGTTTCAATTAGACTTTTGCTGGGCATCATCGAAAAACACTAAATCAACTGCAGAACGATGGAAGGCAAGTTTCGGTTTGCAATCGGAGCGCTTCTCGACACCGACGGCACTGCTTCCCGTGGAGAAATAGTGCAACCTGCCTCTGCTGCGTTGTGCGAAGACAGCGCAGCAGAGGCAGGTTGCACTATTCCACCTTTCGTGAAACGCTGCCTGCCTGCCTGTGCCTGCCTGCCTGCCTGTGCCTGCCTGCCTGCCTGCCTGTGCCTGCCTGCCTGCCTGCCTGTGCCTGCCTGCCTGTGCCTGCCTGCCTGCCTGTGCCCGCCTGCCTGCCTGTGCCCGCCTGCCTGCCTGTGCCCGCCTGCCTGTGCCCGCCTGCCTGTGCCCGCCTGCCTGTGCCCGCCTGCCTGTGCCCGCCTGCCTGTGCCCGCCTGCCTGTGCCCGCCTGCCTGCCTGTGCCCGCCTGCCTGTGCCCGCCTGCCTGTGCCGCCTGCCTGTGCCCGCCCGCCCGCGTGCGTGCGTGCATGTGTGTGTGTGTGTGTGTATATATATATATATATATATATGTATATAAAAGGGGTGGGGAGTGAGGCTGTTTTGCTTCACATTCAAAATAGCCTAATGTGTTTGCACCGGTTCCCATCACCGTGTTCATATTTGGTGATGAAGGTTGAAAATTGTTCAGCAGATTACATTTTAAGAACTCTTGTCTCGTTCTTGGCTTATCTTTGTGGGCTTTATATTCTTCATCTCGTGTAAATAGAAAATCTTACCTCTTGCAGCTTCTTAGGACTACCACTTTTGCCACTAATTTATATCGCATTACAGCACTTCCATCTTATATTGAGCCTTGGATTCCCTGTTATACAAGAATAACTACAGCTGCTTCAATTGATTCTGTAAAGTCCATAAGAACAGTTAAACGGTCAGCAACTTTTTTGGCGCATTTGAGTCCTGAAGTTTTAGTTTGTTTTTAAGAGTGCTTTGACTTTTGTGACAACTTATATCTGTTAATAAAAAAAGTAATGACGATTAGCATAGTTACTCGTTTGCATTCAGTACCACACGTCATCCCTCAATAAGAATCGGTTGATTTAGTACCTGCGGCAAATAAATGATTGAATGCGGAGAGCAAGTCGTCTGCTTCTTGCACAGGGGTTCCGGTGACGTCAGAATGATGCCGATTTCTGATTGGCTTTGATTATAGGATAGTGGGTAGACCTCAAAGCAAGCTGCCTTGATGTCTACCCACTATCCTTCAATCAGAGCCAATCTGAGCTCGGCGTTCTGACGTCACCATAACTTCTGCAAAAGAAGCAGACGAACTTGCGCTCCGCATAGTAAAGGCTGAAGAAAAACGACCTAGTGTGGAGCACTCCTGATAGTCAAATTGTTTGTATTGAAGCCTAGACAGCGAGGAGTTAGTTTGCCTTAAAGGGCCTTTGCCATTGGCGGGAAAATTATTCTGTGCAGTATGACTACAGCAGTAAGACTGGGTCCCTATCGTTTTGTCGAAACTTGTTTAGTGGAATTCTGTTTCGTTGACAACTTTTCATGGACACGTGTTCCATGGACACACGTTTCGTCGACACTTGTCATGCGAATTGGACGCTGTAGAGACATTTCGACATGCGTGCATCACGGGTGCACGTTAACCCAACCCTCCGCCTGCCTTCACGCCGCTTCGCGGTGACAGTCTGCGGCGGCTTATTACAAAAATGTTAACCCACCTGACCGACCCGTACACGCCGCTTTGCGGCGTCAATCTCTTGCAGCTTATTACAGAAAGAAGGTAATTTGAGCTGTCACTGAAACGATTTGTCGATGAAAGTCTGTAGATGAAACGTCGTTCGATGAACTGATTGCCACCGAGTAAGACTACAGCTCGCACTTTTTGTTGCGGTAAAATCATTGGACAATATATTCTCAATTAAGCTTAGTTTACGACTGTTTTTTTTTTTTCTTCCATCCTTAATTTGTTGGAAGGTGAAGCAGCTCTGAGGTACTTAAAAGTCAACCAAAGTTATCTCGATTAATATTGGCCTACCAAATGCCATCACTAGTGGTAATCTTAAATAAGAACAGCACAAAAAAAAACAAAGGATGAGTCAAAGAAACGGAACAGACCAGCGAGTACACCGTGAAGCTTTCATGCATTAGAAGGCGTATCAGAGTCTTTGTTCTGTTTGCTTGTGATTTCTGTTAAGTGTGCATTCTTTCGACGTGAATCGGAAGGAATTAATAAAAAGGAAAATGACTTCTCTGCTATGAATACCCGGGTGCACCTTTTCCACTGAATATTTGGAAAGCATGTGCGAAAAGATTTGTTTCATCATCCAAAAATTTAAAAACAAAAAATTATATTTTTTATTTTGGTGAAGAAGGAAGACCAGCGAAGCTGTACTATGGTGGTAATGAAGTAATGGCCGGCCGCAAGTCGGCAAGCCAGAGTGGAAAGGCTGGAAAGGTTGCCGCCATCTATGAGCGACGGCGGTAACCAGACAACCAGCAAGCCGGTTGTCGTCGTCGCTCATACATGGCTGTACTAGCTGTCCAGAGTTTTGTATAATTTATTTGCTGGCGGACACGATCCTCGGGAAACTAGTCCTTAAAGGGTAACTGCAAAGAAAAAAAAAAGTGTATTTTTAAACAGCCTAATTGGGACAAGCACGTCACAAAACAATTTTTCCGCCAAAAACAATATTTTTTACAGCAATATTTATTGCGAGAGACTGATTTTAGTTTGCGGCTATTTCGTCCGTTTTAAATCGCGCGCCAGAAAGTTAGTATTATACGTCACGGAGTGGCTACGTCACGGAGCAACGTATAACAGCCACTCCGCGCGAGTCGAAAGAGCGGGAGTTTCAAATGTGGAGAAGTTGTGACCCCGACTAAATTACGTTCTGTGGCGTAAATATTGCTAGAAAAAATTTGTTTTTTCGCGGAAGATTTGTTTTGTGACATGCTTGTCCCAACTAGGCTGCTTAAAAAAACACTTTTTTTTCTTTGCAGTTACCCTTTAACAGCTCCGCTGTAAAAATATATATATATATATATATATGTTTTTTTTTTGTTGTTTTTTTTTTGGGGGGGGGGAGGGCAGCTATTTGCCCCCCCCCCTTTTTTCAAACTAAAAAAAAAAAAAAAATATCCTGCGTACATCGCTGACTAGGAGACCAGTGAACCGTGTCATGGTTCCTTGTTGACAAGTGAAAAGTTGGACAATTAAAAGTATAATTGGATGTCAAAAAATTTGCAACTTGCCCCGATTGCTTGCATAAAGTTGGGAGATGCAGAATGTGGTGTGTGTCTTACCCGCTCAAAAAAAACAACACACAAGGTCTCAAATCGCTAAGCCTTCGGACACCAATACAGAATGCAGGTCTAAAGTCTAAAAGCACCAACAAAACGCGGGAGACCAAGATGCACAATGCATTCTGCATCCCCTAATTTCATGCAAAGGATCTAGATAAGTAACCATAGCTTCGATGTTTTATACTTAGAAGTTATTTTGAACGTCAAATATAATTAACTCTTATTCAGTTGCAAATATCGCCATTTGCACTTGTCCAGAAAATTGCTATTAATTTCCAAGTTCAAAAGACATACACCTTTCTTTAATCGTATTTCAAAATGCAGGGAGTGCATGTAAAATGCCTCCCTTTTTTTCTCCCCCGCGAGCGCATAGCTCCTACCGCACTGTCAGCTTAGGGGTGGATGGAGTATCGTGGCTGCCACTGGACCTTCGGAAGACATTACCTCAATGTAGACCAAAGCTCACTTTTCCCACTCGACCCGGTTCATTGGCTGGGCCGAGATTTAGTCTTGGCACGACAAACATTTACCAATGTGTGGTTTGCAGGTGTGCAGACAATGTTTCGCTCTGTCTTATCATATCCCCCACCCAAAAAAAAAAAGGAGTGATGCGGTAGCTTTTGAAAGCCATTATAATTTATTAGAGAAGTTTTTTTTTTTATAAACGAACATTTACAAAAGGTGCTGTGGTAGAAAGGTGATATGGTTTCCGTCTTTCACGGTAGACGTGCCCGTAGAGATGCTACCCGTGTGGGGGGAGGCGATGAATTGAGTCGAGATTCTTGGGATTTCATTAGTCCTGCCCAGAAATTCGACCTGCCCCTCCTTCCAAAATTGCATATACAAATAACTTTTACTTTCATTATTTTGTTAAAAGGCTGCAGAAACAGAAACGAAAGCTTCACAATCAGAGGCATATACAGTTTCTGCCGCAACAAACAAACTTGTAAATGTCTTTCCTGATATTCGGTTACACGACAGCCAGTTGACGAATGAACTCGCACCATACGAGGGCCGTGTTCCGATTCGCCACTTGCGGTTAGCTGACTTAGGGCAGAGAAAATAGCTAAATATGGTAACAAAAATTGCCTTTAAGCCCCCTCATAATACCCTGGAGGCAAAAGTCATGTATCGCGCAGCCGTCTTCTCCCAATAGCGGAACATCTTCTGGCTGCCTTCCGTGGCTAGCTTCCCTTGCTCAGGATGTATTTGTACTTCCACATGTTGCCTTCGAGTTGGAACAACTGCAAGAATGAAACCGCACACACAGTGTGTTAGTGATGCCATACAGATAAGGTTTGCTAGAGGAAAGTTTTGTAACGACGAAATGCTTTTATGACAAGTTCATGCTTTCCGTATTGAGGAAAAGTGAGCAGCTACCTAATATTATTTCAGCGAATCGGTGGGAAAAAAGTACCAGAAAGTCTGACCGACTATTCTGCATTTATTTTATTCCTCATGTCTCCGCTCAAGCACTACGAAGCCAATGGTTTGGTGAGCCAATCCATTTATTTAGTTTATTTCATAGGAATCGTAATCATTGTAATCTTTATTGGCTCAGAAGAGCCGTGCACACAGAATGTAGAAAACAGTAGAAATGTAGCCACCAAACAAACGCATACTATATTTAAAAAGCTGCACTTCCACAGTTTGCTCCTTTTATGGCATATTCTCGTAAACTTGATATGCCGAAATTGGACCCCCGTAAACTTAGATGCCCATAAATGCAAATTTTATTTTAGTCGCGAGATGTTCCGATGTGCCACACCAAATTATGTTCAAGATAAATGCTGAAGACCGGAAACCATGGTCGTCGCTGAATGCCTGCCTCTAGCCCAGCTTCGATGCCTCAACCGCGACAATGCCACGAGCTCTAAACAATTTGCTTTATATATCCTGAAACGTATCAATGTAATGGCGTCAACACAAGCGAGCAATAGGCGCTTACCTTTGCGTCTTGCGCTTGAAGGACATTTTCTGTTTCGGCAGTCTCCTTTCCTTTCGTGAGCTCCCTCTGCCTCTCTTCAATCTGCATCGCAATGACAACGGGTCACCTCAGTCTTCACCTATTTACTTATTTACATTGTCCTGCAGCATTCAAAGGACATTGTTGCAGGAGACTAATTGAAGTGCATAATCATTTTGTGGGAAATGTAGACCATGACCGGTTGTGGACTGTAGGCATTGATAAACTCCACTAACTGTCGGAGATATAGAATGCTCCCACCTGGAACTTGTGGTGCGAGGCGAGCATGAGGTCCCCTGAGCGGAGCGCCTGCGTGACGGCGCGCCACAGCCGGCGGGACTCGCACGTGTCTTGGGCATCCACTGGACGGCAACGCTTGCGCTGGCGATGCTGCTCCCTCACCGGCCACTCCCTGGTGTTGCCCTGCATGCGCCGCCGTGGACTGGGGTCACTTAATCGCCACTCACAAAAATCCTCCACCACATGGGTTCCAGGTACCTAGGGTGCCCTCAGGGACTCTCCAGAATACCTTCAGAGGCTCCCCAGGGTACCCTCAGGGGCTCCTCAAAGTACCCTCAGGGGCTCGTCGGAGTAACTTCAGGGGCTCACCGAAGTAACTTCAGGGGGTCCCCAGAGTACCACCAGGGGCTCCTCAAAGTGCCCTCAGGGGCTCCTCAAAGTACCCTCAAGGGCCCTCCAGAGTACCTTCTCACAGCAGTGGCATCACAACGGCGGGGCAGGGCGGTGTCGCAGCGGCCCAGAAGAGCGAAGGGGGGGGGGGTCGTGGCGAGCTACCGTCTTAAGTGCCACTGATCCTTGTGATGCCACTGCCTTACAGCATTTTCAGGGGCTCCTCAAGGTATCCTCAGGGGCTCCCCAGAGTACCCTCAGGGGCTCCCACAGAGTACCTTCAGGGGCTCCCCAGAGTACCCCGTGGGGTTCTCCAGTGTACCTGCAGGGGCTCCCCAGAGTACCCCCAGGGGTTTCCCAGTGTACACACAGGAGCTTTCCAGAGTACCCTAAGGGGCTCCCCACAATATCCTCAGGGGCTCGCCAAAGTACCATCAAGGGCTTTCCAGAGTATTTCAGGGGCTCCTGAAAGTACCCTCAGGGGCTCCCCAGAGTACCTCCCAGGGTTCTCCAGTGTACCTGCAGGGGCACCAAAGAGTTTCCCCGGAGTTCTCCAGTGCAGAGCCATATATGTAGAGAGTTTGGTCATTAATTGGCAAGAATAGGACGAAAATAAGGGCACATCACTGGCCAAAATTGTTTCAATGACCTTGGGTGCATTGATTGACAGCTCTTGTGAGCAACTACTAGCCACGAATGTTCCCCTAGTGGAGGCAACGAACTTAACGAATACCCTGCAATCACAATTTTTAGATAAGGATGTATTCTAGTATTTTATTTCAGCACACTAGAGTTGAAATAAAAGGCAACGCACGTGACGAGGTCACAGCGACATTCAGAATGCACTCTATCTCTCTTTTGATTTCAGTCGCTGCCGCGACAATGACAGAAAAGCGGTTAAAACCATGGACACGACTCTGTGGCAATTTTGACACTGACCCAGAACACGCACCCCGTGTTTGCAGGTTTGCCTCATGTTTCAGAAAGCTTTTCTCGTCAATGCAGCTTTTCTGGCTTAGTAAACACACTCGGCACCTTGAAACTCCCTATTTCCACCTGGCTTAGTAAATGCACTCAGCACCTTGAAACTCCCTATTTTTGCCAACCTCTTACAATTACCCATTCATGTAATTTCAGCCTCATGCAGAAACAAAAAAATACCTGTGCTGCAGTGTGCAGCTCCTTCAAGGTCGTCTCGGCTTCATTTTACTTCGCAGGGTCATCACATCACGGGGGGAATATGCAGCGCTGGCGGTGACGACACTGTCGCCATATATGTTGTATATCGCCGTATATGGGGAATTCTCCCCCTATACGGCTCTACTCCGGTGTACCCGCAATGTACCCAGAGTTCCTCAGGGGCTCCCCAGAGTACCTTCAGAGGCTCCCCGGAGTATCCTCAGGGGTTCTCCAGAGCACCCTCAGAGTTCCCCGAGATCCCAAATTTCCCTGACCTTCTCCGTAGCTATGTAAAGCGTGTTTCTACTTTAAGTTCCAATTTAGCAGACTGGAGCCACCCAATGGTGTGTGAAAATGAGCCAATCACTCTCTAGAATGTGAGTTACTGTTTAGAGGGGCTCTAGGTTTCTGCACTGTTTTATTCTATCAATGCCGAGACTGAAAAAGGCTCCTCGGTCACTGTTGGAGATGGGACTTCTCCCGAGACTGAGAAGTTTGAGAATTCATGCTCCAGCAGAAACAAATACTACCATATATTCAGAACGAAACTGGTGAAACTGATGCTTCAGCCCCAAGAAGTTGGGAATTCCACTAACCACATTGGCAGTTGTTGGACACAATCTTCAGTCTACCATATAAACAATTTTCAGCGAGTTCCTAATTTTTTCTAATTTTGTTACTTGGAAAATACTGCCAAAAATAGATAGTGTGAATAGTATTACCCTGTGGTAACAAATGCACAGCATACTACTCTCAATCACAAAATTTTGTGCCTGCGAAACGGCCTTGAAACTGCCACAGAGTAAAATTCACTAAACATTGAGCCCGCAAAAATAAAGTCGTTTACAGCATTTCCTCTAGCCATTACACCAAAGACATGGCAAGGTGTTTCTGGAGGATGCTTAGAGGTGCTCATTTCTAGATTCAGTTTACAGGTTGGAACTACCTCGGCGTTTTCTGTTCTGGCGTCTTTTAATGAACTCTCAGCTCCTTCGGAAACGCCCGCATTTGTCTGACCTTTTATTTAGTTGGTTCTATCTGTCAAGGGCATTCATCATCAATTTATAATGCTTTACATGCAATTCCGTGAACAAACCGAACCTGGTGTCTAGAAACGGCAGGTTTTTTGATTCTTATTGGAATGCCGAGTCCAAGTTACAACATTCTTTTTGCTACTCGTGGTGCTCTGTACACTGCCCGATTTTCCCCAGAATGTTTAGATGTACAGTGCAATACACTTATAAGGATCATGAGAAAACCCGAAAATTCAATCGTTATAACCGATTATTGTAGCATCTGAACTAGAAACTGAGCATTTCTTATCTAAAAACTCTAGAAACTGATTGTTATAAGCGGTACATCGCTACATCTGGTATCGTAATAAGTGGATTGCACTGTATATTGTATACACGACAGAGCACGCGAAAAGTAGTGGCTACCACCGAAATGGCTGTTCGATACCCTGACACAAATGGGGGTCCGTGGAACCTTAGGGGTCTGCGAAGGCATTCTAGGGGCCCACGAAGCCATGCCTCACCAGTAAAGCCGTCAATAAACGCGAGCCACAAGGTGTCTGTGAAGCATCAATGGTTGAGAACCACCGCCCTAGACAGACAGAGGAAACGTGACACTCCAGTCTGCCGACATCGCTCGCAAGCACAGAGTTTGAAACGTCCAACCTCTTTCCTCACGTTTTCGGCATAAGTTGGATTCGGGAGGAAAGGCTAATCCGATTCTTTGCCGCCACCTTCCTAGAGGGGTACTCTGGCATTTGCTTTATGGTTCCCGATTTGCCATGAAGTTATGGTAGAGCCCCGTTATAGTAACTTTAAACATAGTAAAACTCCGGTTATAGTCAAAACAGACGACAAAATCGTTCTTGTCGTCTGTATCAAAAGAGACGACAAGAACGAAGCATGGAGTTATGGAACGAAGAACACATACTGGATTAGTTACAAACTGTGCGTGAATAATCATTGATAGTTTGTATTGACATTTGATAGCTTGTACTGACATATCATGCTGTACAACATAGACCCGGGACTCAATTGTTGCTAATTTAAACATCGCTCAGTAACAAAAAAAACAAAACAAAACAACTTTTAGCCTTTTCACTTTGGTGAAGAAGGAAGACCAGCGAAGCTGTACTATGGTGGCAACGAAGTAATGGCCGGCCGCAAGTCGGCAAGCCAGAGTGGAAAGGCTTGAAAGGTTGCGCCATCTACGAGCGACGGCGGCAAGCGGACAACCGGCAAACAAAAACACTCTGGACAGCTACCGCCATCTATGAGCGACGGCGGCAACCAGAGTTTTGTGTCAACATTTCTTTGCGGGAAACACGATCCTGGAGAAACTAGCCCTAAACAGCTCTGCTGTAAAAACTCATTAACTAAATAAACTACACTTTTATAATGTGAATAAGGCTACATAGTACCCATTACGAGTAAAGAAACCTCGCTGATTTCTATTATTCCCTGGCGAAGAGAAAAATACACAGGAAGGCTGGAAAAGTAGACTGTTTGCTGTCTGCTTCAATTTGGAACCGGAAGTCCCGTACACACTAGTGCCAGCTGAGCCTCTAGCGTTTACAGTCGCCGACCGATTTTTCGGACTCCGATTTTTCGGACTTGTTCGATATTCCAGACCTAAAGGCGGAACCGTGACTTACCCCATAGAAATAGTGTATATTCACGACCAATGTTTCGGACAGCTTGAAGTCCGAAAGTTTGATTATTCGGACAAAATCGTCGCGAGCGATCGGCGGAAAACACCATCGAGAAGCGGCCATTTTGAATTCTATGTTGTTGGCTGCAAATGGATTGGCTTGGCTTGGCAGCGCTACTTGAGTACTCTTGAGTCGCTTGAGTTTTACCGCTAGGTGACGCTATGCTACCCCTTTTTTCCATTTAGCTGCACATCATCATCATCATCATTATCGTTTTGCTTTGTTTTTCCGTTCCTTCGCGTCGCCAGTCGCCATTTTGCGCTCATGGATTTGCGCCTCTCATCTTGTTCGGACAACGCTGGCTTGGACGTCATGGCCCCCCATCTGTTGTTCTGCCACCGCGATGTGTCGTTAAGAAGCGCAGAAAGTACTCGACCATAACGCTAGAAAAGAAGGCAGCGATTCTCAAGCTAACAGAAAGTTGCCGAACGGAAACGGAGGTGTAACCTGAAACGAGGCACCATTTACGGCTTTTTTAAGCCCACTTGGAAGTAATAAAGGCAAGTTTTTCAATCTGCCGATTTTTCGGACTGCTGTATTATTCGAACTGTTTTTTCGGTCCCTGCGAAGTCCGAATAATCGGTCGGCGACTGTATTGTAATAACTCTATGGCCAGCTAGTGGTGACGTCGCAACAGTAAAAAGCACGGGTATATTTGAACGTTGGTTTTGGCATAAAGGCCCGTTCACACTCTTGCGACTGAGTACGACTGAGAGAGACGAGATCTCTTAAAACTTCTTAATTTTTTTTAGAACGAGGGAACACACTGACATTGTGGCGCCATCTATGCGGTGACCCTGGAACTGCATTTCACAAGAGCGAAGGTTTTGCGGGATTTCCGAGGTCAAATGTGCGTAATACCCATAGAGAGGCTCGTTTATAACATTGACAAAAGTTTTTTGAGCCAAGAAAGAAAGGATAATGCGCGAGAGAAATAAAAAAAATATGCCGGACCGCCGAGTTTACGCTGCTACCCAATAGATGGCGCCAGTGTGTCCTCTGGTTTAAGAAGTTTTAAGGAACCCAGGTTTAAGAGGTCGCAAGAGTGTGAACGGGCCTTAACCTGCATTTTCCAATTTCACAGCAAATATTCCAAATTTCGCGATACTGGAAAGGGTGAAGGCCGGGGATTCAGAAAATATAATTACCGTAACATCCCGAGAGATAACCCAGCCCTATTTTTGACAGGATTTGCTATTTTTCAGAAACACCGAAAAATAGCCCACTTCTAGTCATTGCAGGGACCTGGCCAATAGTGACCTCAGCAGAAATGGTGCAACTTAGGACGGGAGATAAGCAAAGATTGCTGACTGAGAAGGACAGCCGTCTTTCCCTGCAATCGCAAGTTTTGCAGGTCACAAAATCTAAAACTAACGTACTATCCCCAGAGATAGCTCACCTAAAATCGAGAGAAAATTGGGTTAAAACAAGGGGTCGGCTAACTTTCAGTGTGCAATCAAAAAAAATTTCAGCCTTTCCATTTTGGTGAAGATGGAAGACCAGCAAAGCTGTATTATGGTGGGATTGAAGTATTTATAAAAACTGTTCAGCCGGCATGGCGTCCTGTCGTCGCAGTACTTCCCAGTCAGCGATGTTTGCTTATATCCCGCCGTAGCTTACTAGACGCATTTACGCAGAGGTCATCATTGATCCCAACACTGCGATGACTAGGAGTGGGCGGTATTTTGGTGTTTAGATGAAAATAGAAAATCAAGTAAAAAATTCGGGTGGGTTATCCTTCGGGGGTTGGGGCATCTCTCGAGAGATTACGGTAACCTTTTTTTCAACTTTTTTTTTTTTTTTTTATAACACATTGAAAGTTAGCATACTTCATATCTTCACCCAATTTGCTTTCGCTTTTAGATGGGCTATCTTTCCAGATATTACGGTAGTTGGGGAGGCTCAAAACATAAACGGACCTTTGTGGTCTCTCCAAAACTGCAAGGAGACCACTCACAAGTCAAAAAAATTACACCATCTTCCCGAGGGGAACCATGGGGTGATGCGGAGCATCGTGTTGGTTCCGAGGAAAGAGTCAGTTGCGTGC
The DNA here is from genome assembly GCA_013358835.2 of Ixodes persulcatus. Lineage (NCBI taxonomy): Eukaryota > Metazoa > Arthropoda > Arachnida > Ixodida > Ixodidae > Ixodes > Ixodes persulcatus. The sequence continues at coordinate 244,385 of JABSTQ010011409.1, read as the reverse complement.
TGACGTCGAGAGATGGCGCCACCGACTGCCCTAGCGTTACCCCCTACGCGAGCCTTCGTCGCGGCTCGCGGCAGAGAAACTTGGAACGCTCGCCGCTCGCCGTTTATTTTTTTTCACACTTGAAGGAGAGGAGACTAGAGGAGGAGAGTTGCGCGTGCGCGCGCGGTGTGAGGAGAAGCGAACGCACGCGCAGTGGCACTGCGGAGTAACGCGCAGCTGTTGGAGAGAGGGAAGGAGGAGAGTTGCGCGTGCGTAGTTCGAGTGCCGACTACAACGCCGATGCCGCGGGACATAAACCCGAGCAAGAGATGCTCCGCATCTAAAAGTCAAATTTGGGGGTTTTCCATGCCAAATTAACTTAGGACATCCTGGCACACCCCAGCAAAGGCCCGAGGATTAGGTAATTTCTATCACCTGGGGTGGTTTGCTGGTGAACACAGCAGTCCCTCCCGGTGGCTAAAAAGCAACGAGAGATTTTCTGGTCACATGACCGATTTCGGGGACAAGGTTCATATAAATAAAAAACTCCACGTCAACCATTTTCTGCTACACTGTCGAGGCTAGCATGGCTACCACAGTGCTGCAGCTCAGCACTTCTGCGAGAGCCTGTGGCTTCGTTGTCTCACATCTCATTTGCAACAAGTAGCTTTGACAGCATTCGAACACTGTGGAAGCTGCGCCAGTCTTGACAGCGCAGCACAAAATAGTCGACACAAAGACGGGCAAATGGCTGCCACAGTTCCGTCCTCGCGTCGATCGCTAAAATCCGATTCCACACCCAGAAAAAGGGTAAAAAGGCTCGAATGCACGTGAAATGAACCGCATTTGTGTACTTTAGGAGCGCCATGTAAAGTTATTCCTGGGGAAGGTCGTGTTAAGCAAAAATCGAAAGAAAACAATGGGCGAGACTTGACTCTTCCGAGCGGAATCGACTGGAATGCTGGATACTTATTGCCCTTTGAGCCGGTCACATGACCAGAAACTCCCTCCTGCAGCTTGTTCAGCCGCCGGGAGAGATGGCTTCATCGACCGGTAAACTGCTACTGGGGATCTTTTGCTGTGCAACCAAGATTTGGGTTGTGCAGCGTACTTTTCACGGTTAGTGTACATCAGATTGCGGTAACGTTGGCTGGGATTCCAACTCGCCACCTGGTGGGTTCAAACCTCCGAGAGGAGACCACTCACGTCTGGATACTGCAGCTCCAATTTTCCATCCCACTCCCCCGACACCTTGCAGACGACGTCGCCGCTGCCGGACTTGACCTCTCCGGACACGCAGTGCAACTTGCCGCCATAGAAGGGCTGCAGAGTGGTCGGGCAACTATTTGAAATGTCCTCGCGATACATTTTTTTCACAGTACGAATGGCGCAACGACAAGGACAGAGTAAAAAAAAACTGACAAACAACAGTGCCGCCAGTCTTTTTTTGCTCTGCCCTTGTCGTCGCACTGTTTGTACTTTCAAGAATGAACCAAGTAGCCTAATCGTCTACATTATCCACCAACTAAAATTGCGCTGCACACTGAAACTTCTGTACAGCAAAGATTGATAGAATGGAAGATATGGATATAGTGTGACAAAGTTGCACTACTCGCAATGTTCATAGAGACATGTTACATACTGATGTAGTTAAGATAAAGATTTAGTGAAGACTTTTTGTGAAAAGAAACTTCCCACCATAAAAAAAGTTTTACTGTACAGGGCGTTTCATGTCACAAACCGTATTTACTCGCATAATGGATTCTCGCAAGGATACATGCTGGTGAACTATCGTTCAATGTTTTTCTGTGTGTTGAGGCACCACACCAAGCATAAGCTCATAGTGACGATGTTCAGCAAAAACTAAATTGAGGCATCCATCTTAAAATGGAGCGACTAGACACAAACAAAGAGAAAGACTGGACGACACAGACGCTCTGCTCAGCATTTGTGTCGTCCAGTTTCTTTTTTTATTCTTGTCTAGTTGCGCTGTTTCATAATTAATAAGTACCAACTCGTCCAACTATCCATTCTATCAAGGCATCCTTACAAACAGCACAAACAAATCATCATGCCGATATCATTAAGTGATTCATGCTGGTGAACTGTCACCCTATGTTTTTCTATGCATTGAGGCACTATACCAACTATAAGTTTACTGCAACAGCTTTTAGTAGTAAATAAACCAAACCGGGACACCCTTCCAAACAGTTTGAAGCAAATTGTCATGCCGATATTTATAGGTTGACCAGAGCCGCTTGCCTTGGGGTGAAAGGTGATGGGAGCGACTGCATCACCGCAGGTCACGCTCACACGGCCGTTGAGCTCCACGTACGGCTGGTTGAGCAGCGAGCGCCAGTACATCGTTGGCAGTCCAATCACGTACACCTCGTCCAAAGACAGCAGACGCAGCTCCACTGCAGTGTCGGGTACACAAATGTTGCAACCACACGAGATTCAATTAAAGTCAAGATGGGGACAAATGCTGAGGTCCAAGCAACAAAAGTTCAGACATTCTGCACGGCCAATTCTCTAAGCAGGTGAATAGTGCCCAAAGGAAAGAAGAAGGGAGTTCACAGTATGTGGTTGACGGTCACGATCAATGTTTGTTGATCGTATTCTCCCGAACCTCCCGATTCAGTTGTGCATCCGAAAGGGGCTTCACGTCGTTGGTAACCAAAGAAATGTGCCCAGTAAGTACTGTACGTTTAGCAACGCCTCTGACAACGAAAGGTGAATGGATACTGCTGTGGGTAAATAGCCGAAGTGTGATGAAGGAAAGAGCACAGCTCGGGCTACGAATTTTTATGAATGCGCTAGCCTGCGAGCCTGCAGCTTTGAGAAGTGCTTTGGTCGCCTGTATAGCCACGGCTCGCACTTTGTGCAGCCGGAATGGGTTATACAATGTCGCTCAACTGCTTTGTCGAAGCAGAGCGATCATTGCAGAATCACTCATAGAGCGATGAAAAGGGTAAAGAAGCAACCATTTTGTTTTCTCTGTATTTTCGTCTTTGAAAGCATTTTTCTGCAAAAATTACCTCCAAATTTTGAACCACACACTTTTAGCTATTTTATCTGGTTTGCGGTTTCTGCGGTTTAAGATTCCACAGTATGAAACAAAACAATAGGCCTGGGCGAATAGAGGATTTTGGGTCCGAATCGAATTCGAAGCGAATAGTGATTTTGGTCGAATAATTTTGAATCGAATAGTTTGAATAGTACAAGCAAAAAATACCACAAGATATGTTTAAACTATAGTTTTATATTTGCCCTTATTTGGTATTAGATATACAGTAATTGTTAATTTCAAGTGTATTGAGTTCGGTAGCACGAAATGGTCGAAACTGTCGGAAGCTTGCGCCACCTCGCCGTAAATCCAAGCCAGAGTAAGTGAAACCCGTTTATATCGAACTCGCAAAAAAATGTCTACCAGTTCGATATAGCGGGTAATTCAATATAAAAGTTTTAATGAATTTGACTCTCAAAAATCCACTTTCTGCTGAAATATTACACAATGAAGTAGTCTTGCATCTTCTGCTGTTTTTTCTTCATTGCATCCGAGATAACGATATTTTTCTACGCTATCGACGGACTCCAAAATGCTGAGGCCGCTGCCTTCAATATTCGCGCATTAGCGCCGAACGATGCCGAGAGCACTGAGCACGTCCAACGGGAGCACCTCCTAGACAGCGCCATTTTGCTCTGCAAGTTGGCTTTCCCCTAAAAGAGTGGCTGCGTTGGGGGAAGCCAACTAGCAAAGCAAGCTGGCTTTTTTTTTTTTTTTTCTCTGGGCGGTCGCGTTAATTTGGAAGAAAAAATAAGGTGCGCCTTGTCCTGTTTCCCTTCGTCTGTGTCCCTGTATTTTGTTCGGCGCTTTTTGCTTGCAATGAACCAACTAGCCCAAATCTCCACTTTACTGCAAAAAATAATATTCTCTTTTGCGGACGGAGCGGGGCGAGGGAGCACGGAGCACCCTCTCTCCGCTCTCTCCCCAAAAGATATATTTTCTTTTCTTCCAAGCGGTCGACGCAGCCGCCCGAAAAAAAAAAAAAAAAAAAAAAAGCCAGCGTGTTTTGCAAGCTGGCTTTTCCCCAATGCGGCCGCTCACGTTGGGGGAAAGCCAGCTTGCAGAGCAAAACGGCGCTCTTGGCAGTTCGATATATCGGTAGCGGCTGCTACTTTTGTTCGATGCAACCATAGTTTTTGCTATATATTATCACTGTAACATTACTGTGCACAAAAATTGTTCGATGTAAGGAATAATTCGATGTAAACGGGTTCAATATAGTCGGGTTTGACTGTATTTAGAAAGGTAGAATAATTCTATATTGTTGAATAATTCAATATTGTCGAATACTTAAATTCGATTCGAAGCGAATGCCAAATAGAACAGAATTCGATTGGCTATTCGTAATAACCGAATATTCGCCCATCCCTACAAAACAATGTTAGTCCAGAAATTGTTTAAACTTGCGTTCTTGAAACTGCTTATTTGTATTGGACGAAATAAGACACTGCTTTTCTTCCAACTGTTTCCCATAGGTTTAACCCCCTGAGCGGGGAGATTTCTTGGAGTGTGTGACCATGCCTTGCAAAAAGGTTTTCCCGTAAAAAATGTTTAAAAATTATTTTCGTGGAAAAATTTAATTGGTTAACTTAATCTAAAGGAATAACATGCAGCATATTGTGCTTAAGTACAGAAAAGTGAAGACGCTGTTTATTTTTACACGTTTGACTTTATATGGTAGGCCATGAAGATGGGCGTTTCATAAATGAATTTCGGAAAAAAAAACTATAATGCCAGGCTTGACTTGTATATATTTCGAACGTTTCACTGTCACTGAGCATGCACGAAATCATTGTCACTTCGCTGAAGCAACGCTGCAATTTCCGCACCTGTCAAAGCTTTGTAACTCTTCCAAGCATATATGATCCAGAAGAAGAACAAGAAAACCTATTTCCTGACAAAACAAGTAAATTATTCTGCCAACCAGCGAGTGCAAATGAACCTAAGCGTGTTTGGTATTGTGTTCGATAGATGGCAGCACCTATAACCTCCATCAAACACTGGCACACGTTCCACGGCGCGCTTTCTCTACCCAAGAAAGTGTTGCATGTTTTTAGACGCGCTCCCCATTTCAATATCAAAATAGAGGTGCGTCTACAGATGCACTCCCCGGTTAAGGGGTAAAGTCTCCCTCTTTAGGGGCGCCAAAACAGACAGATGAGTGCTCTTTTATGGCAGACGGACATGACGTTTTTGTCGTTTCCAAACACTTTTTAGCATTCAAGATTTGGAAAAATGTTGTGGCCCTGGAATTAGTTTATAACTAAGGACACTGGACTACAGCCACACGACAGACCCCCTAAATTTTAAAACAGCCAGATGAGGCCAAGAAAGATCACATCTATCCACCAAAAAAGAAGAGCGTGCGTAGTGTATTCTTCGTGCTTGGACGTCCTTTTTACCCCACTAAGGCAGAAAGGCACGTCACATGACGTGCATGGCCTTTATAGAAGACTGCGCATCTAGAGCGCCTTTAGAACGACAACACAGTGTCACGTGGCACTGTGATGTCACCGAGGCTACTTCCCAAACTCGGCGAGGTTAGCCGCATTTGAACAGGGATCGCCCTTGCCACCCTCGGGTCTAAATATTTTGCGTCAAGGAGGCACCTGCCCTCTCCGAGGAACTGCATGCCGACGTAGTTGCCCATCAGGTTGGACTTGACGCCCAGCGACGCTTCAAGACACATCTTCTTCTCCATGCACTCCACGTAGAAGGCACTCACTGGAAAGAGGGGTTTAGGGAGGGGAGGAGGTCAGACTAAAGCCCCTCGATACATCTGTGTATGTAAGTACCGTAAAATCCCGAGCAAGCGCCCACTCAAAACCTGGAGATAAACGCGTAAAACTGGAGGATGGGCGCTCCTTAGGTCAACAACATGTAGAAGACGTGTCCTCCGTGTATTTTCCGAATGTTACAAAATTGAGGGGCGGGCGCTTATTGTGGAATGGGCAAATGCTCGGTATACTAGGGTAGCGTCAGATCCGCCACGGCCCGAGGCGCGTGTCTTGTGCGACCCTCAGAAGCAAACAGCGGCGATGCACTGAAATGAGCGACCCTTGGAAGCGAATGGCGGAGGAGCACTCGCTCGTGACGCGTGTCTCGCGCGTTCCCGCGACGATGATTAGCGGTACCTGTGAGAAACGCCAAGCGTGAATTTTGTTGGGGGGCTTTAGGTTGGACCAGAGGACTGAGGACTATGGCTCGTTTAAAAGTGGAACAATCGACTTAGGTCTTGTTCGCACATTTGTGTTTGACTGTGACTGAATGCGCCACAAATGCTTGTGACGGCTTAGAAAGCTGCAGAACAAACTGGTGTCATCTACTAGGATAGCTACGGAACCCTTCTGACCTGGGTAAGGTCAAATTCGGGGATTTTAGGTGCCAAGCCAACGAAGGGCCTCTGGTATGCTACGGCGGAGGACTTACTATTGATTTCGACCACCTGGGGGTCTTTTGATGTGCAACCAAAATCTCCTTCGCACTTTGCCTTTCCCCACAACGAGCCTCCCTCGGACTGTGGGCACCTTGACCGGGGTTTGGACTCGCTCACCGGGGACCACCAAACGGGGATCCGTAGGTTGGCACTTTGACTTTGGGCCATTGAGGCAGCTTTCCGACCCGCGTGTAACGCGGCGGAAGGTTTTGTGGTATTTTCGAGATCAAATCTACACGCTGCCAATGAGAAATGTTCTCTTATAACACTGTCAGAATTATCTCCAGCCCACGATAATAGAATGATGCATAATATATATAACTATTCTATACAAGGTGTCCCAAGCGGACTGTCTGCCGTAAAACGAGCCAAAGAAATCGGCGCCTACACAAAGAAAGCTCGAACTTTCGCCAAACGTGCAACGAGCAGGCCAGTTTTACTGTGTGAAATTTCGAGGCATAGTTCTCTTTCTGTCAAGAATGAGAACAAAAAGCTTGCCAAAGTCGAGGTTGGGTGTGTTCGCAGACGATCGAGTCAGAGACGCTCTTCGCTTGTGGCGCCATCTCCCGATAGGCACAGCGAGCAGACGACAGAGTGCATCGTCTGCTCGCTGCGCCTATCGGGAGATGGCGTCACGAGTAAATAATATTGCATACTGGGTCCTCTGTGAATGCACCCAACTTTAACTTTGCCAAGTTTTTTGCTTTCATTTTTGACAGAAAGAGAACTATGCCTCGAAATTTCGCATGGTGAAACTGATCTGGTATGTGAGCGTTCAGTGACAGTTTGAGCTTTCTATGTGCAGGCGGCGATTTTTCCGGCTTGTTTTACGGCAGATGGTCCGCTTGAACCGCCCCGCGTATAGGTCGGAAGAGTTCCAGGGCTAGCCTATTGATGGTCCCAGTGTGCTTTCTCGTCATACGCCATCACAAGCGGTTGTGGCGCAGTCAACCATGGTCGGACGAAAATGTGCGCACTGCCCTTTACCGCGCAGATGTACGTACAAGTGGGGGGAAAAAGGAGAGGGAGACCCACCTGGGGGGTGGTGCGACACCTGCTCGGCAACAAACGTCACCTGCAGGCCCGCGTCGCCTATTCCGGGCACCTGCCACGAGCAGCGAAACATCTCGCCCAGAACAGGGTTGTAGGGCTTCCGCGCCGAATGGCTCTGCACACGACAACGCACCCACGACGGGTGTAATAACTCCAACCCGTAAAATCCAAAAATGGGACACCCGTCGTCGGTCTAGTCCCGAAATAAGGTATGTAAACGACGGCGATGAAGTACTGACCCAGATTAGTAACGCTCCCTGAGGAGTCGTGCTTTTTAACACGAATGTGCCATAGGGCTGGGTTTCACAAAAAAAAAGATACGCGTTGCGCTCGGGATGTATCCCGACACCCTGCCATCACAAAATCAAGCAACATCATGTCACACCGCGATGTCATGCGCCGCTGTGACATCGCGTGACACCATGACATCGCATTGTGCCATGTGGCACTATGCGACACTGCGAAGTCACGTGACATCCCATCACGTCATGACATCACATGAAGTCACAAACACACGCAAAGCATGTGCCCAGCTCGTTCGTAACATGTTTTGTGCATCCCCGAGTTTATTGGATTACTATCTATTTACTGCAGGTTCTCGAGGTGCAAACAAGTATAGAATACAACGGTGAAGAAAAGACAAGGTAGTGAGAGAAGGCCACATACTAAGCCCAAGGTGCGAGGAACAAACGGAGCTGTACTTGCCTTCCGGGTTGCATACAGGGAACACAGGAACCACTCCACCACTCGTACAAGCCGCTCTTCCGGCGTGGTTCCGTCGGCGATTCTGCGCGTGGCGAAACCGAAAACAAAAGCCAGGCTGCAATTTTACTTCAACTCAGAGGGGCTGGGGGTCCTCAGCATTTCAGTAATATTCAACCTGATTTGGTGAGGGGAGGGAGAATTTCTTTGTATTCCAGTATGTTGAACCTTATTTTAGGGGTTCTCAGTACTCTTGTATGTTAAACCCAATCTTGGAGGTTCCAGTGTTCAATACAATTCAATCCAAATTTTGATCTTGTAAATGAAAAAATAATGTAGTATTCTTTTTTGCCTAAAGAAGTGGACCAAATAAATAGTAAATCCATCGCAAACACCTTTTCTCTAAAAAAAAAAAAGTTGAGATTGTTTGCAAAATTAGCTCATTTCAAAACTGAGGTAAAAACAATTACAGGAAGATCCATTGGTGGATTCTTAGAAAATGCATTAGCATGACCCTTTGAAACACCACACACGTCCCCCTTTGGAAAATGCTAACGCTTACCCCTTCACCTTTAATGCAATAGCGTTAAGGCGCTCGTGTCGCAGAAAAGCCAGAGTCGGCATCGGTATTGGTGGGACGAGAAAATCCTGACTGGTCGATAGGGTCATGACGTCACAGCCCCATGACCTCGCGCGGAAATTTCAAATAACACACAATGCTCACGTGAAACGTGACGTCACGCGTGGAACGAAAGTGAACATGTAATGCAAATTAAAGGTCGCCGCATGTCTACTCAAATGATCTCACTTTATAAAGTAATTCATCTGCCATAAAACAAAAATTTGTTTAGGCAGGATTTGAACCCACGACCCTTTGGTTGCAAGCCGGACACGCTACTGACTAGGCTACACAGACCCGCTTGCATGGCTTGGGAACAAGCGAAAGTTTACATGTTTAGCTATCGCATTCCACTCTTAATGGGGAAGCTAAAGCGTCCTCCTGTAACTTTCTCTTTTGGCTTTCTCTTTTGCTTCCTATTTTTGGCCTCGTTACGGGGTCAGTGTTAGCGTTTCCCGAAGGGGGACGTATCTGGCATTTCCTAAGGGTCATGATAACGTATTCCCTAAAAATACACCAACGAGCCTTAGTATAAATTTTTTCACCCCTTTACTATACTCTACCTGTCACGAGTATGTCGACGCCCTTGGATACACTCATCCATATCACTTGCGGGAAGAACCACATCCCCACTACTCGTGGAAGGAACCGCATCCATTCCAACAAAAACGACATTGTTTTTATTGGAAAAAATAAAGGTGCTATTATTATTACTACCATATTACTCGTGCAGGGAACCACATCTATCGTTTTAACTACACACACACATCACAGCCCACGCACCGCTACTACGAGAACCCAGAGCGAAGAACCACCGACAACGGCAGAGCCGCAACTGAACATGCCCGCATTCCACTGCGCGCGGCACAAAGCCTCTTAGATAACAAAGCCGTAGTGCTCAATGAGATGGCGACATCAGAGAAGGCCAACGCTGGGCATAGATTGTACACGACGCCTGCTTCAACGGTTGACTCAAACTTGACTCGAAGCCAAGCGCTGATGCAGCACTCATTTCCAATCTGCATCCAGCGTTGGCCTTTTCTGATTACGCCATCTCATTCAGCACTATGGCTTTGCTATCTAGGAGGTGTTGCACGGTGCCTCCTTCTCTTTGGCTCCGCGCCAGCGGTGCGCGTGACTTTGCCGGAAACTAAAGGGCTCGTTTTGACGGAGACCCGGCGGTGTCTGTCAGTTTGTCAGAGCCGGGGAGAGAGAGAGAGGTTGACACGTGTTGACGTCAGTGCTTCGGACCAATCAGAACGTCGCACGCGCTCCCCTCTTCCCCTCTCTCTCTCCCCGGCATTCACAAACAAAAGACTCCGCCAGGCTTATATCAAAACAAGCGTTCTAATGCTAACACATTAAAAGAAAACAGCCTCAGTGCACATGGCAGGTGATTACTTTGTCCTAACAATAAACTTTTATGTCATAGATGTGAGCTCAATCGCCCTTTCACTTACCTCACAAACAGATCCGGGTAGCTCATGAAGTCCGCATAAACCTCAAGGAGCGACCTTGGCTCTAGAATGTAGCTTGGAAGTGACACCTGAAGATCACAAAACACTTAATTGGTTGAAGTTTCAAGCTATTGAAACAAAAAAGTCATCGGAAAAAACCCCAGTCACAAAGGTGAACTGCGAAGACATGTTCTGGCTGAAAATAAAAATGCACACTCGGCGTCCATCGAAACAATAGACAACATTTAAAAAACACAAAGATTCTGGACAGACTTCAGAGCAGAGAGTTCTACAAGTTATGTTTTAAGAACTTTAAGCAAAGTTTATACAAGTCATTCCATCATTTTCGCGAACGCTGAGTGCATGTTTCTATCTCCAGTCGGAACATGTGTTCGTAGTTGAGCTGTACAAGTGGGGCTTTTTCTCACAACTTTTAGTTTGATTAATGAAGGCGGCTTTTCGCTCCTTGTGGCGAAATTAGAGGAATCGTTTTGTGCATGAGCAGACTGGATTATGGCATCTTCCCTTTTCCAAACTATAAAATTAAACAATCAGTTGCGAGTGAGTGCTTAACTGTCGAACGTGTCTTCTTTTGTCCCTTTCTTGCGCACTCCGTTTTATAAGTTGTACAGTTGCTCTGCTAACTGAGTGCACCATCATCCTACTTTTTAGTCAAGGTCGCATCTTTCTATAATTTAACCAGCCCTTCACTGCTTTGTCCTTTAACGAATATTCCACCAGTCTGTTTCTCTACGCCAGCGCTTCGTTGCTCAGACACTGCGGAGGCCCAGCCCCGCCGAACCAGGAGGAAAGCACAAATGCCATGCCTTTGTGAGGTCCATGCCCAGCTTGAGCTTGGAGAGTAGCTGAAGAATAGAGTCCTTGTTCTCCTCGGTGGGGATGGACTCATCCTCCTCTCCACTCTCCCCGTCTGACACCTCTCCCGAGCTCTTGGCTCCAGCCACTGCGCGAGAAGTGGCCTTCAGGGTCCCTGGCTGGATCTTCTTGCTCCCAAAAGAACCTCTCTTTTCCTCACTTCCGGAAACCTCTCGGTCCTTTCCCACACTCCAAAAAGAACTTGTCACCCTTTTCTGTGCTCTTGCTTTTCCCCATTCCAAAAAAGAAACTTTTAGTTTTTTCCTTGCTTCCAGAATTCCTTGCTCTTTTTGCCGCTCCCAAAATAACCTCTCCCCCTCCCCCAAAGAACCACTCACTCCTTTTCCCAACCCCCCAAAAAAAAACATTGCGTTTTTCTCTCCTCTGAAAAGAACCTTTCACATCTTCCCTTACTCCCTAAATAACCTCTTATTTTTCCTCCACTCACAAAGGAACCTCTCCCTTTTTTCAGCACACTTAAAAGAACTTGCACAGTGAACCTCTACCAGGGAAACGACAGAACTAGGGTCACTAAGGAGCCATCCCCAAAGTACTGACACCCCTTTTTCCCCACTGTTGAGCACTGGCAAGGCAGTCATTCGTCCGTACGCGTCGCACGGCGTCTCTTTATGCAGCTGCAGCCCGCGAGTTCTGCCATTTTGTTGTAACCTGAAATTATAGATCTGATGTCAGGAGACCAGCAGTGCCCTTTTTCTCCGTCGCGTGCCATTTTAATGCGCAATCCGAATAGAAGCGCATTCCACCGTAGTCAGTGACATGACGAGAACGGCAGACGTCTCTTTCCGATGCCTTCAACACATGCCCCTCGCCTTTCGCCGTGCTTTGGCTGTGCATGCACGCTCGAGGCTCATAAGATGCCGAAACATTATAGAAGGCAGGAAGCTCCCACTGGAGACGGAAGCAGAAGAACCTCCCAGCGATTCTCATCCCTTCAGTGACTATAGGCAAGTCACCATAACCTGCAGTGACTGACAATACTAATCCTTCACAATACATTTCAGCGACTTCGCTCCCGAGTGTAACCTATACTTGGTCGCCTCCGGTAGAGCGTATGTACCCAGTGGAGACCGTCTGGTGTTAACATTTGCGTTGGTGGCACTTTCTAAATCAATGTAGATTCACGTCTCTTGTTGGCTTTCAATAGCGAAGTCTAGAAATGACAAATCGGCCATTTGCCGCCGTCGACTCATGAGCAACCGATCAGGTCTAAAGCTTGTTCGTCATTTTACGCCGTCGAAAAAGCACCCCCAAGCAGTTAGCAGTTGCGTTCGCCACGTGCCACCAGTGTCACCTGCGTTAGTATAGTGCCGACTCCGGAGGCATTAATGTGAGCAGTTTTAAGGATGCCAACAATACTGCTAGTGTTTACACTATTGAGAAACTAGAACACAAAGTTTGTGTCTTGCCTTTCCCTGGCCCCTAAGCAAAGTGTAGTCGCAATTCGTGCATGCAACATCTCCGGTCGACTTTCATTTTGTGGAAAGGACACACTAAGAAGTTTCTGCAGTTACTGCCTCTATAGCTTCATTGAACAAGGTCAACTGCTTTGTCCATGTGCTGTATTGCAAACTCTGGGTCCTCCCACGTCTTCTGCTCCAGCGGTGTCTGCATATTGGCAGTCCGCTTAGCACTCATATATCATTCCACATGTCGCATTCCCCCGTTTGAATGACACATGGCATTTTTGTAACTGTTTGCGCATCACGTCGTGCATGTCCCATTTTTTTCGATACGAGTTGTTGTCGGATCAGGTTCCCCAGGAACTGAATGGCCACATGCAACAGCAAAAGATATCTACACTTAGTAGGTTGCTAGCACAATGTGCTGCTATGTCCATTTATGCTTTCCATCCTGTTATTACATGCACCTTCATCCATTTCAGACATGCTTCTATATGCTCATATGCCAACTATTGCACATAGTAGTTTGTTGCTCAGAAGAAAAAGCCATCTTCCTCAAGGTACCTTTCAACAGATATCTTAATGCTGCATGTGACCACTTATTTCAGCTAATCTTATGGGAACTGCCATCGTTCCAGCTACAGTAGCCGGCCGATTTTTCGGAAGCCACAAATTTGGACGTGCTCGATTATTTGGACATTGGCACAAGATTGTCAGTGACCTGGAGGTTGTTGTTCAGACCCATTTTTTTTGGACTGCTCACTTATTCCGACTTCTTTTGACTACCCACTGCATCCGAAAAATTAGTCGGCTACTGTATATGTAGTCACAGTATTATAATGCATACACAATTAGACAGACTACATTATGGCATATTAAGATTTGAAGCAAGTTTTCAGGAATGTTTCAGAGATGTCCAAACCAAAAGGAGACTATAAATAAGAGCCTCGGGTTTTTTAACCGAACAGTTCTCTTTGAATAATGGGCAAAGTGTTTCATGTTTGCAATAAAGCAGGATTCTTTAGCAGTCCATTTGAATGTCCCTAGGTTAGAGGAATACCAGGTGTAAAAGTAGTTTAGGGCACACTAAACACATTTTTCTTCAACCGAGTGCACGTGGTGGAATGTTTGAAATTCTCCAAATCGCACATTTAGCCGTTTTTTTTTAAACAAGATATTGACATTCTATGATACGTAAGATGCTTGAGAAGAGCAAAGAGAAGCCAGAGCAGCTGAGAAACGACGCAAACATGCAAGAGACAGAGTGGACTCCTCGAAACTCAACAATAGACTTTATTAGGTCACAATCTTTGTGGGAAACAAGAGCAGTCGCAAGCTGCTCATAAACATCTCCCGAATGACATCTGACCGCCGTAACAAAGCTTTTTTCTGTACAGTTCCGAAAGCGTCAAACTGGTCTGTCGAAAAAACCACTCTGCATCGGGAGAGGAACACTGTGGTCACGCCACAGTCAAGGTAGGTTCATGTTATCTTAAAATCGAGTGATCCGGTTCTTTGAAAGTGAGTAATTAGAGTTGTATTAGTAAATCAGCGTGATAAGATGAAAGTTTTCATGACCAAACGTGCCTATTCTATGATTGGAAGCAAGACGTGGGGTAACAAGGGTGTAGCCCTTTTTGACCCCCTCCTTTTTTGGAGCTCCTTTTCACCGAGAGGAAAAAGAGAAAGTGAGGATGACAAGGAGAATGGGGCATAATGCATTTTATCTAGGGAGAGAAAGATAAGAGATATTGCATTTTAGAGAGAATGGCTGTCATGGTCTATCTAGACTACAAAATGCAGCTGAACGGGTTATGAGAAACAATGATTTGATGAATCAATTTGCGAGCAGTTACACAAAGCTGTCGAGACACGAAATTTCATATTTAGAAATCCAACAAAAATGCTAAGATATGCTGAAGTGACTCTTCGAAAGAACCTGAGAGGAAATGCTAGCTGTGAGGACACAACTATCATGAACAGGAGCCATGCCTAAAATATGAATGCCCTTTTTCTTTTAATATAAGATACCTAACTTGATAGAACCTACTTTGTTGAAAGCTTGGTGAGACTAGTATCCAAATTCGAGAGCCGGCAATTAACCCAAACGGCTCCCAAAGACTTTGCGAGCTACGCTGACTGAGAATGTTGAGTGAAATGGTTAGATCCCTTCTTCGTTACGACTCTTATGCATCTAGGCAATGCAATGCTCGCGTATTCGTTCCACAAGCTCCAGGTATTGAACACACCACAACAATGGGGCATAAAAATCTTCCCAAGAGGTGGTGTTTCGACGGCGGGAACGTCGAAAGAATGTTGGCAGGCGAAAGGAAATCTAAGCGTTTACAGCATCGATAACGGTGTACCCAAAAGAGGTATATAGCTTGGACAAGGCCTCTAATCATGACCGCAGAACTCTGATGAGATCTGACACATCAATGCAACATGTACTACTCTGAAGAGGAGGAACCTTCATAAAACTTTGGCACAACCTCATCTCAACCTCGCTGTAGCTTTCGATTCGTGCACGACCAAAACCATCTTGCTGCAGTTGCAGCATTGTACACTTCCTCCAAGAGACAACGTAATCCGATTGTGTGCGACGTATGTCTGAATCCACTAGACATGTGACTAGCGTTAACTGATGATAAAGTTCCTGTAACCTTCACACACACCCTGCTCCAGACCAAAAACGTGTCTCATAGAGCTTCTGGTTTTCAAACATTATTTTTTGTTAAGGCATGGAATGCATAAGTATACTCTCCACTTAACCGTAGAATAACAGAAGCCGAGGCAGTTACTCAGCCGATTCAAATAAAAAAAGTTGTGAAAGTGCCGTGAACCGGTCAAACGTTAAGAGTGGTCCACAGCGCCGCAACGTTTCGAGGGCACCTGCACACGTGTGCCCTTTCTATCATTCACCCGAAGGTAAAACAGATTGTTTGTAAAGTTTGGAAAATAGAGTAAAAAAATGTACGCTGACAAAAGTTTGATCACACAGGCAAGCCTATCCAGGAGGCCTAACAAAAATGTTCCCAGCTCGAGTTTTACTGCAGTGACACCCCTTCTGCGAATCACCGTATGGACAAATTTCCTAAACTGAACTTTCTAGATGTTTTCTCTTTTTCAAGTGTTCCCCGAAGTGAGGTCGGCTCGAACGAGGTTTCGCTGCAGTTCAGTACAAAGTTGTTAACACGGCGAAAAAAATGTTTCAGGCACGCTTTTTAAAGCACTTTCCCCTCATTTCAACAGTTCCTCCTGTATTGCCGAAGAAACAAACGTTCGACTCGAGCAAAGAACAATGACAACGACAAAAAACACGACACGACTGGCAACACGGTTCGGCGGAGTTGTGTGACCTCAAAGTAGCCGGCACTTGCGTCAGCTGAGGGCGATGCCGTTACCTGCGGCGGCTGGACAGCCCCCCGCGGGAATGTGTGGGGGCGGCTGGGACCAGTCACCGCTCAAACCTGCGTCGTCGCTGCCATCCGTTGTGTCCCTGCGCAATGCACGTATTTCAATACTCAGAATTTGAGATTCGAGCTTTGGTATTCGACGCAAATCCAACTGGGTAAAACATAACGTGAAGAATTTCAAATTTTAGCTTTGGTATTTGAAACAAATGCACTTGAGTCAAATAGATCATTCAGGATTTCAAATTTAAGTTGAAGAGCTTCGGTATTCAACGCAGATGCATTTGAGTTGAAGAGAATATACAAAATCTCAAATTTGCATTGAACAGCGATGGTATTTGACAGAAATGCAATTTAGTGGAATAACTTACTCAGAATTTAAAATTTGATTGAATAGCAATGGTATTCGACACAAATTCTGTTGAGCCTCTGAGTCTTGAATTTGAGTTGAATAGCAAGGATTTCAACACAAATACAGTTGAGTAAAATAGAATATAAAGAATTTAGAATTTGAGCCGTATATAGCTATTCGACACAATGCAATTGAGTCAAATAGAATATTCAAAATTTTGAATTTGAGTAAAATAGCTTTGGTATTCGATAAACACCATCAAAATGCAGTTGAGCCGAATCAAATATTCAGTTTAAAATTTGAATTGAATAGCTTTGCCGAATACATACAACATTCTGAATTCCGAATTTGAGTCGAATAGCTGTAGCATAGACACAAATGCAGTTAAAGTGAAAAAGCTGTTAGAACTTAACATAAATTGATTTGAGTCTCCACTGTATGTGCCTCCAAAGGAAACAGTAGCACAATCCTTTCATCCGCAAATTCTGCCAGCACTGCAAGAGTGGTTGGAATTGGTCATATGATTTTCTTTCTTGCACAAACTTCCAAGCGGCTTTCAGAATCCGGCTCTTAGGTGCATTGTAATCGGCAATCAGTACAGAGATCAACAGAATTTCGAAAGAGCAGTCGATTGAAAATAAGCTTTTTGTGCCCATCTTTACTTGAGGTTGACAGAACAATAATACTTCGTAAAAAGTATTCATAGAGATTGGATATACATGAAATATTTGCAGGGAGAAACTGCCATAAAATACTGACCATGCACCCATGCCGAAGTACGCGCCCACCCGCTACTTTTTCAATGTTTGAAACACGAGCAAGTGACATATCAAGCGCCCACCCAGACTTCTGAGTCCACATAGCTAACCGAGCTGCCTCTACGTGCCAGCAGATTTTCTGAGCATGCTCGTGTAAAGTGGTGAAGTTCACCCTATTATCTCATTTACACCATTTGAGGATCCCTTCACATGCCACCCGAAATCTCAGTTGCATGGTAATGAGCCTCACCAGACTGCAGCCTTTTCAGCGGGGATTTGAATCCACCAACCGGGTACCCTCAGGCAAGGTTGTCGAAGCGGGCGGCTTGATGTTTACACTAATACCAGCTCTATGGCAGGCACATAAAAGATATCCAGAACGGACAACCAGAATTTCAAAACACAAAATAAAGCTTACCCGGCACTGCAGTGAGGTTCGAGCCACTCAACCGTAGATCCAGCGGGGAGGCCAGCAGGAGCTTGGGCCTGTTAGAAAAGATCACCATACAAGTTTTCAGACGAAGAAGTGACACAGGAATGCATCGCACAGAAAAGCTTGCTACTACTGTAATATCTTATGAGATGCCAACTCCCAAAAGATAGCCCACCCCTAGGTTTGGCATGATTTGTTATTTCTACAAAAATACCGAAAGATAGCCCACTTCCAGTAGTTGCAGAGCCTTGGCCAATGGTGACCTCGGCAAAAAAGGTGTTACTAAACCACGGCAGGAGATAAGCTAATATTGCTGACTGGGAAGGGCAGTAGTGTTTGGTGTCCATCTCTTCTTCCGACAATCAAAAGTTTCGCGGGTCACAAACTCTAAAACTAGCATTTTTCAACTTTTTTTTATGGCAGACTGAAAGTTAGCTTGCTCCTCATTTCCATCCGATTTGCTATCGATTGCAGGTGGGCTACCTCTCGGGATATTATGGTAACGCTAAATATCTAGAAAATGAATGCATGAAACAAATGAGGCAAAAAAGAGACATGTACAAGCTTCCTTCCAGTTGCCTGTCCTTATTCTTAAATGTTCCTTGCTTTCATTTACTAGAGCTCTACACCAAAACGCTCGTAGAAATCTGCCAACACCATGGGCATACCAACCGGGGGGGCAAGGGGGGTGCTTGCCCCCCCCAGTTCTCAGAGTGGGGGGGCAAGACATGCGTTTTGCCCCCCCTGAAACAGCTGCAACTGGGCAGGGTAAACACAAGCCGGCAGCGCCCAAGGGATACCAAGGGCACCGCCCCCGGCCCCTGGGGGAAGGGGGGGGGGGGTCCGGTTTGCCCCCCACTCAAAAACAAGTTGGTACGCCACTGGCCAACACTAAATCTGGGGTTACTCGTCAGTACAGATGCCTTTGGGCAGCTGTGCGTCGTTACCTATAGGCCCCCAAAAGTGTTACCAATTTACATTTCCCCTGACTTTTTTTTTTTATTACGGCCTTTAGACAAACACATTAACAACATTCTACCGCATTTTGGGTTGAAAACGCAATCGTCGCTCACAGTCATCGAATAGCAAGTGTTCGAAAAGCACTACTTTCAGCAATGTTCAATGAATGCCCCTTTGAAAAACCCACCCCCCCCCCCGCAATAATGCCCAAGGGCAATACAGTTTTCCTCGTCAATGGAGATAAATAACTAGAAGTTTCATTTACTTTTTAAAGGTTGTCGGTGTTTTACGGTCAAAACCAACAATGCCACAGCCCACACCTGGTAGTCTCTAAAAGGATGAGAACGAACGGCAGAGCACCTCTTTCGGATGCCCAGACCCCGGCACGCGCTCGACGTCTCGCCCGCGCACTGGCCGCGCGTGCACGCTCAAAACTCAAGAGACGCCGAAGGGTTAGCGAAGGTGGGGAGCTCGCAATGGATGCGGGACAACTCGATGACCTCCCTGCCGTTCACGTCTTGTCAGTGACCAAAGTCCCGAGTGGGATCGGGCGAGCCAAACCTTGTGTTCCTGTAGAATGGTCAGGCACTGTTCCAGGCACATGACGGTGGCACAAGAGGTCGCCTTCAGCACCAGCATGTCCTGGAGTGCGTGGAAACGAAAGGGCAGACGGCTGTAGGCCCTCAAGTTGCATTCGTATTACGTACGACGGCATGTCCTAATGCAAGTCGATGTGCAAGGAGACGCGTGAAGTGGACTCCCCCAACTATCTTTCACGCTGAAAGTTCTAATAAAAAAACAACAAAATCCGCAAAAAAAAAAAAAAATGTTTATTACAAAATAATTTTTGTTTCACCCCCCAAAAAAATTAATTGATTTTTTAGATTTATTTTGAGTATTGTGACATTTCTATTATGAGTCGACGTGCCGACCCCAAAATGAGTTTCACGATGAAAATCATGTGCAAAAATTGTTGTCGGGGAAAGTTATTCTGTGATATACATCTGCAATCCAGGCACTTAAAAAATAATAATTTTTTGGGGAGTTCAGCGTCCCTAGGAGCGAGTCCAAAAAAGCTTTTGGGAGTTAAGTGTCCTTTCAAGTTTTATATGCTCTTGTAGCTTGAAGAAAAAAGGCAAAAAAAAGGCAAAAAAAAAGGCAAAAAAAAAAGGCAAAAAAAAATATAAATTTCTTTTAGAACTTTTTGAGGGGCAAATAAAACTATTACATTTTTCTTTTAGAAAACGTGAAAACTATTGGGCTATATGTCCCATTCCCATCTTTCGAATATCATGGATGGCAAGTTTGTGTGAAATCCCCAAATTTCTCTCTCCTTGACTCGCAAGAAATGCCGCTTCCTTACTCCACGGTCGGCACCCCCCTTCAAGGTCCTCGGTACTTCTAGCGTCTTCGGCAGCGTGCGTTCTAAACCAAAACAAGTCGGCCCCCTCTGACTATAGCCACGGGAACTACGACCACACTTTATTTCCTTCGAGTCTGACCGCGGCGACGCCATGATGCGACGGAGCCGATCGAGCAGCGCCAAAAATGCGCCGTGGTTGCGCTCGTCGTCTCTTTGCGTTTGCCATCACTAATTGAACCAATCACACGCAGTGAGTGCGGCGTGATCCTGCACCTTTTCTGTTCGTGATTGGTTTAACCCCCCCCCCCCCCCCCAAAAAAAAAGAGCCGTTCTGTCGATGCATATTTGGCACTGCTTGGTTGGCTCCATCAGATCAGTATAGTTTGTGCAGCATCTCCCATGCTGCTGGCGACTGTTGAATTTTTGCAACAATTCACGATTAAAGAAGGTGTTTCACGGTGAAGCTTCACAGCAAACATTCCACTGGATGGACAATTTCCTTAGGCTCCTCAAAAGCTTCTTGTACGGGGTCTAACTTAGATATGGGCTCAGGCTAACACTTTCTGGTACCTGAACATCTTTTCTGAAGGAGAGACGGCGGCGCTCGGTAACGCAATCGTAAATGGTGCCCCCTGACGTTTCCCGTGGAAAAAGCAAATCACACTTACTCGGTCGTAAAACTTGTAGCCCGATCCATGGCTTGGAAGGCTCTGCTCCCGTGTCAAGACAAAAAAAGAATAAGAAAGTTTCTCTTCATCAGCTAAGTAGGTCAAACATGATGGACAAAAATGCGACCAAACACTGCGTTAGGACTTTCTCCCGAGACATATCTCATAATGATGTTTGGTCAAATTTTAAGCAGGAAAAAAGGTCATGCATGATAGTGATTTTGGGTTTTCAAGGACGCTTACACAGATAGGCCAAGTTTGTGTCGTACAAAGATGACTTCAGGACCCACTATGTTGCCCCTTTTTAACCCCTTAACTGGAGAGCACCTTTAGGCGCGCCTCAATTTTGACCTATGGACGGAAAAAGTACTCGCTTAAATGCGTGCCAATTTTTTACGGAGGCTGTGGGCGCTGCCATCTATCAAACACTATGGCAAACACGTTCAGATTGATTTGCATTCACTGGCCAGCGACATAATTGAATTATGATGGAAAATATCTCTGTTCTTGTTCTCGTCCTGGATCACGGATGCTTGGAAGTGGCGCAAAGCGTTGCTTAAATAATGTGACGACAATGACTCGAACAATAAGTACATCGTGCTTAGTAAGAGCGAAACCTCGTCACTTGATGACCACAATGACAAAAAAAGACCCGGATGAAGTGCCGACGGCGAGCATGTCCGCCTTCTTTTAGATGCCGTGGCAAGACAGCGAAGCCTTGAGAGCATGCTTTCCTTTCCGAGGAAAGCGTGCTCAACACAGAAAGCAACATGCTATTTTTTTCCATGCATGTAGATAAACAAAATAAAGGATTTTAGTGCAAAGTTTTTAAAATTTTTTGGGTGTTAAATTTTTTTTTATAACACAATAATGCACACAAAAAAAAAAACTTGACACTAAAGAGAAAAAGTTTCACTGAACTCCCCATAAAACACTTCTTTTTAAGTGCCGAAATAAGACACATCACAAAAAAACTTCCATCGAAAAACAAAAAAATTAAGTGCAGTATTTTTGTTTGAGACTGATTTGAGCAACTCTGAAACACGCTTCTATTCTGGGGTCGACATCTCAAAGCAAAAGATTGTTTTCCGGAATTAATCCTAACTCAAAATGAGCCTTGCAACATAAATATTGCGCTAAAATGTTTTTTTTCAGGGAAAGCTCATTTTATTTTGGTACTTAAAAAAAAAGAATTGTTTGTTGGGCGTTCAGTAGCGCATTAAAAAAACACTGAACATAGGAAAACAATTTTTTTTTCCTACCTGGTTAGGATAAGCATGTCTCAAAACAAATGTTTGCAAAAAAAAAAAAAAGTTATTTTGCCCAATATTTATGTTACGATACAAATTTTTCGATTTGCGGACGAAACCAAAATTGAACCTCTGTGGGAGGATCATGATAGCCTTTGTACACAAGTAGATGGCGCTTCGAGTGTCCAGTGAACTCAAAGCACAAACTATATGGGTACAAATGCTATGATCATCATCCCACTTAAGTACAATTTCGGTTTCGCCCACAAATCGAAAAATTCGTATCGTACCATTAACATTAGGCAAATTTTTTTTTTACTAACATTTATTTTGAGATACGCCTGTCCTAACCAGGTAGAAAAAAAATTTTGTTCTCCTAGGTTCAGTGTTTTTTTTTTTTAAGGTCACTGATCGTTTGCAATTACCGAGAAGCATTGGCTAAGGCATAAAAACCGCTATTTCACCAGATTAGAGAGGCGGAAGAAACGTGCTAACAAACCTCGATAGATCGCGCCAGGCAGTGGTACATCCTTCCAGCCCGTGCCAGGATCTCGCGCACCGAGGTGAAGGCCTCCGCCGGTGTCGTGGTGGCCTCCGTCGGAGCGCCCACCGCCGTGGTGTACCACACCGTCTGCGAGACAGGCGCGCTGGCCGAGCCACCTTGGTGGCCCTGCCCGGTGCCGGCCCCTTTCTCTGAGGACACCGCCCCTTCATGGGGACCCCGGATCTCCCGTGGCAGCAACGGAGGGTTTTTCTGCGACCAAGCGTCCGTGGTTGTTCGCACTATAGACGTTTGCAAGTACGGCCTCTGGGTGCCACCATCTTGCTGCTGGTGTGGGTAGATCAGGGAGGTGGGAAGCTTCTGGAGGCAAAACGACGCCCCCAGAGGTGAAACCAGAAATGTGGAGGGACAAGCCCCCAACGATGACCAAGGCCAAGATACGGCACTGAACGAAAAGGAGAGCCGACTTGGCGCCAACAGCTGTTTTGGTCGCCCTCAGGCGACAAAAACAGCCGTTGAGTTGGCTCTCCTTTTCGTCCAATAGCGTCACCTCCGGTGGCGTCGCGTCACCTCCAGAAGCTTCCTACCTCCGTGGGGTAAGTCGTTCGAAAGTCGAGCATTGGTACCCCGGTTTTCACACTGGCGCCCAAACAAAGCATTTTCCACCTGCGGTGGCCAGACAAGCTCTCGAAGCGCGGCCACTTGCAAACGTCTACGGAGCCACTCTATGCAACGGCTTTGGGTGCCAGAGTAACGCCACTGACCTGTGCTATCGTTTTGGTGTGATCCTCCGCAACCTTGCGTAGCCGGTTGATCCAGAACTGCCGCTCCTTTGCATCGTGACCTCGAAAAAGCAAATCAAAGGCCACGCTAAAAGGCTCAGCCGCCATCTTCCGCAGACAATCGTGAGATTTCTTGCGGTGCCTTCGTGTGAATGGGAGCCGGGCGGAAATGCCTAGAGATATCGGGTTAACATACAAGCGTTGCAAAGAAGGGAATTGCGGTGAATGGTTTGACTGTGCCATGTCACTCGACATCAAGTTTTCTAAGTGAAGTCTGAATGCTATAAAACTTGTTTCTGAACAAGTTTTATAGCATTCGGAACAGATGCCTGGAGCTCGAAATGGACACGAACACAGAGCTCGAAATGGGACGCTCTACAAACGTCTGTGTGTGGCGTTCCAGCAAATCTTTATTTACCCGTTGGCGTCTTAAACATGGCAACGACTTCCCAACCGCGGTCAAGATGTTTTGAAAGGAGCGGGTTCACGGCGACCTTACTTCGGTGGAGACGGACTTTGACCTTACACTCGGTGGTTATATTCCAGGATATGGGGTGTTTGCTGACCTCGCAATCTCTGAATGAGTTACTGCTTATGTCTTTCTAACTTTTTTTTTTATTATTATTTTTTTTTTTTTTTGTCAGAACAAACTTTTTTGGTAAGCAAAACAAAGTTGCATCTTGTAATCTCCACCGTTTTCCTTTCGCACGCATGTACTACGACTTAGGGGGCGCGAAAATCGGGGAGAAAATGCATAAACAAAGAGAAGTGTCTTTCCCTCCTTTGTTTTACTTTGTCAAGGACATCCTCCAACTGTAAGGCCCGTGCCGCTTCATTCAGGTAGGATGATTGTTCGCGGATCGTGAAGTCTGCGTCGGGGTATTTGTAGAGGTGGGCGATCATTCTGTTCTTTTTTGGGGGGGGGGGGGAAATCCGTATTTGCCCAAAAAATGGGGTGGGTGATGACTCGGGATATTACGGTAAGTTGAAAACATAGAAAGACGATTGCATCAGAACTCAGTGCATCAAATAAAAATAAGAAACAGTAAATATTTTTCGGTCTATTGTTTTTTGTCCGTGCTTACTTTTACCAACATGCTCCTACGCAAATTTTAAACCTTGTTTTTTTTTTCTTCGGCCGTTGCAAGTTGCAGGATTTTTGCCTTGTGTGATTGTCTTCACAAAAAAATTTCAAACTTTCCACAGCAACAAAAGTTTATATTTCAACTTTGGGCGAGCAATTTTCTCTCGCAATACTTTGCCACCAAAGGGAGGGGCACAATGGCAAATGCGCGTTGGTTCTCCTGCAAGAATGACCGCCACTTCCCGCAGTGCTTGGATAGAAAACGGCGTACCGTCGCGATTCACACGATTAACCAGCGACCTCCGCACTTCCCCGTGCCCCATTGTTCGGCAGCGCCACGAGTTGCGTAGCGCATTCTACAACAGCGTGAAATGCGGCACATCTTGAAGATTTTGGTACCTCTCACAAGACATGGGACATGAGCCCTCAATGCGGGACAGTCCCGCGAGCTGTGGGATGAATGGTCACCCTAGGCGACGTCGCTTCCCTCCATCACGGACCGCGCTTGCACTTCCGGAGGGCGAAAAACAGTTTTCTGCGATTTCAGATAGAGCTTCGGATAACTCGCAACAACGCTTTTGAGATCCAAGAAGGCTTAAGCATCATTATTATGAAGCATAGCTTGTTTGGTGAATCTATAGCATACCTGCCAAGTTTGGAGAAACCGAATCTGGGAGAATTTCTAAGCGGAGGGGGGCGTTTTTTTTAAAAAGAAGTATTGACAACAAATTTACGGAAAAACAACTTCATTACATTTATATTGCACCGTTCATGCTAGCGAGATACAGCTGGGCCTCACTATCATTGCAGCCGTCTGTTGCAACAGCAAAAACTCCTTGTTTACAGTCAAACTCGTTTATAACGAACAGCAGGAAACGCTACGATCAGTTCGATATAGCAAAAAACATTTACAACGAACTTCCACAATGAGTTCATTGTAAGGCGAGAGCTTCTCTTTCTTTCTCATCTCTTCACTTCCGCTTTGTAACAACATGCTGTAAAGTTGTTCTTTTTTGCATGTGTGCAGAGTTTGTTCTTTTAGCTTATCTCGCCTTCTGAATCGCTTCTCTTCTTGAACAAACGCTTTGGGAAGAAAAGTGTTTTTTTTTTTTCTGTGTGTCTGTACAGTGTATTTTTTAGCTTTCTCCATCCTTCTGAATCGCTTCTCTTCGCTCAATTTTGTTCGCAACTTGGGCTTTTGGAATTTTCTTTCTTTCCTACTTCTTTTTTGGGGGAAGGTACAGGCCAGAAGACAATTGTATGCGCGTTTTTGGAAACATTCCCGGGGGGAAAAGTTTGATATAGCCAATATGTTGTTCGTTATAAAACATAATTTTTACATTCATTTTTACTTAAGTGAGTTCGATATCGACAATAATTTGCTGCATGTGGGTTCCTTCTAAACAAGTTTCACTGTAATTGCGGGCAGGGCAAGGGGGGGGGGGGGGGGTTCATTTGCATCATTCGGGAGATTTTTCTGTCAATCGTAAAACCATAAAACTGGTCAAAATTTGGGAGACTCCCGGGTTACACGGGAGGCTTGGCAGGTATGCTATATAGTCAGATACAACATAAGAAAGACAGTGCGAGGGGGAAAAGGGGGCAAATTAGGAAGGTTGAAGTGGAGAGGAGCAACCTCCTTTCCACAATGGCTTTTTTCGTGCGAGCCCTTTTCCCCCTTGCACCGTCTTTCTTATGTTGTATCTGCCTGTAGTTGGTACTCGATAGGTACGTTTCATAACGGCCCAATAGACCCTTTCAGGAATTCAGTCTGGCCACTTCGATCACTATCATCATCATCTGAAAATGGCATATGTGCTATACTAATGGCGGCCTTCTGTTTACTGATGAAGAAAGAAGTTGAAGATGCTCCTAAGCAGATGATTCGAGGCCTATACATTCTAGATATTAGCGTGGTGTGAAGCAGGAATTAGACGCAAGAGCTGCGTAAGCGTTCATTTCTAACTCGGTCCCAGCCAATCTGCTAGTAGCACTCACTCGGCTTCAAAGCCCCTTTATGTGATAGAACTCTGTCAAGGCGTCTATGTGGGTTGGCGCTTCGTTCCGACTGGCTGCATTTGTTTCGCCATCAACACTAAAATAGATTGAAAAATAATTGTAGTGAAGTGCACACTATCGCTTACCGTTGACCTTTAAAAGTGACGGTGCCCCATTAAATACTGCAGACCACAGGTTCTTTGCCGCCATTAGTATAGTAAAAGATAAACTGCCATTTGAGTCACCAGATGGCACTGAATTCCGGAAAGGGTCTATTCACTACGACCTAAGGAAGGACACAGTGCACTATTCTTTTCCGTAGGTTACGGCCGAGCAACTCACCTCTCAGTTTGTAAACTTCTCCACAGGCGGCGCTCACGGTAAACATTTGCCCGTCCTCGTCGCTCGGCGAAATCACTGCGCCCTGCAAGGCAAGCGATGCTACATTACCAAACGTGCCGTGCAACGTGTACGTGGCTGTTGTAGGTAGAGAAACGCGCCCCGTTTCGCCGTACTAAAACCCTAGTATGGTTGTGTGCTGCGATTCGGATAACTATGCCTTGGCTCCTACACTCTGTGCAACATTCACGGGGCTAACACAGCTTCCACGGCAATCCGAGAAAAAGTGGGTAACAAAAATAGAAAAGAAAAAAGGAACAGACAAGAAGACATCCTTCCTGTCTCTCTTATTTTCCTTTACTCGTTACAACGCAATTTAAAAAAGAAACAGTGCAAAGTACAGACTTGATTTTAAAAAATAAAAATACATTCTTTTTCTTTATTTTTTGCAATACATTACTAGTTAGTTCAACTTCGTATGTCACTGTAGTTCCTAAACCATGTGACGGCTTGAAGCTGAGCTAGTTGGTTCATGCTTGTTAAAGTGCCAGCTGAACGTTTTAAGGACACACACACAAAGACGAACAAAAAAGGCAGACACACCGCTGGACTAGCAACTATTTTAATGAAATCTTCTTTCTCTTTAGTCTACATATTGCGCTAAACAGATTCTTCCTCTTCTTCTATATCTGAACCTTCGTCTTCCACTCTTCCTCTTCTTTCATGTGCCTGTCAAGTGTGTGGCTCTTCGCAGGTATACCAGTTCCTTCTGGTGCAGCGCGATTGACGGTGCACTTACGGAATGATCCCCCTTCGTGTCAATAGCAAGGGCCTCGAGAATTTTTCGAGCAACCCTCGTGCGATTTTTTGCCAGGATGTCAATGTTGGCAAGGTTTGGCGGATGTGATGATGTGGGGGAAAACAACGACTCACGTGAAACTAAACTGTCTTGGACTAAGCAAAGGGCAACGAAGAAGACGCAGTGAACGTGGTGAAGATGGGAGTAACTAGAAGATGAGGAAGTTCAAGGCAAGATATGGATATACCGAAAACGAAGACGACGACGGGAAGGGCTGGAATGGATATACCGAAAAAACGAAGACGACGACAGACAGGCTGGTGACACGGGAGAGAAGGGCGGGCAAGACATGGAACCCGGCTCGACAGCGGTGGTCCCGGCAGCCAAGGAGGAGCCCGGACGGACGAGTCCAGGCCCGTGGGGCTTTCACCCAAGCTCGCCGAGAAGCCTCCGCCTGTGCCTAGCAGGCAGCTGAGCATTTCCTGGACAAGACGAACGCCATGCCTACGTCGACGTGCACCACCGTGCCGTAAGCGGATGCTTCGAACTGAACTTTGTACATATATCGACACCATTGTTTTTCTAACTTCTTGTTTATACGACTGTAAATAATATCTACCTTCTTATATTCACCGCACTGGAATTCCGAGTCCCTTTAATTATTATTTCGTTTTTCCATCACAGCGGACATGTGCACACCCGACAATGAGCCACGAGGTGCCCTGCTGCTGTGATGGCCTTCACTGACGCTACACCGAATGCACAAAAGAAGTCGTGTACCAGATTCCTTTGTCATGTGGCAAATGCTACATTGGTCAAACGGGAAGGTGCATTAATGACAGAACAAGAGAGCATGCAGCGTCGGTGAAGGCCATCACAGCAGCAGGGCACCTCGCGGCCCATTGTCGGGTGTGCACATGTGCGCCAAACCTTGCCAACATTGACATCCTGGCAAAAATTCGCACGAGGGTTGCTCGAGAAATTCTCAAGACCCTTGCTATTGACGCGAAGGGGGATCATTGCACGAGTGCACCGTCAATCGTGCTGCACCAGAAGGAACTGGTATACCTGCGAAGAGCCGCACACTTGACAGGCATATGAAAGAAGAGGAAGAGTGGAAGACGAAGGTTCAGATATAGAAGAGTTGCTAGTCCAGCGGTGTGTATGCCTTTTTTGTTCGTCTCTGTGTGTGTGTCCTTAAAACGTTCAGCTGGCACTTTAATAAAAAATGTCAGCATTGCAGAGTAAAAAGAGGGAAAGGTGGTGGAGCCCCCTCACCACCTCTTTCGTCAGCAGCACCACAAAACTATGTGAGCCTTGCCATCCAACATTGTACGGAAAAGTTTTACTCCTTGGCTCCTGCAAGATTCCTTTGTGGAGAAAACAATGTTTGCCGGTGGGAGGCAGCCCTCAGACTGGGCTGCTTTTACAAGGTGAACACTTCAAACTGCGAGCAGCTAGCCGTCAATCCACAAACCAGCGCGTCTAAGAGAGCTGCTTCCAGGAAAAGATAGTCCCAGGATCTTGACAATGGCGACAAAGATGATAAGACGTGTGGGCACGGAGTCCACAGCTATAAGCTGCTCCATAGAAAAACCAAAACGGAGAAAACTGTGCAAACGAGCCAAACTGGCGAACACGACGACTGCTTCTATGAAATGTCGTGCTGCAAACAGTGCTTGCTTTGGTCTGGACTTGTAGCCCGAGGCTTCGGAAGCGCTTCCATATGTTCGATATCGAGCCATGCGGGGTTTAAAATGCGTCCTACGAAGCCAACCATCATGAAATGATGTGTATTCTGCAGTCGGCGACAGGTTAAAAATGCAGTAAATGCTACACCTTCAGTGCGAGCCATCTGCCGCACTTGGTCGCATGCGCAGCCAAAGCCTGGCAACAAGTGTGTGCTGAAGGTGGACTGAAGGCGGCTACTGTGTTCTCAGCTTGTCACCACATTAAAAAAAAATTACGTCTGGAAAAACGAAAAAAAGAAATTACTGAAATCTGCACTTACGGCAAGGTGTACAGCCCCACGTGGTCTGCCTTTTTTTAATTCGTCCAACTGAAAAACAAAACAAACAAATCTTTTTTCCAACCGTTTAAATGCGCTAATGTGAGAAAGGAATGGAAGGAAATACGTACCATGTAATACTCAAACATTCCTATGTCGGGGTTGAGCACAAACCACCGGTACTGCCATCCTTTAACTACGTTTGTGTACTTGAACAGTTGCCCTTCCAAGGGCTGCCTGTAAACAAGGCAGAGCGTTGATTGCCAAGTGCAAGATAAAGAAACAATCCCAAGACAACATAGCTCATAACAAGGCAGAACATTGATTACGCAACTGCAAGACAACAAATCATCCCAGAAAGATATCATACCTCATCTTGTTTTCTTCCTGGGCATCTAGTTCCTGCGAAGAACCCATCGCCGCGTCGTTAACACAGGAACACATAACTTTTAACATCACTTTACATCATCAATGAATCAAACAAGCGGGTCAAGAAAACTGAAGGAAGAATCGCACTTATCAAACCCGTCATTTTTTTTTTTTAAGGTTCATTTTGGAGGTTTTAGTGAATATCACTATGCACTGTAAGCTGCAAATCACACACTCAAATGTATTTATTACCTCGCGGAATAAATGGAGTGGGTGTGTTAGATGAGTTAGTCAACTGCTAGCTGCGATTGTCGAGAGACTTTTTTTTTTTTTTAATCTAGTCGTAAATAAAAAAATACAACTTTTAAACGAGCATTATGGTCTTCCCTTCGAGGCAATTTTTGCACACGAATCAAGCTAGATTTTAATATATAGAGGCAAAACAGGACGTAACTAAAGGAGCGTTCCGGCACGGTATCAGGTTAGGTCGCGGCCGCTGTTATGGATAATGTGAGATCTGGAGTTTGTACTTGGGTCTCGACGGGCAGTGCTTTACCTTAGCTTTGATCATGACTGATAATAGTTGGATTTTCTCTTCTTCCGTTAACCCAGCGACATTATCAACGATTGAGGACAGATTTGAATCACCTACTTCTTCGTCCGCCATGATCGGTTCTTTTGAACGACGTGCGCTCGCAGCGCCTTCGGTGGGAAATTCGCCTGTGGTTCGCCTAAAAGTGAAAACCGAAACAGAAACTCTATTTATTATTTTTTGTACTAGCTACGTTTAAAAACAACTCATGCAAAGTTTTATAAAAACTATGCCTTTTTGGCTTTAAGAGTGGCATAGTTTACTGAACGAAGCTGCAGTAGCAGACGTAGCAGACGGCGATTTGACCAAGTTTTTTTTTTTTTTTTTTTTTTTTTTTTGCGGTTTCGTCAGTGAACTGATTTCTACAACTTAGTCAAAAAAAATTAAAGCCCTTTACAACTACCTGTAACGCCGAATTAGAGCGCAGCTCTTGAGGAGGAGGAGGAGGGAAGGGTACTGAGGGGAGAGGGGAGCGTATACCCCTCTTCCTCATCCTGTTTGCCACTGGTCCCTCCTAGTCCCTCCAAGCGGCGTCGGCGTCGCCGTCAGCGTAACCGTGAGGTCACGTGACCCTCGTGAAGTCACAGGGGTCACGTGACGTCACGGTTACGCCGACGGTGACGGCGCCGCCGCTCGAGCCGAAAACAAACGCCTAAGAGCTGCGCTCTAAAAAAAAAAAAAAAATTCGTAATGTAATGCCTGTATAGATGCTCCCAAGGCTGTTTGAGGTAAGCTCGTTTATTAAATCCGGACGTAGAATTTTACACTTCGTTTAGCGCATTTTCCTAGAAGCACAGGGAATTTCAAAGAAAAGAGAACCGTGTTTTTCGGCCTGGCTAAATAAACCATGCATTGCAGAAAGATCAAACTCCGTGAAAATGAAAAGCTAGCGGTTGGGATAAAAGGCACGAAAGCTCAAGAACATGACGTTACCTGGCTCAAACGAAAAATGAGAAAGATGAAATTTCTCTATGAGCCGGCGTTCCCAAAACAAGAAATGATATTGTGAACGCTTGTGAGAAGCTGCCCATGTCGTTTTTTGTTTTGACGAAATTACGAAGCCGCCTTTTCCGGTAAACTTCAAAGAACTGTCGACAATATCTCCTGAGAAATGACAATTGAAACTATGTGTCGTCCTCATATCCCTATATGCCTCGCAAGTGGGCTCATTTTCGTCTTCTGCGCATGAGAAAGGAGGTAGCGGTGACGTCAGAACGCCGAGCCCTGATTGGCTGATCGCGACCCCCCTATCTGAGCGTCGTCTGCTCCTTTGCAACGTCGTCTGCTCGCAACGTCGTCTGCGTCTGTCTTACCTTTCCTGCGACTTTCGGAAGTGCAGGTCTTTACGAGCGAGCTCGACTTCGCCTTTCAGAGAGGGGAGACGAAATAACTCGAGCGGTACGTTGTTTTTGTCGAACAACTAGCAGACGTGCATCAAGGGGGGAAGTCAAGGGACTCGCTGGCGAGGTGTCGGCGCCGAGGTTTTTCTGCTAAGAAGCGAGAGTGTCCGCAAGTTCCCTCCCAAATACTTTTTCCCTCCTTGCGTGTGCGGCGAGACTCCTCACTCTTAAACGGCGTCGGCGGGTTGGTGCAGTTAACGTCGTCTGCTTTACGTCTGCTAGTCAAAGCGATGGCTGCTTTACCTTTCCTGCGTCTGTCGGAGATTCACCGCTTTTTCACCGGCGAGAGTCGCCGCTGCCTCGGAAAACGAGGCGATGACAAGAGGAAGAGATTGAAGGGTTCACAAGGGTCGCGCGGGCATATTCCATTCAGCATGTGCAGCCGGTCGTGGGCAGACGGTCTTGGCCAAGGACCGTCGGAGCACCGCTGCGCCGCTGCTAGGCCTATCTGCCGAGCTCGTTTGGACGGGGTCAGTGGAATCGTGGCCGTTGGAGCATTTCCCGGGTGTTTGTGTATCCAGCGTTCTTGTTCGTCGTGGTTTATTTCAAGTGCTTTTTACTTTTTTTCTTGCTGCTTGTAGTCGTGACGCGTGAGAAGAGCACGCACAAAAATAAACGTCCGTTGGTCGTCGCGACCAAGTAACTGAGCGACGCTGTCGGCCATGCTGAGTTGATCGTCGTAGGATTCCGTCGTAACCTGAGCAAAACTTACGATAATTTCGTTTCGTGAATACGAATTTGTTCTCACGTTTTGTCTTACGCACTCTTTCGGCGTAACATGGTTTTGTGAATCTGGCCTCTGCACTTCCGAAAGTCGCAGGAAAGGTAAGACAGACACAGACGACGTTGCAAAGGAGCAGACGACGCTCAGATAGGGGGGCCGCGATCAGCCAATCAGGGCACGGCGTTCTGACGTCACCGGTACCCCCTGCGCGAGAAGCAGACGAACTTGCCCTCCGCATAGGTTTCGTGCGCGGACCTGTTGCTTAGGATGACGTCGGTTCATAGGGTTCATAGAGAATGTTTCTCTTCCTCAACTATATTTTGATCCAGGTAACGTGTTCTCAAACTTCCACGTTCTATTCAGACCGCTATAGTCACTTACAGGTAAAGAAAAGTTTTCGAGGGAAAGGAGGTCAGGGTAAGAGGAAGCAGACAGAATGCTGGAGAGGAGAGGAGGAAACCTCCTCCTGCCTTCAGCATTCCGTCTGCTTCCGATCCTCCCCAGCCAGAAAACGTTTCTTAACCTGCCACTGACTATAGCGTCACATTCTTACGAAATTTGAGCTATCTGGAATGCATGGTTTATTTAGCCGGGCCAAGAAAAACACAGTTTGCTTTTCTCGGGAACGCCTTGTATTTCCCTTGAACGCAGATATGTGGGTGAGAAAAAAAAAAGTTAAATTTACTCCCCCCCCGTTCCCCCCTTGTTTCCGCAGACATACTAGAAATACTTCGGAAAATCTTACAAGCTTAGAGAATTATTAATTATTATTATTATGATTATTATTATCAGAGGAACGTTGCATTGCCAGATGGCTGGCTAGCTTTCTTTCTTGACTGGTTTGAGAATCAGACCGTCCCTTCTTGTACGAACTTCGGAAGCCGTAGTCGAAGAAGCTATTATTTCTGTATCGTGCCCATCCTCAGTGTTGATGAAGTGGAGCGCAAGTTTGTCCGCTACTTGCGCAGGCGGAATAACGTTGGCAGGTGGGTGCGGTGGCGTCAGGACGCCAGGCGCTGATTTGCTTTGATTGAATATGGATAGTGGGTAGACCTCGAGGCAGCTAGCATTGAGGTCTACCCACTCCTTCCAATCAGAGCCAATCAGAGCTCAACGGTGTGACGTAATTATAACCCCTGCGCAAGCAGCAGACAAACTTGTGCTCTTCATATACTCTGCCCCATGTTGCACCCTGTATTGAGAATCATGAGGAAGTCAAAGGTTCGTTCAAAATCCGACCTTACGAAAGCAGCATGCCAAAAACACCACAGGCAACCTTGTTCAGTCTGTGTTGTGTACAACATTCCACTGACATTTGGCAGATGTCATATGGGACAGACTGCGTCAGAGCGTAAATGACTGCCTCACCGAACATGGATCGATCCCTGAAATCAACGGTGGGGGGTTATCTTCCTCTACACTGCAGCTGTTGTTTGTGCTCACCATACCATCTTTTCAGGGCACAACATTTATTGGAAGATATAAAGACAAGACAAATTCTGCATTATCCAGCCTTCCGTACTTGGGGCTGTTGGATAAAAAAAACTTATTTTTGAAAAGGTGCTTGTGTAAAATATGACTGCCCTTCTTCCCACCCTTCTTACAAGTGTGTTGACAGATTTGAACAAAAGCATTGACATTTTTGAACATATATTCCTGCAAACCACACTTGGGCAACGGTAAGCGAAGGGGAGAGTTTTATGCAGGTAAATTAACCGTGTAAAATCTATGCCACCTGAAAAAAATAGTGCAAGTCAAGTGACTTACAGTATTTTTTTGCCTACCATCTAACGCATTCACCATGAAAAAATGTTGCAACTTACAAATTTACTAGAAAACAGAAAGTATAAAACATAGGGAGGACGAAACACAGACGAGTACATTCTTTCATACTCGTCTGTGTTTCGTGCTCTCTATGTTTTATACTTTCTGTTTTCTAGTACATCTTACCAACACGCTCGTTAGGAATATTACAAATTTATTTCCGTTTTCTTTTTCCAAACAGAAACACCGCAAATCAAATTGTATTAAAAAGCAACTCCGCTCAATTGCGAATATTTTAGGATAATGAGCGATTTCACATTAAAAAACACTAATAAAAGGCACTACGTCACTTGCTTTGCGAAAAATCTGATATTATGGTAAAACCTTACTTTAAACATGAGCAGAAATCAAAACCGAAACTTCGGCTACATCAGGCAACACGAGCCTCGGGCCGTCACGCGATTCTTTATGCAATGATGGGCGGGATTGGGGCGTGCCGGCGGGCCACCGTTGGGGCGGGCGTGTGCCAGGCGCAAGTGTCGTCTGCACCGCACTCTTCACCACGTTTTGGTGTCTACGACATTCAACGACGTCTGCACAACTGCGGCATCAGTCTGTGCACGTAGTGTGAATGAAACTTCGAGAGACAATGATCACAAATGGCGAGACGACGACTGTGGTTGCGACGCGGGAAACAGCCAGCGGGACGGCTGGATGGCTCCCAAGAAGCGCACTGCGCAGGCACATTACACCAATCATGTGGACACCGCTAAGCGCCAAGAGAAAACACTGCTGATGTCACCCGTTACACTTGCCCAGAGAAGTAAAAACAAAAAAAAAGGGGCAATGGTGACGTTTAGCTCAGTGTTGGCTACGCCAAAGCCGCAGCCTTGACTGTGCTTGGCTCGTTGCAAGTTTGTCGAACCGTCTAAGAAACATTTAGACAGAATTAGGTCGTAATATTTGACATGTGGTCTTCCTTGGTGATACTCAAGACGACCCCATTGTTTTTTCAAAAATCAAAAATAAAGTGGAATTGCCCTTTAAGGAAAGAAAAAACAAACTGCTGTACCTTCAATACAGCTATACTTTTAGTCGATGTCAAATATTTGCAGAGAACTAAGAAAGGATTAATCCAAAAGCTTTCATGCCTCCTAAAGATGCACCTGTAAGAATCCCTCCACCGTCCTCACAGAATCAAAATGTTTCCCAAAACTAAGAACCTTCAGAAGTCCAGACTGATGTAGAGAACCCTGTTTATTTTGATTTATTACATGTTCAGACACTTACCACACAACCCGAGGACATTTCACACAACCACACACATACTACCTGACGAGTCAATGATATTAAAAACGGTAATTGCTGGTAACTGTCACATGAGGTGATAGAGCTTGATGATTAAGTACCAGGTCAAATGAGAAACCCCATTCCCCCCCAAAACAAACATGGAAGTCTTGAAAGGTTAGAAAAATTAGTCCACGAGGGAAAAACTTGCAGTTTGATGAGATCCTATTGCAGGGGTCAACAGCACAATAAACAATGCTCTCTAAGACACTATTCTTCCTTTTTTCTTTTTTTTTCAATTTAAGTAGGAGAGCTGGATATGAATACATGAAACACATATTGTTCAGTGATTAAAAACCTTCAGCAAAGAGGTTCATTCAGTGAAGACTGTTTTCCACAAAACGGGGAAAAGCCAATTCCACCTCATGTTTCTTTATAAAAATCTGGTTGAGTGTCAGGATTGCCAAACAAAGAACCGCCCAATGATAAAACAAATTCGCTGTACACAATGCACAATGCACAATGAATCGCAGGTGAGTTTCTTCGTGTATAGGGGATAAAATATCCACTGGCCTTGTTTTGACACACAACCTGCCACATAAATGTAAGCATGTTTCTGAGATACAGATGTCGTAAAGGAATGAAGAATGGTGCTTTAAGGTCAGTCGACTATACGTATATTAATAATGAGGGTTGCCGTTAGGGTAACGTGATCCAACACGGAATGATCTGAATGCAGAATGCTACTAACGGCAGTATGTTATGTTGCCTAAAGTTTCGTAAATGCAAGTAACAAGATCTCTGCACCGGTATGATTGGTATTGATACAAGTTCAAAGTTTCAACGTCACAAATCATGCTCGTAACAGTTTTTTTTTTGGCTTTTCTTATATTTTGTTTACAAATGTTGGTTTCAAAACGTGACTAGAACAATTGGAGGTTACAACCAGGTTACAACGTTACACACCAACACATTCTTTCTCAGTACAAAAAATGCCATAGTGTGTATTTGTTTTGCCACACTGCAGCAAAATCCTCCTTCACGACTGTAAAAAGAGGAGGTATTAATTAAACATATTGCACAAAATCATCAAAAGAGAAAACAGGATGGTGATTACATTCAACACTCCTTCACCTCAAGTGTTAAGTCCTACCTAAATGAATTGCTCATTTACCTCAGAGTATTATTTGCAAAACACTCCTTTCATAAGAATACTTGCAACTGTGCATGCCAAAATATGTTATAAATTCAAATCATCTAACAAGCAAGGTTCAGAAATGTAAAGAGCATTTGCCTTGACTCGATAAATCTAAGATAAATGTGGTCATAATTGAAAAGCAACAACAAGCACAACCTCCCAACTCATGAAGAAAATGTTAGAGAAAAATGTGTTTTGCCAAAAGTTGCAACACAAAATAGTTGCAAGAAATTGCCTGCACAAGCATCACATCCTTGATCAAATTCAGATCCTCTTAAAAAGAGATATCTTCAATATTGTCTGCTCAAAATAATAGTGCTACCTCATTCCACTCCCATACAACGGTCTTCATAATCACTCAATTCATAGTTTCTCGGTTTTCAAGATCCTCCATGTCGCCACAGGCGCATTACACAATGGAGAAAGTGGCGCACATACAAGTAACAAGCTCTAAATGTATTGTTTGTCTATCTTGCGTACCTGCTATGATATCTCCCTTCACCCCATCTTTCCCCTATGTTCAATGCCATACTATTTGAGCTCTCGTGACTCCAATTTGTTGAGATTGCACCAAGCCCTTACAACCATATTTCCAACTTTGAACCGTTCGAAACGGCAATCGAGTAAAACGCCGTCCAATGAAACGGGCCTAAGTTCACTCAAGATAACCACAGAAACGGGTACTATACCGACACAGAACAACATTCTTTTTCTTCAAATCAAGGCAATTACTACTTCCAACAATCCAAATTAATCCTAGAAACAAACTATTCTACCCATACAGCCATAAACTGACATTTGTTTTCCCTACAAATCCAGCATATTACTTCACACAATCCCATTCCCTCTTCCGGAATTAAAAAAAAGCAATAAATTACGCAGCAGGTACGGTGAATATCGTTTTTCGAGCCATAAACTTCGGCGAAGACCGCACAATCTTTCCGCCGAGGTTTCTCGTTGCGGCTCCGAGTCGGAAGACCTGGACCGTGACCGAACCGCATCTCGGGAGACCAGTGTTCAGGAGGGTGGACTAGGAGCGTGACGACTCATCAAAAGGCGTCCTTCATGTTCTGCAGCTGCCGAATAGCCAGATCCACTGGCAAGTCGAAGTCAAAAGCAGCCAAGCTGTCCAGAGAGCGCAAGGCATCCTCAAACCCTAAAAGATAGAGCGACGACATTGCAACTAAGACGACGTCGGATCGACAAATGTACACAGGACGCTTCAATTTCAGGTTATATATGCCTGGAAGTTTTGGCAGTATACCAGTATACTTCCTTTCGCCTTGGGTCGGAGCGCAGCCGAAACTACGAGCCAATGAGATTGATCGGACGGCGTGAAAAGTGCAACGTCATGGCGTTCGTCGCCTTGTCCCGCATTGGCTATCATTGGCTAAACCGAGTCTGACAACACTCTTGCTTGTGACAACTCATTTTACTTTGAAGTTCGTAGATCCAAGCTGCGCATAATAGGGTTTGCCACCATTCCTTTTAGGATTCGACTAACACTAGTTTTAAAAAGTGTAAAAATAATTTTCAGCTTTAAACATGAAAAAAACAAAACAACAACAACAGAATTGTTATTTTGATGCAAAATTCAATCAGATTTCCAAGCTCACTGCAGATCACTGGCATAAGCTCAATATAAGCTGTAATGGGAAGCAAACAACATTTCTCCAGTAACAACTTGAAAAGTCCATAATTCCTTTGTGGTCTCACACTCATAATCTAATTCTAATCTACCTTAAAAAGAGGTGTTCCCATAAAGCAAAAAAAAAAAAAAAGTCTTCAATATTGTTTGTCTACCATAACAGCCTAACCTCATTTCACTCCCATACAATCTCTCAATGACGGTCTTCACAATCACTTAACTCATAGTTTCTAGGTTTTCAAGTAGAAATCCCTTTATAATACGGAGTCTTAAAAACAAAAAAAAAGAAGACAGCCCAGTAGATACCTTAAATGACTGCACCAGTATCACGGGCACACTTTGACTTTGCTTTACTATATCTCTATGCTCGCTACATCCCTCTTCACAGTTGAAAGGCTCTGCTGCACGATTCTGTGGCTATAATCCTGTTAGACAGCACTTGACAATGTCGGGCAATTATGTAATTGTGTTGCACGTTTGTTCAGACAGCAGGACGTTAGTCAGCCCCAATGGATGTGTGGTGTCTGTTGTAGATGAGAAACTTAGCCCGTGCAGTACCACTGCTGGCCTGGGCTCATTACACGCATCACACAGAAGTGACACGCGACGGCACGCCGGTACGACTCTCATCCAGATTGAAACTGACAGGGGTGAGGATTGAACCCAGGGTCCCAGAGCGCAAGCTTTCGCTCCACGTACTCTGAGCTGAGGTGTGCCAACAAGCTGGATCGCCCCTCCACCCCAGGCAATTAAAGTCGAGGCCGATTATATCGCGCCCGGGTATTTTGAATTATTGTTTATATCAAACAGTTCAAACATCCCCTTGAAAATCACATGTAATAGTATAGGAGCGTTGTTTTTCTGTATCGAACTCCCATGGCAGGGACACTCGATACAGCGAACTAGCGAACAAAGCGCGGACGCTCGTACAGGTGCTCGTCGCTTCTCCCGCGGTTGATTGCGCCTGGGGCGAGTACATAGCTCGCGTTGCAGGGCTGGCAAACCGCCAAGTCAGCATTCGCGCACGAAATACGCAACAAAAAAAAAAAAAACAATTGTAAAAAAGAAAGTGGAGGATAGGAAGGGGAAGGGTACGGCGTGCGCTTAGGGAGGGCAGGGAGTGCCTGCTGTTGGAACGTTGTTGGAACGGTAGCGAGCACTCTTTCCCCGAACACTGCTGTCGCTGCATGACTCATTAGCCCCAAAATAAAATAAGCAAAAAAAGAAAAAAACATTTTTGTCGTGTCAACAATGATTGAGCAATCACACTTTGAACCCCTTATCTTTGTTTACCTTTTTCTTTCGCCGTTTTTGCTTTGCCCATTTTTTTTTTTTGCTGCCTGAATTCAGTGAGGTTTTTTTTTTGTTGCTTGCTTAACTTTATTCTATGAATGGAGAATTTTTTTTATGCGGCTCGCTTTTTCCTTTTTTTTATTTTGTAAAAATTATTTTTGTGTTTTGTTGCCGGCACTGTGTGGAGGTCGTAGCTAAGCGTAAACAATCGCAAACACCGTTGCGTCGTCGCGTAAATGCGGCGGTGTTTGTGATCTTCACCAACTAAGCTCTACTGTATTTGCGGCTCTGTTTGGTAAGGTCCGTTTTGTTGGGGCCTTCGGTATTAGCAAAGACGCGCGGAAATTCCAACTGGAGCTTAAGTTAACATATTTTTGTATATCAAATTATTGATATATCAAACTATTTTACAATCCCCTTTGAATTCGACATATCCGGGTTCGACTGTAGTAGGTATGTGGCATTCGAAGCATCTACAGCAACAACCTGAAACGTCTGCCACCACCATTTCCGACCAACTGCACAGCAGACGGGACGACATGGGTGTTTTGTGACACAGCGGGATCGAGTTATCCCAAGCCCTAGTGTTCTAATCCTCCCAGATGCTCTTTGCTCCTCGCGACACGATGGCAGCTAAAAATAGCAGCGTTTCGTATTTATGTTTGTGCATATTGTGACAGCAGCCTGATTACATGCACAAAACCTTCTTGTTCCCAGCAGAGCTGCAAAATAAAGCACTACCATAAAATACTGAGCACGTGCCCGCGTCACAATAAGCGCCGACCCCATACTTTTGAAATGTATAATATATAAGCAGAGAACACATCAAATGCCATTCCAGCAAAATTCTGAGCCCACCGAGCTACTCTGCATCTGATGCTCCTCCAAGCACGCCAATGCAAAGCAGTGAAGTTTTACGTGCATGTGCGAAGCGGCCAAGCTTGGTGCGAGAGCGCTGGCGTGAAGCAGGCGTGACGACAGTGGCTGTTCCATTGGATCAAACAAAAGCGAAGCAAGGGCCTACCCTGCCATGTGCACCACCTGTTTTTCTGCTCTCAAGCCTAACAAGCACCCATCCCCATTTTTTCGCAATTATCTCCAACCTTCGTGTGGGTGCTTGCTCAGTATTTTACGGTGGTCAATCTTTCTTTTCCATTTTCGATATAGAAACCAGGGCATAAAGCGAGAGGCAAACATGCTTTCCGTATTGACTGGACACGAAAAAAGTTGTTCTGATCTTACCTAGTTAGCAAACTGTAAGCATCTCCAGATAGTAAAGCAAACACTCAAAGTTATTGTAGTGGCTGCTGTAGCCATACTGAAACGGACCCAAAGCAATGAAGACTGCAGCTACGTAGCACTGATAGTGCACAAACCTGTTTTACGAACATAGCTCCAGTGAACGTAGTAGCGCTCCACGAGAGGTCTGCACTTGAACATGAGCCGTAGCCAAGAGGTGAGCCTCTTCTCACTGAAACATGGAATGGTGAACAAATAAACGAGAATATTAGTAGAATAAACAAGTGTAAAAACGAAGATAAAATTACTGATATGACAGCCTCCCAAGATGGGTTTCTACAAAGTTCAATTGTAAGAAGGTTTCCCTCTTATAACCCCATCTAGATCCACTGTAAAACAGAGCCCACAAAAGAATGGGGACCAAACGAAAACGCATACGACATACAAGTGATCCTTTGATCCCTTTGCTTTTTTTTTTCTGCCCTCTGTTTTATAATAAATCGGTACACATTAGCCCAGTTTTCAACACCTTCCCATGTAAAATCGATGTTGCTGTCATTGATTAGCATATGGAATCCGTTACGTCACTACTGTGACAGTGTACTTTCAAGCATAACTTCCCCCGACAAGCAAATGTAAAACGTTTGCTCTCAGCGACCATAATCAGGCATGTGAACATTGAGTGTGGAATGCGCTGAATCGTCTAGAGCCGTAGAGTCTCCTGCTTTCCGGATTCCTGCTTGCAAGCAGACAGCATTAAAGGCACAGTTGCTTGAAGGCCCAAGGTGCCTTAGCTAATTGTTAGCATTTGCAATGCTTCTCTGCTTTAGTACATTCTAGCTTGTGGTTCAATATATAACCCAATTCGTTCCAGAACTTTCAACTGAACAATTTTTTCGCAAAACTTTGCGAGCCATAGTTAGCAGAAGGAAGCCACCAAAACTTGAACCACTCTGGAGAATCAACGTTCAAGAAAGAAAAGGTGTAGTACTAGCCTTAGTGCGCAGCAATGTCACAGCTTATCGCGATGGTGCCTGGATCCATCTAGCGTCCTACTATTTGTACGACAGCGCGTGCAAATCAAACGCTAAATCAAAACGCCGGATTCACGCCAGCGCAAGCGAGGGTGACAGCGAAACATTCTAATTCTTTTCATTCTGTATTTCAAGAGAGTACTGCTTCACTGCAAAGTAGCAGCACTGAAAGGGCCTCAGCTTCATTACTCCATACTAAAAACGTGTACACTGATGCAATTACATAAATGTGCAAATATACTTTCATTATGCGTGCCATTCCTTTAGTCAAAGTTAAAGGCACTGCTGTCGCATGAATGTAACCGCCACAGGGTTATTATAGCAGCCCTTGTGTTATTACAATAGGTACAGGGTGTCCCCCCAAAAATTTTACGGGGTTTTTTTCACCACAAAAATAAACCACACATCGCCGAACGCTCATTTACCACCCAAAGGTAGTGCTAGAGATCAGAACCAGATGCTGAAGTTTCAGCCCGAACCAATATCTTATTCAAAAGTTATAAGTGATTTTCTGAAACTTTCAATGGGAATATTGGGCCCATTTTCACCCGTTTTTGGTTTCTGGCGCAGTAGAGCTCCATGCATTCAAGAGCTCCGTTGGTCACTATTCTCCCATTGAAATTTTCAGAAAATCACTTATAACTTTTGAATAAGATATTGTTTCGGGCTGAAACTTCGTCATCTGGTTCAGACCTCTAGCGCTAACTTTGGGTGGAGAATGAGCGTTCATCGATGCATGGTTTATTTTTGCGGCGAAAAAAAACCCGTAAATTGTTTTGGGGGATGCCCTGTGTTCGAGAGCGCCTATCCAGAAAAGGAAAGTAGACAAGACAAGCTTGTCAGAGATGCCGTGTCCTGGAAAGCCTTACTTTAGTGCGGCGCAGACAAAAGCCTTGAAGTGGGAGTCATAGCTGCGCTTCAGCGGTGTGTGGCTTGATATGATGTTATGGATGGCAGCCAGCAGTGCCTGGTACCAACAAGAGAAAAACCATGCATTTTCCTTTAATAGTGTTCCTTCTCAGATCAACCCACTGTGAAAAAGGTACAACAAAAACTCCCTTTAGCAAATTTCTTCAGAAAAAAATCATCACTGTGTTGCTATCTTCATATTATTAGCAGTGTTACAGGTAACTTAAACTTTGCTTCATTAGCTTAACCACTTCATTCTCTCAGTATTCACTACTGAGAGGTTCTACTGCGTTTAAAACACCATATATTGATGTTCTCGTCCGACCGTTGCAGAATTTAAAATAAGCGTGCTTTTTTAACGATTGAGTGGCATGCTAGGGTAACTTTGCACGTACGAAAGTCAGTTAGGCTGGCACACAGCTTGTAGCACCGCAGGGGCTGCTACAAGCCACCAAAGCCAATCCAGCACCACGCGAGTGTCACACAAGCGACGTGCGGGGCGCGTAGCCACGCGGTAGGTCCGCGGCACTCTGTTGGCTGGGATGACTCGTGACTTCCGCTGCGGTCTGTCGCACGATAAAACGGAGTATAGGAGCTGCATCCACACACCCCCTCGTGAAGGATGATGCGATGCAATGCGTACCGAGTGACTTGTTACTTCGTCGAGTCACACTACACAAATATGTCGGGTGCTCACGTGCAGTTCACTCTAAAAGACCGGCCGCTCCCTACCAAATTACAATGCCACTGAACCAAAAACAGATAATCTTTACATAGAAGATTCACAGCTTATGCCTTTTAAGTATGTTACTGCTAGCAGATGGTACTATATATTTTTTGCTTCTGCTGGTCTACTGCATTTTTAATGTTTAGAGTTGATTAACTATTACAGTTGAAATGTATCATAAGCCGTGGAAGAATACTTCCAAGGAAAGTATGGTAATCCTCAGTGTTGGATAAATGGCGGCGAATATTGGATGAAGTCAAGTGGCTTCAGAGTTGAAAAAGCATCATTTTGTGATACAAATTTAACGAGATTAAATCTGGGGAACATATTTTGAAGTCGGCAGCTGTACTTTCCCCGGAAAATACAAGAAAAATTACTTTAAGTAAAGTACAAGTACACTTCCAGATAATGTACTTAAGTAGGGTACAAGTATTATAAAAGTAGTACTTTAAGTACAATGTACTTAAGGTGCTTCCCAACACTGGTAATCTCCTGCAAAGTATGATAAATAGGTTCTTCATAGAACAAACCCAACCTCCGATTTTGAAAGTCCTGCCAGAAAGGGACGGCACTCACATGCTTGGGCGTTTCCGAAGTGCCGCCAATGACGTCGAGATTGAAGCTTTCCGAAAGCTTCCTTGCGGGAGATGCGTTGAACTGGTCACCGTTCTAAGTTAGGCAAAGTGGACGCAGAAAGAAAACAGGCACGTGTGAATCATTCAACCTATTATACAAATGGCACTTCAACAAATTACCGACAATAAAATGCAAGTTCCGAAGACAAAAAAACAAAGTTAACTTGCAGCACCCTTATACTTAACTCAACACACACCATGCAGTTTGCTTTGATTCTAGAAGCCCTATTTCATGCCCTACACCACCTTTCGAGTCACACCCGAAGGCCATCATTTTCAGATGCACAAAGCCCACAAACCAAACCACCTGCTAGAAGTTCTTCGAAATTCTTTGCGTCTGACTGTGATTGACTGTGTCATGGCGGCTTGTGACTGCTGACGACGAGAGAATGCTAGAGAGCCTGTACTACGTAGAGTGTCTAAGTGCTTGACCGAGGTCACATAGTTTATGGGTCATGTTTGCAGTGCGAGCTGCGAGGAGGTGCAGAAGGCATCGATCGTCTGCAAACGTCTTTGCCTTTCTGCCTGCTTTCCTCCTCACCGCACGAAAATGCAGTGCATGCGCACTTGCCACTAATCTCCGCAGAAGGCGTCCACTGCTGAATTGCAAATTTCCCCACGTGGTCCGAGATGGACCCTCTCTACAATCTATAGGCTCTCTAGTAAATGCACCGGCACGCTTGGAACTTACCGATGCGCCTACAAGTAGACTGAAGGTTTAGCGGTATACGAGAGATC
Organism: Ixodes persulcatus; assembly: GCA_013358835.2. NCBI lineage: Eukaryota > Metazoa > Arthropoda > Arachnida > Ixodida > Ixodidae > Ixodes > Ixodes persulcatus. The sequence goes on along the minus strand of JABSTQ010011409.1, from coordinate 199,509 downwards.
AAATCGATGCACCATCTGTGAGGAATGGTCGCTTATAACATTGTCAGAAATATTTCAAGAACACAGAGAAGGAATCTTGCATACTATATACGTAGATTAGAAGAATTCAGGAGCTACCGGGTAGATGTTGCCGACTCTTTTTGGAGCGGTTGCGATGCAGTCGATTAAACTCAAATGCAAACGTGCGGCGAACCAGCCTTCAGATTTCGTTCACGAACTAGGCACACGGAATTCTATGCACCATTGGGTCTACGCTATACACTTATTGGCTAATGAACCAATAAATATTAAATAAAATAGTATGTGATCATTCAAGCAGTCAGTTGGAGTCAATTAAGGGGGCATATGGCCTGGGAGGGTCAACTTTTGAACCCTTCACCCAATTTGGTTCAAATTTTGTTGGTTATTTCAGCACTATGAGGAAGGATAATTTGCAAAGTTTTAGCATTATCGGTCAACTTTACAGTAAGCTAAAGTTCTCGCACTTCAGAAAAAAGACACTTAACTAAGAAGTCTATCGTAGAAAATTAATATTAGCTGGAGGCACACTTCTTGCTTTAATGTGAAGAACAATACCCACAGTGCAACCTAGATTAAAAATAAATTGCAAAATATTCAATTATGACAAAAAACACAACATCCCAAAATTAAAAAAAAATGTAAACTTAGTGTTTAAAAAAATTTTTCTTTTTTTTTTATGAAGGAGTAGATTTTTTTTACTGTGAAGTAGTCTATTTTGTTTTCCAGAAAATTTCAGTCCCAGAAAACCCCTTGAATGATGTCTCTCTGTACTCAGAATGTCAAACGATAGCTTTCCTAAAACAAGAATTCCTGCAAAAAAGTGAAACTGAGAAAAATGCGTTCGAAGTTTCAACTTGTTTTTTTTTTTAAATTTTCGGACGATGCCAGAAACTCGGAATCCACCCGAGTCATTGGTGGCTACTTCAACTACATGAGCATGGGGGGGGGGGCAGTGCATTGAGGCCCCCGAAAAGATTCGAGAGCTTTGTGAAACTGATGCCACAGTCTCTTCTAACGACGCCTAGACGCACCGCGAGTTCGTTCTCTCGAAACTTGTCGATTGATGGGGAGTGCAGTGTTGTGACGATGTCTCCGCAAGTCGAACAGCTAACAACAAACTGAAGGTTGATGCCAATTCCTTCTTCTCGCAAGCTCAGTAGTTTTCCGTGGCACTTGGGGCAGAGTAAAATCGCAACAAGAGTTTGCACGCCGGACACATTGAGGAGCCGTCCAGGGGCTTTTCAACGGGAGCATCTGTCGGCTCCGGGTCATCCGTAGTCCCTGCGTCGAAATCGAGCAGACTGAGCTTCCTCTCGAACGTGGTCAGTACATCCAATTCGGAGATGAAGCTGTAGGCTCCGATGTCCGCCAAGCACCAGTTGAGCTTGAAGATCGTGACGACGGCGGCGGAGACGGTGACAATGGTGCCGGCGGAGACGGGCCCCCGTCTCCGCCGACCCTTCGTTCTTGCCGTTGAGAACGCCGGCCAAAGCTACTGCGAGTGCTAACTTTGGAAGCAGGCATTCCTCGGCAGAAAAACTACCGGGAACAAAGAGGGAAAACGAATCTAAACAGCGGCGAACTAGCGATACGATCAGAGGCGAAAGAAGCTGCCGATAGCGTGCGCATGAGGCGAACAAGGAGCTACGTCGCCGAAGGCGGCCAATCGTGAGCCCTGTTTCGGGTCGCAACCAATGGGATTGCTGGTATGATAGTTCCCACATTTTTTGTGCTTGTATGTACGGGGTTCTCCCGGGCCACAAATAGCCTCAAACGTAGCAAGCTTTTATGGGCAGAAACTAGAAGAAACGGCGCTTCAAACGAGGGTAAGATATCTCGGCTGCGTCGAACGAGCACGGAGTAGGCCTAATTTGAAAATGCCGAACTTTGCTGTCTGCTCGCTCGGCGGGTCGCCGCGAGCGGCCGCGAGCTTGTCGAAAATAATTTTTTGCGAAATAAATACTGCACATTTATAAATGAAACTTTCTGAAACTATGCTTCAGAATATAGTGAACCCAAAAATCAAATTTGGGGGTTTTACGTGCCAAACCAACGACGGGCATCTGGCACGCCCCAGCGGAGGACTGAGGATTAATTTGGACCACCTGGGGATCTTTTGACGCCAAATATAATATTTCTTGAAAATGCATTTTTTCGGAAAAAAATGGAATTTCGGGGCCGTATCCCTCCTTAATAGACCAGTCAGTAACTGGTTAATAGACTACAGTCAAACGCCGCTACAATGAACGCTTCTACTACGAAATAGCCTGTACAACGCTTTAATAGCCTGTGCATCTGCTTTATTGGGGTCATTAAAGTGCGCGACGGATATAACGAAGTGACGTGTATAACGAAGAATTATCACGGTCCCCCGCGCTTCGTTATACAGTCGACTTTCTTTAATTCAAACTCTCTTAATTCAAACTTGCGGATAATTCATACTAACATGCAGGTTCCATCCTATGTGTCTCTATGGGAGGAAACTCTCGGTAATTCAAACTTTGCTTTATTCAAACAAATATTTGGTCCCCCTCGAGTTTGAATTAAAGAGATTCGACTGTACAGACGTTTGACTGTAGTCAATAGACAAGCTACCAATATTCAATCAACTAATGAAGAGCTGGCACTCACCTTGATTTCATAGTAGCGAAGGACAAGGTCCCATGCGTGAAGGAGCGAGGGCGCGTTGGTGGAGCGTAGAGATAGGCATCCTAAGGGGACCAGGCTACTGCTTTGCCCTAGCTGTCGGTACAAAATGTGTCAATTAATCCCCGAGTAATTTGAAAACAGATACAGAACAAATGTTACTAATTGGCCTCTATGACTATAACGGTGGTTTCGATTCTCGTAATTTGTTGGCGGTGATTCTAGCAATAACTTCAGAGTCTCGCACTAAAAACAATTGGTGAGAAAGGGGCTTAAATTATTAGGAAATACTTTTGTGGCTTTGTCCGATGCTACGCAACAACTCAGCATTAATTGTGATCAAAGGAAAAGAGTATGCAAGCGTTTCAAGTGTATCACTTAAAAAACACGGTTTCCCGGTGAAAGGCAGCTAAAAATAAGCCATGTTTTCGTAATTTCCTTGGCAAACTAATATAGTCATTTTCTATAGCACTGCTCTTTTTTCATTTTCTTTATATGCTAGCACGGTGATCTTCCGCAAATGCCTAAAAGGCCTTCATGGACAGAGAGCAGACTCGCCAACGGCAACAAAGATGCATACCAACCTGCATCAGCCCGTGCTGAATGAGATCCCGCAGAGCCGAAGCGAGGTCCTTTCGAACGGCGGTTGTCAGCTTTTCATTGCAGAGGACGACCGGTGTCTGCAGTGTCAATGACTTGATTAGACTTCCGTCATACGATCGTCCACTTAGCCTTGCAAGATAATCAGGTTGCGGTCATTGGCAGAAAACGCTGCCAAGAATGCTAATGCTCTGGAGCCTTCTCAGAAGCTCTCTTTATTCGGAGGTTAGAATAAAGTTCTTGGGGGAGGTGAGGAAGAAAAGGGGAGAGGGCGGGGAAAGGGGAGGAGTTGAGGAAACATGGAGAGCACGAAGTGAGCACGATGCGACACTGTCAGCACAAACTAGTGTTTGCCGGTTTTCGCTTTTTTAATGCGGCAGCTTAATAGGCCCAACCAACCTCAGGAGCTGCGTAAGCACGAAATGTGTAAGTCGGTCAGACCGTAATCGCTAAACGATCTTGAAAAAAATGGCAACAGGCGCCAGGGGTAGAACCCCGGTCAACAGCGTGGAAGATGAGCGCACTGATGACTGAACTACGGACCTGGCATGCTGGTAGAAGGGGAGCAGAAGCAGGTGGTGTGAGAAAGTGTATGGAGAGGAGAGGGGTGGAAAGGGACAAGAAAGAGAGGAGCAGAAGCAGGTGGTGTAGAAAGAGGGCATGGAATGAGGAGTGGAAAATGCACCCCTCTCTCTTGGTGACCCAAAAAATTGGGCGCAATGGCTTCGTATCCGAGTGGTGCTGAAGGGAAGCACGCGCAGCGCCACAAAGAAGACAATGGTGCGACGTAATCCGTTTCCAACACAAAACTGTGCCCTAGGAACCACCCGAGCTAAGAGCAACACCAACCCTATAAATCCACTGCATCTAAACGCATTTGGCAGAATGACCAAACATGCAGCCAATTCTCTTCTCTCAATATCGAAGGACTGTCATCAAAACTACTAGTATATATAGTGCCGCATCTCACAGACGGGGAGCGCCCACTCACGTCCTCCGAGTCGCTGGTGTAGTCGCTGTCGACGCACACTGGCTCCTGCTTGCTTGCCAGCTCCATCACCTGCTTGATGGCCACTTCGAGGCGGGCCCGCAGGTCCCTGCAAGATTAGCCGTTTGTCGTCACCTCTGTTTCGAAGCGGCCGTGGAAAGGAAAGCCGGCACTCGATAACAGGACGACCATTCTCCTCTGCACGTTATTGTCTCGTCGGGGTCCCCCCCCCCGAGACGTTTTAGTAATGCGACCCGGTTCGAACTAGCTATTTGCTGCTGCAGTAGTTTCTTTTTAACACGTAAACAGTATAGCTGGCTCCTAGCTGTTTCCTGAAACGCGCCCAGGGGTGGAACTCACGAAATGTACTTGGGAGCAGCCACGGGAGCAGCTGAAACAGCTGTTTTGGAGCAGGTTGGGAGCAGCTAAAACTACATTCATGGAGCAGGCTAGGAGCAGCTCAGATCAGTTTTCCTTGCAATTCAGCTTGCATCTTAGACAAGCACGGGAGCAATTTTAATTGTGCTTAGTATCACAGATGAACATGAGTGGTTAGGAACCTAGATAGATGGGATAAGAGTGTAACAAACGCGAAAACTTGAACCTTTGTGAGCCTTAATGAGAACCAAAAAGCAAGTACCATATGTTTCTGAAGATAGTGGCCTTGATATTTTCTGAGTGGCTTTCTGCTGCTCAAAATGCAAACCAGCACAGCTTATCGCACAACCCACACGTGCTTGACATAGTAATTATATGTGCGAACCACGTGACGTGCATAAGCAACGGACGTGCAGTTGCGCGGAGAAAGAGGGCAACAATTTTCGAGTTTATCCTATTGTGCAACTCAATATCGAAGCAGCAGACTACAACTAACGGAGTTATTATATTCGAAGCGATAAGCAGGAGAGAGGTTAAAGTACGCCGAGCAGATCTACCGCTCGCGTGAGAGCTGCTGGCCGGCAAGGTTTCGGATCGGACCGCGTTTCAGTTCTATCAAATCACGATTTGTCTTGCAGGAATGTGGTTCCAACTTCTAACGATGAAGTACTAAAAGGAATCTTTTGCAAATGCGTTTTCAACTGGCCGACGTCCGGATCCTGGGCCGCAGAGCCTCAGGCGATCTGACGCTTAACGACTCTACCTCACCTCGTCCGACTTGCTTAACCGCTGATGGTTGAACAATAACAATCCAGTCGCAGGTGATATAGCGCTTGGAATCCGACCCCTGAGTTTTTTCGCCCGCTTCCGGCTCGGGATACACAGGGAGAATAAACAGAACAAAGGATTGCAAGGCCAACCAAGCTAAACGCGCTCATTGTTGCCAATCGAGTCGATAGAAACCGAATCCAAGACAAAATACAATTTTTTTGGCGCACGTTGTGCGATTTGGTGCATAATGGCACGAGGTATTGGCTGTGGCGCAGTTTCCGCAAAATGGCGCAAATGGCGCAGCCGTTCCACCCCTGCACGCCTTCTGCAAAGCCCTCCCATAAGGGAAGGGCATCACACGGGGGACAGACCGCACAAGTGCTGCGTCGAAATTCGGCCGGAAGAGCTCCCTTTCTCGCCGATTGAATACAAGTCCCAGCCGAACGCTGGCTCGGCACTCGAGTTCAAACGTGTCCAATTGCAGCATTTAAAAAAGTTGAGTGTCCCAACGAGCGATTCCGTAACATACTCCTATTTCAGGGTCGACGTCCAAAAAAGAAGCACGTTTCAGAATGGCTTTTAACTCAAAAACGAGTCTCGCAACGTATAAATATACTGACCTATTTTTTTTTTTTTTGTTACCCAGGGAAAGCTTTTATTTGCAACGTATGTGTTCTATTTAGACACTCGAAACAAACATTGTTTTTGAGTTCAATGTCCCTTTAACGAGGTTCCACCGAGAATGTGCGAGTTCTTCGAGACTCTGAAACTGAACCCCCTTTCCGACGACGCTTTCCCCGACGCCGGTCTGAGGCCCGCACTCACCCCCAGTGGTTTCCCTTGGGTGTGCGCTTCATCAGGTTCCTCTGGAAGCCCCGCCGGCCACAGCCGAACTGGGTGAGCGCGAACATATGCAGCAGCGTCAGCATGCGCCGCAGAATCTTGTGCTGGGCCTCCTGAAACGGCGGTGAAAAAAAATGTACTGCGCTCGTGGCGGCATTTCCACGGGGAAGAAAACCGTGGGAGGACGTGCGCGACGTTGACAGCGGACACAATTCTCTTCTCGGCTTCGTCGTTCACGCCGGCACGGTGCATGCATGACCAAAGTAGGTACTGCTGGAAATGACTGTACAGTATTATTCCCACTGCACTCTCCCTATTCCTCGCCTGTTCCTCCTCTTTCCGACTACAATTACAATATCAGGTAGTCATAGTATAGCTGACTGATCACATCACTTTGTCCCATCCTCCAACATCTCTAGTCGGTACCAGGTGCCTCCACTAAGCCACCTTGGCAACAGAAAGGTATCCGAGTGCCAGAATGCTCTTTACATTCATAAAGTGTAAAACAAGTATCACTTTCTGTTTACATGCTCTGGAACTGGGTTTTACAAAATGCATTCATGACTCATCACATTGTGGTGCCTTTTCTCCACGACAAAACTGTTCTAATACAGGGTGTTTACCCGGCATTGGAACAGTACCAAAAAGTTTATAGTGATTTTTTTCACCGCAAAAATAACCTATGCATTGCTGAATGCTCGGTCTCCATTCAAATGTAGCGCCAGCACTCCCCACAAGGTGCCGAAGTTCCAGATGCTGCCATTATCTGACTCAAAGGCTATAAGAAATATTAAAAAATATCTTACGAGAAAAAGGCGGTCAACAAAGCCCACGAATCCGTAGAGATGAATGGCATCGCCTAACGAGAAGAAGCCCCATTTTCTTGCCTAAAATTTCCGAAAATTGTTTGCAACTTTTTGATCGGATAACGGCAAGCTCCAAAACTTTAGGATCTGGTCCGGACTGCCAGAGCTACAGTCTAAGCTCGTTACAACAGACCTTGATGTTGACCAAGATTTCGGTCTGTTGTAAAAGGAGTACAGTGTAGACCGCATATAACGTATGTCACGGGAGTCGCGAGAATCCGCACTATAAGCGGTACCGCGCTATAACCAAATCATCAATTTTTCAGGCCAAAATAATGCTATGAGACAACTTACCGTTGTAACACAATTTATTTTATGTTAGATGAAAAATAAAGCTTAGTCTGAGGAAAGTCCTTGTTTCACCAGACTAGTACACTTCTCTCTCAAATGTGTCATACATTTTGAAAGAAATGAGTGACTTTTGTCTGGCGCAGCCTTTTAACGGCGTTGCGGACAACCTGATCTTCGACAACACTAAGGCATTTGAAGACCTCATCACTGAAAGATTTCTGCTCACAGTGAACCTTCAGTTTCTTTAAGAATTTCAGTGCATCTTTACTTGAAACTTCCGGCGTGCTCTCTTCGTCGTCGTCCGGCTCATCTTCGGTTGGACTCGCCCCAGAACCTCGCATCGCTGCAACAATAGCTTCATCGGTGGTTGCTTCCTCACGGATAACAGAGCCGTCGTCATCCTCACCTACATAGTTTTGAAACATGTCGTTTGCAGGAATGCAGATCGGCGTCCTCCGAATTCCCGGCATCGCGCACAAACCCTGCGTTGCGAAAACACTTCTGGATGGTTGTGGCCTTTACTTGCCACCACGACGCGGTGATCATGTCGATGATGCCCCTCAAGTCCACCTTGAGGGTTTCTTCTCGTTGCAATTTCAAGACGACTCTTTCGCACATGCGCTTCTTGTAGAGCGCCTTGACTGTAGCGATGACGCCCTGATCGAGAGGCTGGCTTTTAGCAGTGGTGTTTGCCGGCAGGAACTTCAAACTGACTGCGGTTAATTGTGGCTGCACATTGTGAGCACTGCAGTTGTCCAGAATAAGGACGACGTGCCGTTTTTCTGCGACCATGGCCTCATCGAAACTTTTCAGCCAACTAGCAAAGAACTCTTGGGTCACCCAGGCCTTTCCATTTGCTGTGTACACCACAGGCAGACATTCTCGCTTCTTGAAGCAACGGGGTCGTTTGTATTTCCCAATGATAAACAAGCGCCGCTTGTCGGAGCCGTCCATGTTTGCTCAAAACAAAACCGTGACACGTTCCTTTGAGACTTTGCGGCCAGAACAGGGTTCACCTCTCATCGCGAGAGTGCGATCGGGAAGCATGTTGTAGCACAGACCAGCTTCATCGGCATTATAGATGTCTTCGTCTGCGTATGCGGAAAGCATCATCTCGAGATGAATGCGAAACCACGCCTGGATGCTGGCGTAATCGACTTCCCCACTTTCGCCCGAGATAACTTTGCAGCTAATCCCGTGGCGATCTTTAAACCGCTGGATCCATCCGTTGGGGGGGTTGAAGCCTTTGTGTTCGAACAAATGTCCAAAGGACTTGCTAGCTTTCGCTTGTAGCATCGGGCCACTCACTGGGACGTTCTTGGCTCGCACTTCGCGAAACCCCCTAAACAAGGCTTCGTCGACGTCCTCATACTTTGACGTACGAATCCTCTTTCTTGAGAGCGATGCAGAATCTTGCTGTAGCTGCTTCCGTACCTGCTCCCGGTTCTTTCAGACCGTAGAAGCCGTTGTGTCAGCGATGTTGTACTTGGCCGCGACAGAAGCTTTTTTCATGCCACTTTCGACATCTTTGACGATGCTCTGTTTAGTTTCGAGAGACAGGGCTTGTCGTTTTTTGGCCATCTTGGGCTTGGGAGACGGAGAGATCGGGATGGACGGTCGATTTCCGCACGATGTGCTTGACGCGATCCACACGCGGTCCAAACAGACGACGTGGAGCAAGTTAGCAAACTGCAAGAAGCGAAACTAGAAACTATCCAGCTATCCAGCCTTCGTTTTGCACACGCGCACGGTGTAAGAAAGGAGGTTGGTGTTGCGTCACACGAGCGAGGGGGTGAAATCGAAAGGGTGGAATGTTTGGGGGTGGCTCGATAGGACTTTCGGAGTTGAGCACGCGCGTGTGTGTGTCGGTCGCACCTCGCTACCTCGCTGCATTGTAACTCGCTGTGTAGTCACTCGTCTTCGCCTCTCTCTTTGCTTCTTCGAGCAACCTCCTTGCCATCCTTGCCCCCGCGAGTGCTGCTGGCGGCTAGCGCCGTTATCTAGTGTCGCACAGCGAAGCGTGCTCGCTGCGCCGGTCGGTCGGCGGGCTGTTCCAGAAACCTCACTATAACCGGTATTTCCCTTCGCGCGCCTGCATTTTAAGCGGTATGTAATTACATGGAGTTGTATGGGAGGCGAACCGGTGGTTGAAAAAAGCCGCATTATACCCGATCCTGCACTCTAAGCAGTTATGCTGTAAGTGGCTTATACTATGTTGTATGCAGATATGAAGTTGAGTCAATGGTACATAGAGGAAAACCAACCAAACTTCACAAATCGGTATGTTATATCCGAATGTCTGTTGTAACCAAGCCTGTAGTAATGAGCTTCTGTACTACGTTTGGGCAGGGACCGAGCATTCACTAATGCATAGTTTAATTTCGTGGTGAAAAAGACTGTCAATATTTTTTAAGCCCCCCTGCACGTTGCGAGGGCACCCACAAGTACAATGAATAAGCCAAGAATTAATGGGTTAGTCGTATAATGGCAGCCCATTGTTTTCCATCTCACCTGGCTTTCCTTGTGAGCCTGCCGAAGTTGGTCCTTGTACTTTCTTGTGGGAGCGTAGCACTCGCTTGACGTCTCTGAGTGCAACACATCGACCTGCACTCGAAGCAAAAAAAACTCGTGAAGAGCCGCAGAGCCCTGCTACACACCTCGAGAGGAGTCGCTCAATGTTCGCAGAGTACGAAAATTCTTCAAGCAAATATCTCTCCACAACATACAAAACAGAGCATAAAAAACTTAGCGGTAACCACTGAAACCAAAACTTCTGCTGAAGATATGAATACAAAAAAGTGTGACACATGTGACAGTCGAACTTGATGCCACGGATTAAATTAAGCTCTGAAAATCGCTTCAGCATCCATTTAAAATAAGTGGCTGATGAAAATGGACACCGACACATAAAAAAGAAAACATAGTAAATCAAAACTGGAGACATAGTCACAACTCTTTAAATTCAGAACTTTTGGTTACGTAGCTCTGCGAACTTGTAGCGGCACTTAACTGCAGCAACCAGAATGGGAAGAGTCACTCACCTTCCCATGCACGGGACAATTGCAGGTACACCTAGGTTTTCCGTCCGAGCCCTCTCCTAAAACAATTGAACGTCCCGAGTTTGTTGAAGCAAAACAAATGAGACTATGAACTTCCAGCCTGCTGAATACTTTCTTTTCAACAAACACGCAACCAGGCATAATATATACCATATATATATATTTTTTTTTTCAATTTAAAGGAATTACAGATCATGCTTCGTTATAAGATGTGGCGATCCAAAGCTTGGATGCAGGATTCACTCGTGGTACGAAACCAAATGTTGCATTCACGGACTAGACGGAGGAAGCGCAATATTTTCCGTCTGCCTGCATGAATTGTTGGGGCGAGCGCATGCACAAAATGCCTCGCGGGTTCCCCTTCCTCCCCTTCCTCCCCTTTTCGCAGACCACGGCTGCCAGAAGGTATCTCGCAGCACACATGCTCCCGCTACGAAAGTATATGAGTCACAGACAGAGCTCGACAGCAGAGGTTTGCAAAGAAGGCAGCATTTGCACCGCCACTTGCCACCGTCCCGCTGGCGGAAGTCACCCTCGGGCCATTACGTGCACACACTTGCTCCCAAGCATGGTTCAGATCTTTGCATTTGAGTGTCGCCAACCGCGTCTCAACCGGCCATTACCGTCTATGACGAGAGGAGATTTCGGTGCAATCTATCGGGCCGACCTGGAACACTTCCGATTTGCACACATATTCTACGCATTATTCTTTTGCAGTGTGCCTGAAATAAATCTATTGTGATGAGCGACTATTTCACCTAAACATCAATCCGTAGAGTTGATCTTACAAATTGTACTGCAAAACATTCAATCTATAGTTTCTTTCGCTTTCTGTGCAAGCCAATCTAAAGCTACCAGTTAGTTGAACCTAATTTAACAGTGTATCATCAATATACTGCAAAGTCAGTGCTATTTCCAGCAATGACTAATAGCACTGAGCTAGCACTGTGCTGTATCTGAGAACAGGCCTTGGTACTGCCACGAGCGTCGACAAGATGTTCCTCCCTTCAGCACATTGTTCGCACCTTTGATGACCGTACACACGACGGCAGGCACTCTGTTGTACAACGTGAATTCAAAATAGGTTAGTTTGGTTAGTAGTACCTTGAATGAACTGAATGAATCTTTCGAGGTCACTGATCTGCGTCTTCAACTGCGACACCAGCTGCTCCTTCATCTTCACTGGATTCACCATCTGATTGCCAGGTCATGCAGGATTGTTAGTAGATTTAGTACAAGGCGCACCTCTGCGCCGCAGTTGCTTTCATCAAGCCTTCATTTAGCATGCAGCTGAGGAAATGTAAGCATCAGTGTTATGATCGGTCAAAGACAATAAGCGGCACACTCAATCTGCACATTTATAGTAACACCCCCCCCCCCCCCTGTCAAGCCATCTTAAAGGGGTGGCGCAATGATTCTCGGACTTTGGCCAATTAACTGTGGGAATTAATCTGAATCACCTACGAAACGAAGACAAGAAAACTGTATTTTCTTGCTCGCGCTAGTTTTTATTTAAAAAAAAAAAGAAACACATCGAAGGTCTAAGTCAGGGGTTCTCAAACTTTTTGGTCTCACGGAACCCCAGGAAGCCTCAAAACCTGCCGCGGAACACTCCTCCTCCTCCCCCCCCCCCCCCTCTATATTTGCCGACAGAGAAGCAACAGATGCACAATTGTAGGCAATTTTGCTTGTGTTGCTTCCCATATATCCCCACCATATCAATCGCGATGTCAGTACAAAGTGAGATGAAGGCGCTTTGCATGGTCCTGCCAGCAGCGGGAGAGAGGGACGGGGGGTTGGGGGGAGGTGGCAATTTGGGTGTCCGCGGAACCCATGAGACCAGCTCGTGGAACCCTTGTGTTCCCCGGAACCCAATTTGAGAACCCCTGGTCTAAGTGACTCCAGACTCTCACATCGTCTTTCAAGTGACATACTCTGGGAGCACCCGGTTTCCCGTTGGGTTCTTTCTTCCGAGACCCCAGCCGCTTCCTCCGCGATTGTAGACTTTTCAAGGATTAGCATCGTCAAAGGTTGCGGCGGGCGACTGACACAAAAGACGGTTTGCCATGGGGCTGACGGCGAGTGTAGCAGCGGAGGGGGACAGGTCTTGTTGGCTTCCGTGTGTCCCCCAGGGACGGGTCACCGTAGTTCCCGTAACCACCAAACGTGGTTGCAGATAGGCAAATAATTAGCTTTTTCCTTTGCGATCAAATACAGTTGAACCTCAATCTAACAAACCCCAATCTAACGAAATTCGCAATTTAACAAAATTATTTTCGTCTCCCTATTTTGATTAAAGACAACATATTTTATCTCTCGGTTTAGCAAAGTACTTTTGCGCCACAGTTTCGATTTAAAGAAGTCTTTAAAAATCGCACATACGCATTCCAACAATCCCCGCGAGAGAAAAAAAAATTAACAGAAAAATTTTTTATTGTTGAAAACTAAGCATAAAAATGTGCTGTCATTATCATTTTCCCAAAATAAAAAAAAGTACACGCCGGTGGTGGTGGTGGTGGTGATGATGATGATGATGATGATGAGTAGCCTCTGTGCCTTGGCATCTCGTGGAAAAAAAAAAAGTCCACCATTACGTGCACCTACGCCCAAAGAACTAGAGCTCTTACGCGTCTGCAACGACAAAAATCTATTTGCCTCGAGTGTTGTGCTGGAAGTGGCTGTGTTCTTCTTGGAACAATGAGTGGCGTACCGCGCAGAAGGGAAGTTTTGTCGCTCTACATCAAGGTGAAAATAATCGCTGAAGTGACGAATGGCGAAAAGAAAAAGACGGTTACCAAGAAGCATAAAATTTCAGAGTTCGCTTTCGGCGATTTTGAAGTTGAAAGGCAGGATTATGGCTACCGTAAGTGCCAGGGGTTGCTTTCATGACTGCACTCCCTCCGGCGGTGCCAGGCACTGCTCCCATAACCGTACAAAACGAGGGTCGATGAACTGCATTCTTCCATTACCGACACATTTTGTAGTGGAATCTTATTTGTAAATGCTCACTTGCAGGATGTGAGGCAATTGGAGGGTTTTGGGTGCCTGGAAGACCAATTGCAATGCTAAAAAACAAAAAACCTCGGTCCAACAGGATTCGCGACTTAACTAAACTTTTGGCTCAAAAGACAACTTCATTAAATCGAGGTTCAACTGTAGCAGTTTTTTGGGGCAAGGTTTTTGTCACTTGTGCCTGGATTAACAATTAAAAAAATACAAACTCAGGGGTGGAATTCACGAAATGTACTTGGGCGCAGCCACGGGAGCAGCTGAAACTGCTGCTTTGGAGCAGGCTGGGAGCAGCTAAAACTACACTCTGGAGCAGGCTAGGAGCAGCTCAAATCAGTTTTCATTGCACTTCAGCTTGTGTCATAGACGAGCACGGGAGCAATTTCAATTGTGCTTAGCAGCACAGATGAGCATGAGTGGTTAGGAATAACAGTGTAACAGGTGCAACAACTTGGCCTTAGCGATAACCAAAAAGCAAGTACCATATGTTTCTGAAGATAGTGTCCTTGATATTTTCTGAGTGGCTTTCAGCTGCTCAAAATGCAAACCAGCACTGTTTATAGCACGACCCACACATGCTTGACATAGTAATTATATGTGCGAACTACGTGACGTGCGTAAGCAACGAACGTGCAGTTGCGCGGAGGAACAGGGTAACAGATTTTAAGTTTATCCTATTGTACAACTCAATATCCAAGCATCAGATTACGATTAACGGAGTTATGATATTCGAAGCGATGAGCCAGAGCAAGATTAAAGTACGCCGAGCAGATCTACCGCTCGCGTGAGAGCTGCTGGGCCAGCAAGGATTCGGATCGGACAGCGTTTCAGTTCAATCAAATCACGATTTATCTTGCAGGAATGCCGTTCTAACTCCTAACAATGAAGCACTAAAAGGAATCTTGCGCTAATATGTTTTCAACTGGCTGACGTCCAGAACCCAGGCCGCAGACCCTCAGGCTGTATGACGCTTAACGACTCGACCTCACCTCGGCCGACTTGCTTAACCGCTTATGGTTGAAGAATAACAATCCATTCGCAGGTGATGAAGCGCTTGAAATCCGACCCCCGAGTTTTTTCGTGTGCTTTCGACTCGGGATACACAGGAAAAATAAACAGAAAAAAAAATTGCAAGGCCAACCAAGCGAAACGCGCTCATTGTTGCCAATCGAGTCGAAAAAACCGAAACCAATACAAAATAGAATTATTTTGGCGCACGTTGTGCGATTTGGAGCACAATGGCGCGAAGTAGTGACTGTGGCGCAGTTTCCGCAAAATGGCGCAGGATAGTGCAGACAAATGCGTCTGGCGCAAAATGGCGCAAATGGTGCAGCCGTTCCACCCCTGAAACTGTAAATTCTTTCAACATTAAAATCGTTGCACTACCCCTTTAAGGACAAGTTGGTCGTTAATTGCCGAACCAGAAGAAATCACAACATGTAATTGGTGATAGAACCAGTCTCTATGTAAATAGTACTACAATCAGAAAAAAGTAACAAATGTTAGTACTAGTAGGTTATAATTCCCTCTACTGAAAAGGCACAGTAAAGTGGATTCTTCATTAGTTTGTTAATGTCACGAGAAAGAATCCTACAAAGCCAATCGCCTTTAACTCTGGCACTGTTTCTTCCACCGGTCGTCACCATTTGCAACTTATCATCCGCAACCGACAAAGAAAAAACAACAAGCTACGCAAGGCGCCGACAGAGGAGAGATGGACGCAAAGGAGTCCCACCTCTCTCACGGCCTGGTCAATCTGTTTCCGGAGATCGTCCGGATCGAGCAGGTCTAGCTCGTCAAGGTTCAGCGGTAGCTTTTCCTTGAGGTGCTCGATGATGACCGTCTGACGCTCCAGGACCATGCTCGACGGCATGCCCGCTTCGCCCGTCTGCAACGAGAACCGAAACGTTCGGCCAACATTGTCCGCATCGCTCGCATCACATTTAGAAGAGGGCGAAGCAGCCCGACAAGTGGGGGATCAATGGCTGAGCATGTTAGCCCACTGCAGCTCGAGCTCGTGGAGCGAAAGCTCGAGCTGCAGGACCCGGGGATTCGCGGGTTCGATCCCCGCCACTGCCCGTTTCGGTCTGGACGAGCATATGAAACCGGCGTGCAGTCGTGTAATTGCCGCTGCACGATGCACGTTAAGGACCCCAGGCCGGCGGCGGTACTGTGCCGGCTAAATTTCTCGTCTACGGCAGGGAGACCGGATAGCCATCGGGGACGGCCAACTTTCTCATAGCCTAGATGTACACACAACGCAATTAGTACTTCAGCTCGAGAGGTCCTTCAAGCGGGTACTTGCCTCAAAGGCATACTTTTCGAGGTCTTCCAGCTGCTCTTTCAGTTGCTCGATGAGCTCCTTCTGTTTCTGTCGCTGCTGCTCTAGTTTCTCTTCCTGTTCTTGCTCGGTCTGAAACAAGGAATGGAAACGTCGCCACGTCCGGCCGGCCAGAGATGACCGCGGGGCCCATGCCACTCGTATTCGTCCCAGAAGAAATCCGCAAAGTCCACAACACAATCAAAGCCAAATCGGTCCACAAAGCCGAGCAAGCGACCAATGCATCGGTGTCTCTTTCCTGATGCCCAGCCTCCAGCACGTGCACCTTGCCTTTCACCCAGTCTTGGCTGCAGTGTGCACGTTTGGAGCTCACGAGAAGCTAAAGTGTCGTCGAACATAGGGAGTTTGCACCGTAAGTGGGACAAATGACACAAGGTTGGGCGCTCCTATTCTTGAACTTGTCCTGACGAGGCCAATCTTTAAAGGGGCGGTGCAACGATATTCAATTGGAATGTTTTTCACTTTACACGAGCTTACTGGCACTAGTGGGAATCAAGGTTACCCACACGCAATGCCACTGGCCAAGAAACTCCTTTGTTTCGGTGTAATTTCGGAGACAAAAGCGATCATTTTCATTCAATCTCTCTTTTGCAAAATTTGATGACGTAAAGGGGGGGTCGCAGTACACCCATGCATATGACGATATTTGAATGCGGTTCATAGATTGGACCCGAGCATTGCGTGGGCACTCAATTTGGGCTCGTGATAATTACTAGCTCGAGAAGCATTCGGGTCGTTGCCCGTGTCGAATCGCTGCAACGACGACAATAGCCGAGCCATAACAATGTCTGGAACTCAGCGCGTGTCCTGTGCTTTGCCAATCTCAGCGCGTGGCTATGATCAACATTAGCGGCATATAATCGGCTCCAGATCACGTGGCCGCTTGTTCTGGCTGCGAGTTGAGGGGGTGAACGCTGCTCGTTTTTCTTTAATTTTTTACTGGGACTTCTATTGTGTGGGATGAAAAACGAATGCGTGTTTCATAGGTCATTAACGTCAGGGATCCGTTCTAAGCAGTATTTGTGCAAAGTACAAAAATTGTTGCATCGTCCCATTAAACGGCAGTCGACGACACTGGGTCAAAGCAGAATAAAGCTGCGGTTAAAGATTAAGTTCAGATTATTTCACTTTGTTTACGGTAAATTCAAACGCTCCGATTCCCCATCATTACTAATGCAGACAAACATACCTACTCTCCAACACAGACGTAAGATTGCCCACTTAAAGTTTTTACACTAACTTGTCAATTCTAAGGTTTCTCTAAATTCCTGTTCTTAGGTTAGTCCACTTTCAACTAGGCAAACACGACACAATCACCGCTACTCTTTAATGCCCCATTATAATACATTTAAGTTTTCATATTTCCCAAGGACAATAAATGAGTGGAATTCATTGCCCCTGGAGCTGTTTTCATCATCTGATTTTGCATCATCATTGGAATCTTTTATCTATTCCAGTGACCCTTGCAGCTTTGTAGTTTCACTGTAATCTTTTTGTAAATGTATATTTTGATGGACCTCTCAGCTTTTTTAGTTTCACTGTAATCTTTGTCATTGTATATTTTGATGGGTTATTGCTATAACTCTGTGATTTGCTAGATTTTGATATATGGGCGGTTTCATTTGGATTCAGGCAACGACGTGCAGTCATATTTTTTATTTTGTTTCAAAATTTTATGTTTCGTGGTGCATGTTTCAAGAAGAACAGTCCTTTTTATTTTGGTGTCCTGACGTGTTTAGTTTCTGAGAAAAAAAATCTCAAAGAAGCGGGAAAGAACGATGAGGGTTTGACGATTGTCGTGTCTGGCGTTTTTGAATCACTCTCAATCTCAAAGTATTCAAAAGAGGGCGTCTATATTTTTTTATTGTAATGCGTATGCAAGTAGGCAAAAGAACATTATAACTGCTATTTATTATTTGTCGCTCCAATCTTTGTAAAAATCCCCAAACATGCTTCCGCGAACAACTGTGACCTAAACTGTGAATTTTTTTTTGAGTCGACTATGTTTAGTATTGCTTTTAAAATAATACCACGTGTAGAACCTTTCATTGCCTTCCAAATTAAGCGAAACTTTGTGTCTTTATCATGTACGAGTACCAAGAAATAAATTATGAAACAGAGAAGGTTTTTCACATTTTGTTCAATTTCAGCACGCTTATAAAAAAAAACAAAAAAAACTTAATTTTTTTTTTTTGCGTCACATTTTTTTTACACCCTTCTTGTGGCCATAATACATTCCGTTAGAGATATATGCACTGGTTTTGGGTTTTAAGCCTCTAAATATGCCAAAAAAAGAGCAAATGCCGATGGTGGGTTTATGGGTTAAATTGAAGATTGTCGTGTGTGGCGTTTTTGAATCAATCTCAATCTCAAAGTATTCCAAAGAGAGCTTCTATATTTTTTTATTGTAATGCGTATGCAAGTAGGCAAAACAACATTATAACTGCTATTTATTATTTGTCGCTCCAATCTTTGTAAAAATCCCCAAACATGCCTCCGCGAACCACTGTGACCTAAACTGCGGAATTTTTTTTAGTCGACTATGTTTAGTATTGCTTTTAAAATAGTACCACGTGTAGAACCTTTTATTGCCTTCCAAATTAAGCAAAGTATGTGTCTTTATCATGTACGAGTACTGAAAAATAAATGATAAAACAGAGGTTTTCACTTTTTTTTCAATTTCAGCACGCTGTATAAAAAAAAACTTTTAATTTTTTTTTCTCCCGTCGCGTTTTCTTTGCATTTTTATTTTAGCCAGATTACATCCGTTAGAGGTATATGCACTGGTCTTGAGTTTTAAGCCTCTAAATATGCTAAAAAAGAGCAAATGCCGATGGTGGGTTTATGGGTTATAGCTGTGTATTTTATTCTTTATTAAAAGAATCTAAGGGACGTTTAATAAATAATCATATAAAAGACATTGATGTCGTTAGGCATATAATAACAAGTTTGCAATTCCAGACGTCTAAACACCCTATAACAGTGGTTCTCAAATGGGGGTCCGCGGACCCTTTGGGGTCCGCGAAGGCATCCTAATGGTCCGCGAAGCCCTGTCTCTCAGCAATAAAAGTTGTCCTTTTTTTAAGATTGAGATTAAACGTTCCAATTTTGGGGTGAGTTTTCTCGTGTACATGTCAAAAAGAGATGTCTACTTCACACTAGCCCTTAGTTATATCCATTCACTAAATCACTATCATAATCAACCAATAACTTTTCCTTCCCCTCACCACGAATTGGAGTCCTCCATCATCTCCTTCGATCTAGAAGGGGTCCGCGAAATATCAGTGGTTGAGAACCACTGCCCTATAAAATCGCAAATGCAGTGATGTGACTGGCCTAAGCCATTTTGGAGCTCCTTCCGGAGCATCCAAAACAGTGTTTTGGAGCAGCAAATGTGGCCTTTGGAGCAGCCAAGACAGTGTTCCGGAGCAGCAAAAGTGGCTTTTGGAGCAGATATCCTTAGAAAAATAAACATATTTGTTTTAAGTGCTGTGCAAACGAAGGGCACTTTGTGTTATGTTGTGTTCTGATGTGACGTGTTGTGACAGAACTCGCTGCTTGTGTTTTTACTGCTGAGACATCCCACAAGTGTCCAGTGCTGTAGACATTGCCCAGCAATTGCGAAAAAACGCTTGCCACCATTTTACTGGTTCTCGACGTGCCAGATTTTCGTCAAAAGTAAGCAAACCTAAAACAATGGATTGCCATTGTCCCGGCTGGTGTCTCTGTCGTACAATCATGTTTGTAAGCACGTGAGGGCAACTTCGGCAGGCGCACCAAACGGTACTAATCTTTACACTTTTCATATATTTTTACACGTTGGGGGACACTTGCATTTGCGCGTGCTTCGTCGCACGAGCGGAGACAATGGCTGTTCGATCGAAACCGAAACCATGCCAGTCTGCTCTGTCACCAACTGATTCCCAAAATTGTTTGCAAAATGTAACTCTCAAGCATACGACAACAAACAGTCCAGCGGCGCGTGCTTGCCAGGCCGGCAAAGAAGGTACAAGCTAAACACACACACACACAAAAAAAGAACCTGAGCGCATCGATGCAAGACATCGCGTGCCAGGGTCAAAAGGTTCTTGGAGGGCTTTGTGCAACGACTGAAGTCAAGACAAACAAGCTGCGCTGTGCGGGTTCAGCGTGCAGACATTGCCTTCTTTGCTTTAGGTCACTTCTCTTCACCCACTTTATTTCGCGGCAGTTTTTCACGTACCGGGGTCGCTCTCAAAAGAAAGCCCACCTAGAGAAACGTACGTAATACATACTCAGACACAGCAGTCTTTGAGTTAAAGATGGATTTTTGTAGTAACGTATGATTTAAACAAGAACAAGAATGTTCATGAACATGCGGCGGTACTTAGTTTCATTTTAGAAAACGCCATATCTGCAGCGCGACGTGGGGACGGCAACACCCGACGTCGCGCGATCACGGCGACTGGAAGGCAGGGACCAAATATAGTTTTCCAACGGCCGTTGCTTTCAGGAGGAAGTGCTTCAGCTCACAAAGTAACTCCCGCCACACAAAAACGTGGTTTCGTTTCACAGCATGACGGCATGGCTGGTACCCGGCATGCTAGCGTCGGAGCGTCCGCACACATCCGCGTCTATCGTTGAAAATATTTTAAAAAAAAAGACGCGAGACGGCGGGAAAATTATGCAAGACCGGATGGACAATTGATGCAGGGTACTTTGTGTCCGGCGGCCGCTTGTGCCACATAACACATGCATGCTCAATTACGGTACTCAGTTTAGTTTCGGTTTCGAAAGGCAACCGAAATGTTTTTTTTTTGGCGCAGGCTTGGTGCAGATTACCCACATTTTGGCAAAATGTAGCAGGATGTAGCAGGGTTTTCCCCTTGGCGCAGTTTGGCGGAATTGGCGCAGCAATCACATCACTGCAAATGCCGAAAGCGGGCTTTCAGACAATTTCCGCTGGTGCCATGACTGGGGAGGCCTCAAGCCTCTCCAATCATGGCACCTTATGCGCTACATCATCTATACTATGCTAGAAATGTCAAAGTATAATATTGTAAAACATTAGAGTAAAATACACTTCCTATTGGAAGCCTAGATTCTTAAATGCGAAATGTTATATTTCTAATGCGAAATTTATGTTGATAACACAACAAAATAATTTTTATTTATTTTTGCCACTCTTTATTTTTTTTGACGTTTTTATTTTACTCTGCAAGCAACTGGTGGGTACTAAAAAAAATTAAAAATGTTTTTTTTTTATACAGCTGCTGAAACTGAACAAAAAGTGAAAACCTCTGTTTCATAATTTATTTATCAGTACTCGTACATGATTAATACACAAACTTTGCATAATGTGGAAGGCAATGAAAGGTTCTACACGTGGTACAATTTTAAAAGCAATACTAAACATAGTCCACTAAAAAAAAAAATCTGCAGTTTAGGTCACAGTTGTTTGCGGAGGCATGTTTGGGAAGTTTTACAAAGATTGGATCAACAAATAATAAATAGTGGTTGGAATGTCGTTTTACAGACTTGCATGTATATCACAATAAAAAAATATAGAAGCTATCTTTTGTATACTTTGAGATTGAGAGTGATTCAAAAATGCCACACACGACAATCGTCAATTCAACCCATAAACCCACCATCGGCATTTGCTCTTTTTTTAGCATATTTAGAGGCTTAAAACCCAAAACCAGAGCATATACCTCTAACGAAATGTATTCTGGCTAAAAGAAGGGCATGAAGAGAATGCGATGCGAGAAAAAGAAAAAAATTAGAAATGTCTTTTTTTTACACAGCGTGCCAAAATTGAACAAAAAGTGAAAACATTCTCCATTTCATAATTTATTTCTCAGTACTCGTGCATGATAAAAACACAAACTTTGCTTAATTTGGAAAGCATTGGAAGGTTCTGCACGTGGTATTATTTTAAAAGCAATACTAAACATAGTCGACTCAAAAGAAAATCTGCAGTTTAGGTCACCGTTGTACGCGGAGGCATGTTTGGGAATTTTTACAAAAATTGGAGCGACAAATAATAAATAGTAATTATAATGCTGTTTTACCTACTTGCATATATATCACAATAAAATAATATAGACGCTCTCTTTTGAATACTTTGAGCATGGGCGTATTAACCGAGGGGGGGCAAGGGGGGCACTTGCCCCCCCCAGTTCTCAGAGTGGGGGGGCAAGGCATGTGTTTTGCCCCCCCCCCCCCCCCCCTCCCCCTGAAACAGCTGCCACTGGCCAGGGCAAACACTGGCCGGCGACGCCCAAGGGACACCAAGGGCACCGCCCCCCAGCCTGGAGGGGGAGGAGGGGTTTGGTTTGTTCCTCCACTCAAAAGCAAGTTGATACGCCACTGACTTTGAGATTGATTCAAAAACGCCACACACAACGATCGTCAAAACCTTGTCGTTCTTTCCCGCTTCTTTGAGACTTTTTTTTTCTCAGAAACTAAACATGTCAGGACATTAAAATAAAAAGAAATGTTCTTGGAACATGCACCACGAAATATAGAAATCTGAGGCAAAATAAAAAATATGACTGCACCTCGTTGCCTGAATCCAAATGAAACCGCCCATATGTATACTATTTTGTACGTCTTATGTTTCTGTGCAGCAGTTTTAGAGCGCAGCTCTTAGGCGCCCCTTTCCGGCTTGAGCGGCGTCGCCGTCGGCGTAATCGCGCGGTGCATTATGGGAAAAGTCCCACAATGCACCGCGCGGGCCCCCCGGGGTCACGTGACCTCGGGGGGGGGGGGGGGGGGGGAGGGGGAGGGGGGTTCACGTTACCCCCCTCCCCACGGGGGTCACGACCCCCCCCCCCCCCCCCCCCCCCCGGAGGAGATTGAAGAATGAGGGAAGGAGGAGGAGGAGGGGTATACCCTCTCCTAAACCCTTCCCTCCTCCTCCTCAAGAGCTGCACTCCAATTCGGCGTTACAGGGAGTTGTAAACGGCTTTCACTTTTTCCCCCTTTGTTTTCTTGTTTTATGTGCAAACATTGTTTTGTGTAGCATTATTTATTTTTTTTTTGCCCACCCTTCTTGGACCTTGAAGGACCGGAGTATGAACTAAATAAATAAATTTCTCATTCAGAACTGGGG
Source organism: Ixodes persulcatus (assembly GCA_013358835.2). Classification (NCBI taxonomy): domain Eukaryota; kingdom Metazoa; phylum Arthropoda; class Arachnida; order Ixodida; family Ixodidae; genus Ixodes; species Ixodes persulcatus. The sequence continues at coordinate 176,600 of JABSTQ010011409.1, read as the reverse complement.
GGGTTTCTGGCTTTCTTCGATTTTGATCAAACTGGCGGGGGATTGATTCTTGGGGTTTGTCAATACGTACTGAATACAGGAAACCCTAGTTAAACACATCTGGCCGCATAAGAAGTCCAAAAAGCTATACAAAACGTCCGCGACACTCCCCGATGTCGTCGCGGTTCAGCTCGCATTCTGTAGGTTGCGAATGTGCACCTACCTCAGAGAGCAAGATTCCCACGCCGGTCTGATAAGAACGCAGGTCCGGGATCCCACGGAAGGCAAACTCCTCGAGCTCTTTCAAGAGCACCTGGAAGGCAAGAGCAAATTACACACACTAAATTTCTACAGCTAGACCATGGGTTCTCAAAGCTGCCAAATTTCCTCGGCCGTTCCTCCCCTTAGCAAAGCGTTCCAGTTTAACCACGAGTTCCAGTTTAACCACAACTATGCGCATCATTGTTTACAAGCTCCGTAGGCTTCTGAACTGTTTTACTGCCCCAACGTCGTGATCGAAAGGAATTTCACCCGTCAAGGCCGAATTAAAAAGTCTGAAAACCCACAGAATAAATAAATTAATGATTGCATATGGCTGGACCCTCTTAGCCGGTTGGCAACTTGCGCCACCCGACGAGCGTTTTCGTTTTCATTTTTAACCGCATCTCACGGGTTGTCTTGGTGTGAGCGGACGCAACGGGAATTCGAAGGCACCGAGAACTCGCCTCCTTCTCTTCTTGGGAGGCGTTGACGATCTGCTTGAGCCGGAATTGAACCTGAGCAAAGTGGGTGGTGAGGGCGACTAGCGAAGAGTTGAGCTGCTCCTGCTCCTCTTCCAGATGGCGCAGGCGCTCAAACTCGGACAGGCTGCTGCGAAAAGAAAGAGCACCACGGATTAGGTCAACAGACTGCTCGGACAGATAAACACTGGTAACCCCAATCTTCAATAAGGGATCAGTGGTCGAGTATGCCAATGCACAGTAGCTCAGAGTATGAGAAGCAAAAGCTTGCACTGCAGAACTCGGGGATTCTGGGCTCGATCAACACCCCTGCCCGTTTCCATCTGGAGGGGTATCGTACCGGCGTGCAGTTGTCTATCACTACTGCATGCCAAAATTTATTTTTTGTTAGACGATTTATTATGGTGTCAGAAGACTACTCAATTAATATTTTGCTATAGCGTCACATATATTTTCAATAAAGTAAAAAACGCAATTGCTTGAAACCGAAACTGGACTGGTGAGGAAGAAGAAATATAGAGGAGGAGAGTGTTGCCAAAAATCACATGGCTGTGCAACTTTTTTTTTTTTTCAATTAATGTATCTGCAGTTTTTTAGAAGCCACAAAAGATAGGTATCATATTTTGTTTCTCTTTTTAATATTGAGTGTGTGCCTTCCATGACCCACAACTTTGGTATCTTTGGTGGTTGTGTCTAAACCATAGAAAACGGCACATGAGCACGAAGAAGAGAGTGAGCGCGACTCAAAACGGCCAGTTCTCGATCAATGGTTTTCGGGCGAAAAGAAAACAAATTTAAAACCCCAAATTGTGTTCTGGGTAATTGGGCTCTCATATGTCATGTACAAATAAAACCCTTGGCGAGCATAAATACCCTGTCAGTGTCCCTTTAAAGACCTCAGGCTAGCAGAGGTACCACACTGGCTAAATTCCGCATCTACAGCTGAGACTCCAGACGCCCACTGGAGCCGACTAACTTCCCAATGTCCAAGCAAACACGCTGCAGAATCACTTTCATCCTTTCACAAGCCATACAAATGCTGCAACACTCTTTCTGTCAAGTATGTCCATTTCTTCTAGGAGTAAGTCACTGCATACAAAGCTTTAAAACTCGTGAGGTTCGATTAACTTTTCCGGCCTGCTAGTCCTGGTGAAAGATTCTTGCACAACATTAAATTTTGTTATTTCGGGCGCTTAAAAAATGCGCCAGGATTTTAGGCGTAGTAAACATGATTTTTGCCAAAAAAACTAAGGACTTCACTGTGTTAACCTTCTCTCATTCTTCTTGAAAGAAAATCGCTGTTGTGGCTACGCCGACTCTCAACGAAATGCGTGAGCATTTAGTGCGGTTATTTTTTTGGTCTTTACTAGGGATGCCGCGAACTTCTTTCGAACCGAATGTTCGATGATCGAATCAAGCGGTTCTAAAGGTTCGAAAGATTTAGATTTTTCGAACTTTCTATATCGAAAAATTTGACGGAAGGCGAATTTTCGAACTTATTAAACTAAGAAGTTCGACGCTTTTTCGAAATTTCGTACTTATTACGCTGCAAAATTCGATGCTTGTCGAACTTTCGAACTTGATAGACTAAAAAATTTGATGATTTTCGAACTTCTTGCACTACAAAGTTCGAAGCTTTTCGAAGTTTCGAACTTTTTACGCTAAGAAATTCGATAAGTTTCGAACTCTCGAACTTATTAATCTAAAGAATTTGAAAATTGTCGAACTTTCGATTCCTGAAAAATCTTTTAGGGTAAAAGTTCGAAGTTCGTCGAACTTCGAAAGACCGGCAGGCGGTTTCATTTGGATTCAAGCAGTGAGGTACATTCGTTTTTTTTTTTTTTTCAATTTTACATGCGGTGCTGCATTCCTTGCGAAAGACAATGCCGTTTATTTCAATTATCTGGCATGCTTGGTTTTAAAGAAATAGATTACCGAAGGAGCGAGGAAGGACGACGGGTTTTTGACAATTGTCGTTTGTGCCATATTTGAAGTGCGCTATAGCCGAAGCTATTTATGGTCGAGATGTTAAAATTTTTAAGAATGAACTATGTATAGCCTAGGTAAGTGTCGTCTTAAGATATGATTATTGTTATTCAAGACGAGTTTCGGAGAAATATCCAAACATGTATCTACAGGCAATTATGCCCTAAACTTGGTAATTTTTTTCGTCTACATTGTTTGAGGTACCGCATTTTTAATTAACACCACAGACAGTACATATCATTACCATCTGCAGAATACAGAATAATGTATTTATTGTGTTTTTCACGTTGAGGAATAAATTAACTTATTGGAGAAGATTTCTAAAATTGTTCTAATTCATTACGTCATAAAATAAATTTTAATTTTTTTTTTTCATTTCACGTTCCTGTGACGTGTTTCTTCTGGCCTGTACACATTTTGGTAGGAGAAACTTGTTTCATAGTTTTGGGCCTCTGAATATGCAAGAATACAACACTTCCGGCGAGTTCTTGATAGTTTTTTTTTTTTTTCTCTCCAGCTTTTCATTTTTGCATTTATTGTTATGTTTATTTATTTATTATTTTTTACCAATGGCACAGTTATTTAGGTCGAAAACACATAGCTTTGAACTTCCGAGCCACCGAGCATGTGACGAGTAGTGCCTTCTGACAATGAGTTTCTAACAATGACCATCTACGCGATCTTTTATGCAGTGAAGAGCGACAGTAGCTATACATATGCCTAAATAGTTTCGGATTAAAATAAGCTCGACCATGCCCTCTTTCCCCGCATTGTTTACTTTAACAGTCCGAAATATCTGGGGGGGGGGGGGGGGGGGAGAGAGAGAGACTGGAGCCCCCCGTTTTTCCTCTTCCGACGCCACTGGTATGGTAGAACGCTCCTCGACTTCAAGTTGTATCAGCTTCTGTGCTTTTTGCTCGGCGTTTCTTCCGTCCCGGAAAATAAACCTCCAGAGCAATTACAAACAAAAAAATTGCCAAGGCGCAGGCGAGCTCATATATGTTGATCATGATGCAAAATCCCGAGACTGGGAATGAAATTAGCAAGAAATAGTGTAAGAAGAAAGAAAAAAGGGGACAGGATAACGTCTCGAACTCAGCTGAGTTGAGTTTGAGACGCTGTCCTGAGCTGACTTTTCAGCTGAGTTGAGTTTGAGATGTTGTCCTGAGCTGAGTTTGAGACGTTGTCCTGCCCCCTTTTTTCTGTCTTCTTACACTTTTTCTTTCAAATTTCATTTCCAGAGCTGAGTTTGAGGCGTTATCCTGTCCCCTTTTCTCTGTCTTCTTAAACTTTTTCTTTCAAATTTCATTCCCAGTCTCAGGGTTTTGCATCATGTACAAACTAAACTTACTATATGCCAGCATCACTTGGGCAAGTTCGATCGGATTACTACCAGCGTGCAAGGGGGTAGGGAGGCAGTTTGCCAGATCGCTTCAAGGTTTTTCTGGGCCTCAACCACCTGTCTGCCCCTGGCCGTTTCAAACTGGATGAGTATCGTTAAACAGTGCGTTCGTGTGATCACTACTTCGTGATGTACGTTAATGACCACCCCGGGCTGGCGGTCACAATTACTGATCTATGGTCAAACGTCACTCTGCACTGGCAAATATTCCAACACATCCGGGAAACTCGTCGTCTCATTTAATTGCCTGACCAACTTCGCGCAGTCTAAATATCACACCCGAACTTTTCTAAACCTGATTTCGTGGAAACCAGTGAGGCGTGAAAACGTTATTTGAAACTGAAACTGTGGCGGAACATTAAAACCGGACCTCGAACTTTGCGCACTTGGACTTCAAAGAAATTGGAAACCTTCAAAGTTTTTTTTGTTTTTTTCTTCAAAATTAGCCCTGAAAGAGAATAGAAACTTTCGAACTTTTCGAACTTTAGAAAAAAATTCGAAATCTTCTAATTAATCAAACTTTATGTTTATAAGAATTCGAAACATTCGAATTTTTTGAATTTCAGATCCAAATAAATTCGAAACATTCGAATCTCTCGAATTTTCAAGTTAGGAAAGTTCGAAATCTTCGAATTTTTCGAACCTCAAGTAAAACAATATCCGAAATAATCGAACCCGAACTTTTAGAAACCGTGAAAGCTTCAAACTTTTCGAATTCGAAACTCCACGATTTTTGAAAGTTGCGAATTTTTAGAATTCGAACCTCCGTACGGTCGAAAATATCGAAACCTTTCGATTCCGAACATCAGTTCGGTTCGAAAATATTGAAACCTTTCGAATTCGAACCTAGGGTGGTTCGCGGCATCCCTAGTCTTTACAGAGCCAGTCTGTTTTTCCGGGCGTTGGCGGTTTCGGATGCCGCCACCATAGCTTTCCTCGATCGCTGCTTATGGTCCGCATACTGTTTTCTTCAAAAAGCCAGTCTTTCCTCCAGAGTGTCGGTAGATTCGGGCAAATGGAGTCATTGCTGCGCCTCGGATTACCTTGTCCGTGCATTGTGCATGCTGGGGAAATGAAACCACGTGCCTACGGCCCGGTGCCATTGCAAGAGGAGTGCGTGTCAACAGCAGTGCGTCATTGGAAGCGTGTGAGGAGACTCTTTCCCTCTTACGTAAGAGGGAAAGTGGACATAACAAGCGAACGAACGGAATGAAAGAGCACAGCGAAAACTGCGCCGTGGCCTCACAAAACCGGTCTGGTCCAGTGTAAACCAAAGACAGCTTGCACCATTAAAAAGAAAAGGAGTAACAAATTTGTTTCTCGACCTGCCAGTCTAAATTAGACGAAATCAGGAATCCGATTTTATCAGATGCGATAAGTATGAAATATGGATGCGTTCAAAAGACGCAGTTACTCTCAAGATCTTACGATTGGCACTCTGTTGGTGTCCGGCTCTGCTAAACGCTCAAAGAGCTAGTCTTGAGCAGACTTGTACGTAACTTAAACACTCTACTGAAGTTACTATCGTCTTAAGTACTTTTGGGAGTAACTTGGTATATTGCAAATATTTTCAAAAGTCAGTACTCTAACTTAAAAGTCTTTACACGAGTAACTTGTATTCACTTCTTAAGTTATTTGCAAGCTACTTCCGCCTTTTTTCGGAAGGAGGTTAAAAAAAAAAAAAAAAAAAAAAAAAAAAACTTCAGTTTTTTAATTTTGCAGCAGAAGCCCAGAGAGCACCCGCTGCAGCTTTGGGAGCTTCAAAATATTCCTTCAAATAAGGACTCTAGATCCTGTTAAGTGCACTAAGCGGTGGTGACTTAGATTCAGATCCGGAGACATCGCTTCTGTGTCCGTGGTGGCTTATCTTTCGCCCCCAAGTTAGTACAAAGAAGCTTGTCCCCTTTCCTTCCTACTGGCGTTTTCTTTTTCATTCCACACAAGCTAATCCTCTGACACAAGGCACCCCTGGGTGAAAAGTGGGGGCGGTAAAGGCGTTTTTTTTCTATTTTCTTTTATTTTCGAACAGCTGTGTGGCTCCGATTTTCATAACAATTTGTGACTTTATACTTTTCAATACTTTTATACAAAATACTTTTTTTTAGTATCTTCTACAAGTCTGGTCTTGAGGCAGCTCAAAGAGAAACAAGTTTTGAAAAGGGAAGCCATGGTGGTTATAGCTGCCGAGAGGTTAAGAATGCGGTAGATGCTCCGCATCCAGCGCCAGCTTGCTGCTTTGATAGCACTTTGGCATATGCTTCTAGTGCATTCTTAACCCACCTCTGACAGACGCAGCGGGAGCTGCGTCTGTCAGCGCAGCGGGAGCACAGTTTCCTCGCTGCCCACTAGGCGGCACAAGCTGCCACCAAATTAAAAGGGTTGAGCCGCATACATTCATCTATACATCCGTCCTTTGGCTCGCTTTGGGAGAACCGGTGGGACTCTCGCCAAAAATAACCGCGTCTCTCCTCGGCATCACAAGCACGACGTCAACAAAAGGAAAAGGTGGTCACCAGGCGTCGTGATCGTCCCAGGCATCATCGATCTCGCTGGAGCCGACAGGAGCCCATCGCTCCAAGGGTGCATCCTCGTCCGGACTCTCTTGTTCAATGTCCTCCAGCGATGACACCTCCATTCCAGCTTTTCTTCTCAAGCTGTAGAAGAAAAAAAAAAAAAAAATTGGCTCTGACACACACACACACATTACATAGGTATCTATTTACCTATTTAAGTACCACTGCATGCTCAGGTCGGGCACTTCATAAAGGAGGGTATTGTAAGAATCATTTGCATAACTATATAAAATCTATCAATACACAAAAAATGGATCCCTCCAAAGTAAATATCAAAAGATAAATTCCCACACATTCGAATGTGTGTGAATTTGCACACCCAAATGCATACACATTTGAAAAATGAACAAAAAAAAAAATCACAAATGCTGCTGCTATGCGAGAGATAAACCATGCTTACAAGCGGCAAGTTGTGAGTTATGCAGAAGTGACAAGAAATTGTCACGATTAATTTTTAGAGCTATTTTACTTGCCAACTCATTTCATTCCGTCAAGGTGGAAGAGGAGAAAATTCAAGCAATGTTCAGTGAAAGGAATGCAAACTTTGTTAGGGTGATCATGATGAGGCAATATTTATCTGACAAACTCGAATTTTCAAGATTGGATTTCCCAAAGCGTAACCACAAAGATTTTCAGCCAACTTCAATGGTTCCTTCTCTTAATCACTTTTAATGCTTGTCAGCAGTGCACAGAGAGTAATTTTCCCCAGAAACTACCCAATTGCACGTGTAATATTTATTCTGAGAAAAGTGTCCCAAAAAAGCAAAAACGTCATAGCAGAAATTAAAATGTTACAATTTGAGGCCATAATTTTTGGGCTTTTGAAGTGGTGTCATGGCTTAGCTAAATATTAAAACTATGGCTGGCAATACATACCATAAAAGCCTTTTTTTTTTTTTAATTTGATTTACAAAGAAAGAGGTATAAAACTTGCGAATAATAATAATATTAATAATAATTATTATTATTATCATTACTTCTATCCAGGAGAATTAAAGCACACATGAAAGGTAGAATACACATACTAATAAGGCCTAATATACAGTTGAACCTCGTTTAAACGAAACCCGATTTTACGAATTTCCCGATTTAACGAACAAATTCAGATTCCCCACGCAGCCTGTGCACGAGGTCTCCCTTTCTCGATTTTACGAAGTTCCCGATTTAACGTAATAGTTAGCGGGTCCCGGTGACTTCGTTAAATCGAGGTTCAACTGTAATGTTTTTCTGAATTACTGGCATGCCTTGTAGGCCTTAGCTGGGGGAGTTTTGGGAGAAAACCTTTTAACCAAACAGCTCCTTTCCACAACAACTAATCTCATTTACAGAAAATTTAAGTCAGAAGAAAAAGTAATTTGAGAGCTACTGTCCAAGAAAAGAAAAGCAAGATTTGCGCATTGATCATACATACGACTTGGGAAGTAGTTCTTACAAGATTTGGTTGTCGGAGGAGGAAGAAGCGACTCCTTTTACCTTTGAAACTTGTAGGTCTTGATAAGATAACATATATCTAATCTAAAAAAAAAATGCACCTACTACATGTATCTTAATTCTCCACATAAAGGGGAAAACTAACAATGCTCTGCGCGGAATCAGACTCTTTTTGCTATGGTTCTTGAGGTGCATACGAGTTACAGTAAGTTGTCTGTAAGGTTTTTCAAATGAACTAAAAAACTCTGGAAAAGGGAAAGCACCTACTGTTGCCAAAAATAGACCGAGCTATGCACTGCAAATGAAATTTTGCCGACACTAATGGCATTAAACATATGTGGCTGGCTGTTTCGTAAAACATGCGTGCGTTTTCAGTGTCGAGAAAAACGCATGCTAAGCACGCTAAGCGACAAGTGCCAGTTGTATACTGCTTACCCTCTGCGAGGTGGGTGTATTGCTCATGTTGTGCTACAGCAAGTACTTCTCCACAGTTGGTGGCTGTTAATAGTAAATTGCTCGCCTTTTTAATAATTTCAACAGCGCTCTCAATCACCATGGAGCGTTTCCCTTTCGTGGCTGAGCGAACATTTGCCAGTCAAAATGTCAGGCCAGCGAATTCGGGCGGTGATTAAAGTAACACGTAAATCGAATTTGTTTAAGGCGGGTTATGATCCTCAGTAATTATTTGATCCAGGGCTGCTTTGAATCTACCAATTAGGCTACAGGTTGAAAGTCAATGTAATTATTTGTGATTTATTCGCACAACAGGTAACTGGGAGGTCATAGCAGACGGGGAGAGCAAAATAAAGGGAATACTACATAAAAAATATAAAAACAAAAATGTTATAAAAATATAAAAATCTTGTTTTTTTTTTTTGTTTTTTTTTAACTTGATCGAGCTTTGCATTGCGATTTAAGATAATGTGATGCTTGAGGGTTCAAACAACTTAAAATCGCCCTATTTCACAACCAATCCGCTCATTTTATCCTTCGTTCATATGGTACACCCGTTGTGTAAATACGGAGGCAGGTGAAGATTCGACAAACAAAGCGTACGTATACACAGAGGTCAAAATTTTAACAGAACAGTGTCGCGATTAACCTCATAGTCAGTTTATCAAGCGGTGGACCGCGCTAGACCACCTTTAAAGTTCACGAGTTCAGTGTTTACGTTAGTCGGGCGGGTTGAGTCCATGCGTCCGCCGCGCTTACACAAGGGAAATCAAATCAGTATTCTGGCGTTTCTCGAATTCTACCTGAGCATAATTTAGTGGGCGACGAGCTACTAGCTAACAAAAGGGCATAAATAATGTCCCCGAGTCTCGTAGCTACTCACAGGTTGAAGACCGTGGAATGCTCAACGGCTCAGCACCGTACGGCACAGCGGTGGTCGGTACGGTGTGTGTTTACGGATGGAAACTACACGCTTGGGGAAAATTCAGGGTCTCGATCGGGCTAAGGACGAATCAAGCTCGTTCTTTGTCGCTTCCCAGCGCAGAAAAAAACGGCGGAAGCATACTAGGCATACTCACAGATGTTTTTTCGCCGAGAGAGCCGAGAGTGCTGTAGAAGCAGGAGGAGGGTGGGAGGTGCGCTCTTCTTGCTTGTTTCTGTTGTCGTCTACCCATTCATACGACAATCGTGACGTCACGTTTTTCCACGCGTTGATGACGTCAGTGTCGTGGTTGACGGCCAACGTTATTGACGGCCAACAACTGAAGCGTTTGAAATGTATAGTAACAATTATAAATCAAATTTGTCTTCGCATCTAAGTTTAAATTTACAGACATTCTACATTTTATAATTATGAAACGTATATTGTTTTTACTTGCTTAATAAAATATTAAAACCAAATGTTTTTAAAATGATGATGATGGTGAATATGTATATTCGTGACGCCAGAGTTATATTGTAGGCGAAAATGTGAACTAAAAAAAGCGTGTAGGAAACCTTTAAATATGCAGGGCAAAACATCTCGCAGGCGGTTGTGGCGGCAATTAATCCAAAGGTTAATCTCTGTTAATCTGCCAGACGCCAGCGTATTAAACGTCTACGCAGTTCGATCAAATCATTCGAAGGCACGGCATTTAACTTTTCCGCAGTGTATCCATTCTAGAACCTCTCGGTATGGTCGGTATGGGACGAACTAGCGCATTCATCGCGGCATAACCCCCCGCAAATCCCGCGCCACCAGGAGGCTACCTGTCCACTCCGACCAATCAGAAGTGAGCGTTGCCAAAAAAGCGTTACCTGTGCAACGTCAATCCCCACTGCGCGTGCGTGTCGTGCGTTCTGCCGGAGGTGTTTTTTTGGATGGTGGTAGAGCTGGTAGAGCTGCGTCTGCGGAGTGCTCGGGAATTCCAATTTATTTTGCCGCATTCTTTTCGCGTGTGCCCGCGCGTGGTGTGCGAAAGGCTCCAGATGCAGTGCTGTGAACAGCTCGCGTAGTGGTCGAGTCCTGCGCGGGACATGGCGATTGATTAGATAAGGACGCTCAGTCGGTTGGTCTGTCGGCCAACACCGCGGGTGACAATCTTTCTTTTTATATTTTTTTCGGGCCGTCGTCGTCACGGAAGCTGGCCGATCAAGTGACGTGACCTACGTGGTGAACCATGCCGCTCTTCGGTAAGAAGAAACGGGACTCCGACTCGACGTCGCAGACCTTGGTGGACGGTGACACGGACGGTGTTTCGGCCGGGCATTCGCCCACGGCCAACGGCGGTTCGCCGGCGTCGCCAGCCGGCGGCGGGAACGGCACCGCGACGGATCCCCACTCCAAAAACGTGCCCAAACCCAAACTGGTGTTCCACTGCCAGCAAGCGCAAGGCAGTCCGACGGGCATCATTTCAGGTTTCTCGAACATCAAGGAACTTTACCTGAAGATCGCCGAGTGCTACGACTTCCCAGCATCAGATGCAAGTCTCTTCCCCTTCTTTTTTTTACCTGTTGCGCTCTCTCCTTCGAGCTTGATTAGGTCCCGAATTTGATTAACGACGCAAGCGCGGCGTCGCAGGTCGGATAGCAGACGAGGGGTTCTAGCAGACGTTTGTCTACTGCGAGTTGCACTCACTGTCCGCTCATGTTTTCTGTCGTGTCCGTTCCCCACGAATGCCATCGTTTTTCACCGACAACGTCGGAAATATAAGCATATTATTTTTTTTTCTTTGGTGCGGTTTCACTGCCGCATTTGACAAAATCGCCTTGTAACTCGAAGAAGGCAGTTTTGAAATATTGTCTGAAGACTCGAACCACTGCGCCGAACTTCCGTCCACTGTTCCTCGTCGAAACCGCGCTTGCGGTCGGCCGGACCCGACGGCAGCCGTGATTTCCGTCTGTATTTTCCTTTTGCTCGTTAATTTTTTTTTTATTTCCTTCTTTTGTGGGGAGTTGTATTCTGTCGGTCGCTCGGATTAGGTCACATTTCGCGGCCGGATGCGTGCTGCCATAGGGTCGATGCAACGACGCTGTGTTGTCGACGCGCTGCATGCTGCAGGCGCTTTGGGTCGTTGATACCACTGCGCGGCGGGTTGAATCGGCCTTCCACTTCGTGCTTTTTATTTTGTTTATTTTTTCACGTCTGGTCTGCTATAAGGCGCGAAATTAAAGAGTCACGATATCTTCTCGGTTTTATATAGTTATTCGTTGTTGTTTTCTTTCTTTCGACTCGGAGCGTGTTGTTTGGTAACATTCGGTGAGGGGCGTACGAACTGCGTTCCATATAGGAGAAAGGTCATGTGTTTGTTGCCGTTTCATAAGCGTTTGTTTTTGTTCGTTTTCTTTTTATCGTCACTTGTAGTCCTTGGTGTGCTTACCGCAATCTGCGCGTTTTCTCAAGCGCGTAAGCTAAATTTTTTTTTTCAGAACTGCAAAAATTGCAACTATCTGATGGTGCCAGCTAAGGTCACGCCGGCCGGAGCTAGCCGGAGTACTTAGAAGGGGGTTTTATAAACCGTCGTCGCCGACAGCCTAAGAAATGGTGGGCGTGGCAGCGAGTCTCGGGTAGCTTACTGTCTGTAGCTCTGGGGCCAATCCATGAAGCGAGAAGTGTGAGCGTACAAGCCACACCCGTTGTCAGTGTGACTTTACCTGGGGGGCTATGTTGCGCTTTTTGGACTCCCAGGAGACTAGGGAGGGGGAAGTGACGTCAACAACGCAGCAAATGCAGATTGTATGTTGACTTTGTTTTCTTCTGTCAACATCCAATCTGCGTTTCTCTAGTCGTTGACGTCACTTCCCTCTTCCAAGTCTCCTGGGAGTCCAAAAAGCGCAACATAGCACCCCTGGGAGGAGTTAATCGGGATGCTCCGAGGGGTTTTATTAACAGTACTTCAGTGAAAGCTTAGGAAACAAGGGGCGTGGTGGGCCCCAATCACTTGATTACCGCTCGAAAGCCAGTGAGGTTTATTTATTTAGAACACTACTGGCTCCACTCAAAGAGCTATAGTAGGAGTGGTTGCAGCATAAATTTAACAAAATGCTAGTTAAACCAAACAACAATCTATAAAAAAATGCAAGCTAACTGCTGTAATCAACTAATCAAAAGATGGTGAAATGACAATATTGTTTGAGAGTTTGTTCCAATTGTGAATTGCCCGAGGAAAGAAAGATATATCCAAAACAGTTAGTGAACAGTTTTGACATTAGGCGGCAAGAAAGTCTAAGAATGAAGCGAGGTCCGGTTTTGGTTACCACGAGTGCGAGACCTAAATTTGCCTCTCGCGGAGCGAGCAAAGATGGCATTCTTAGACGTAAATCTAAAATCGAATTCTGCTAACGCGAGCGAAGAACGCGGTTTGTCTGCTACGATGCGCCATTTTCAGACGTCGACGTCAGTCGCAAGCCGTAGTGCCACGTCCAATTGGCAGCTGAGAACGCTCTCACTCTACCCTTGACTGAAATTGGACCCAAGGGAGGTTAAACACCCCAATGCTCAAACTCTGTTTGCTCACCTGTTACAATCGGTACAGGAGTCAGTTTCATCTCGCAAACCCGACAAGCTGCTAGCTCCGCCATGTCCACCGACACAATAAGAAAGACTGGGAGGAGTTTCAGTTGTCTTGTCTCTAGCGCGAGCTTCTTACCTTCAATATTGCTTCAGTATCTCGTGGGCCTCAAGTGTGCACATGCAGCCAAAGCAAGAAAAACGGCAACGAATGCATGTCCAAGTCCGGGCTTTTACCTCACAAAAACTAGGCATGGTTTCGGCTTTGTTTTAATTATATTTGAGGTCCTCTGTTGCAAACAGAGAGATTGTGCATCATCATGGGAGCTGCAGTACTGGATGGGTGGATGCTAATGGCTGTGCCCTTTATAACGAACAGTAGCTTGTTCCGCCTAGCCAAGAAACCGAAAGTTTGATTCCTCCCCTTGCCCTCCTAAGCCAATTTGCTCCCCCTCCGCATTTTCCTAACCATCGCCAAGCAGTGTGGGATATTGCCACGATGACCTTTAAAGGATCGGGCAAGAAAACTAAAAGCATCACCCCCCCGCCGAGTGAGTCGCCGATTTCCCTCTGGTCAAACCTACTCGGCGTTACCCCACTTGTGGTAGGAAGTGCCAGTTTTTCCCTGTCCCCCTGTCCCCAGCTGTGCTGGTTAGTTTAACTTCATTTTCCCTGGATAATTTCTGCCAACCTTCTAATCTCCTTTTTGTGACTAATCCTTTCCTCCTCCATTCTTTCATCTTCACTACCAGAACCCAGCGCCCTTGCCAGACCCGTTAGCCCTTCAGGAAGGACGTGCACTTCTAAACCAAATGCTCTAACGCCTCACTCTCACTGTGGCATACGGCACATAATGTGTCCATCTCCTGAAATTTAGCCTTGTACGTCTTTGTCCTTAACCCTCTCGTTCTTGCCTCGAACAGCTAAGAACTTCCATGTAGATTATCTAATGCCTTTTCCTTTCTTATGTCCTGTTTTTGGGACCTGAACATTATTAAAGCTTTTTTTTTTTTTCTATTAGAATGGACTTTTGGTCACCTTCATAAGGAAAAATGGCACGACTGAACTTTTTGACTGAACTTGTCTGCTCAGCCCAATCACTAGTCTGCAGGTATATAAATGTCAGCTTTCGTGTTGGGTCTGTCCATTTTGTGTTTAAACTTTTCATGTATAAATACTGGAATACTTTTTGTGCCCTCCAGGCATCATCCATTTCAGTTAACCTTTCTCTAAATTTGAATTTACTGATTGCATCTCTGCTCTCAAAGGATGACCAGCCCATGTCTCCCTGCGCTCCCTCGTTCGGTTTGTTCCCGCGTGTTCCCAGTGTTCACTTGCCCACGTTCCTTTGTTGAATTTCCAATCCTGGTTGAACCCCTGATCTTGTGCACAGCACCCCATTGTCAAGGGGCAGTCTTGGTACCATCACTCCTTTCCATATACCTCTGACCACTTCATATATCTATTATAATTCCATAATTCCTTCAGTTTCATAATTATCTGAATTTATTTTCCCTTTTCTAATTATATTTTCTTCATGTTCCTCTAGGCATTTCCTTCCCTCATTGAGCCATACTCCCAGATATTTGTACTTTCCTGCATAGTCTATTTCACTGTCTTGTATTTTCAGGGGTTCCCTGCCCCCCCCCCCCCCCCCTTTTTTTTTTTGTTGAACACCATTACTCCAGATTTGTCAGTACTAAAACTAGGGCCCAAGATGCCCCTTTCCTCTCCACATATTCCACTCAGTTCCTGTAATGTATGTGTTGCGGTTATCTGTTACGTGTACAGTGTCGTCTGCATACATTAGTCTTGGAATTATTTGCATTACATTTCTTCCTCCTTCCATGTAACTCGCATCAATACCTAAATTGCTCTGCTCTAATTTCTTTTCCATTTCACTTAGGTATCTGGAATTGCTGCCAGGGTTGCCATCTCAAAAATAAAAAAAATGCTAAAGGAATCTTAAAAAAACGGTAAAAAACTGCTAAATTTAAGGCACAGGCCAAGAATGACAGTGTTAACACCATCTTTCAATGTTTTTACCCATAATATCTAAATGGCATCACAAGCGTTATTCTCACTGACAATAATTTTGTTGAGAGTATGAGCAAAAATAGCAACGCCATGATTACCACAGAAATCAAACTATTTGTGATTGATAAATGTAAACTGGAAAGCATTTTAGACCGCCAGAAAGCACACTAACATGACTTGGAAACCGCTAAAAAATTTTCGCCAACTGCAAAATGCCAATTTCTCCCATGCCATTTTCTCCCACTACACAACCGGAAAAACCTCTAAAAATTCTTTTGCCTGCAAAATGGCAATTTCTCCCGCTAGACAACTCAGAAAACTGCTAAATTGGCAACACTGATTGCCAGTAAAATGCACTGCTACTTTCATTTGTTTTCCTAGTATTTGGTAAGATCAGCTTTATTTGTTGTCTGGATGTTATGCAGTTATAATTGTTCCAGTTAAAAAAAGGTCCAAGTTACTGATGTTTTATATAGGGGTGTTCGAAGAGTGGTTTCGATCGAATAGCACTGCGTCATTCATAGCCTTTACAATGACAGGGAAGCCCACAACCTACTGGCTTTGTTCGCAGTATTGAAGTAGGGATGTTGTTGCACTTCTCGATTCAAAGTAGAATTCGCACACCTCTAGTTTTATGTTTAGTGTCTGGTGACTATGTGGCTTAATTGCTGCCAAGGTCGGCTGTGTCCCAACTGTACTTGCAACCATACTCAGATATCGAAGTATAGAGGGAAGATATAAAATAAATAGAAAAATGTGCAAAAAGTGCACATACCATAAACTCGAGTTTGCAGCATGCTTCAAAGAGCAGCTGTGTAATCGGTATGTAGTATGATGAGCATTTTCCTTTCTCTGCTCATAGTACACATGAATTAGCAAACATTTCTACTGCATTATGAAATTGTCATGATGCAGTAATGTTTTCTCATTTCTTAAATCACAGAAAATTGCTATAGTTTATGTATAGTGACAACTACTAAGCTGATTCCATGGTGGTGTTCTGGACACCTTTTATGTGGTTTTATTGTTCCACTACTATCAGCTGTTCCTAGTGAGGCTGCTTATCTTTTTTTGTATTTCGTTAGTTTCTTATGAATAATCATTTTTACAATCGGAGGTCCAGTACAAGAACCAATACTGCCAATGAATCAAGTAAAACTTGCAGATTGTGGAAAGTTAAACAGAACCGTACAGATCTGGACACAACCATTCTAGCAGTGGCCAAAACGGTTTACTTATGGCTAACTTGCCATCGACAATGCAGTAAATGCAGCAGGAGTTTATAGTAAGTAATGTCATGATTGTATGATTAGTGATACACTTTGAGTACTGATGCCTTACTGCCTACTGAACATATAAGAGTACAGTAAGAGATAGGCAAAATAGATATACGTATTCAAAGTGCAACTAAAACTTGAATTACAAATGCAGTTACTTTTTTCAAATACATTTGGTTGCCATATCTTGACGTCTGCGACTTTTTAACTTTGAGTAAAGAAAAGCAGCCTAGGTTAATAAAATTATGTACATAGAAATAAAATCTGAACTTTAGCAATAATATTTATTTGACAGGCAGGTACCACATCAGTAAAAACAATACATTTTCAGTCCTGTATAAGTTGAGAGCAAGCTTATATGGAAAGGTTCCATAAAACATGTAGCAGCTGGACTTGTACAGGAAAAGCTTTTCAAAGAACATGTCATTATTGCGATGCCTGTCGCACTCACGACGACACATTACCATTAGGAGAAAATGTAGGTAGGAGAAAATAAAAGCAACCACAAGCAAAAAGCTAATATGTCTACCCAACCCTTCTGTTCCTTGTTCCTCGCTTCTATCCTTTATATTTATTGTGCTCAAACCATGCATTGCAAAAAAAAAAAAAAAAAAGTTTCAAAATTGTATTGTGTTAGAAATACCTATTTTTCAGTACTTACATTCAGTTGACATACTATACATTCGCTAATATATATTTTAATACAAAATTTTCAAAGGATATTGAGAAGTATTTAAAATATCTGATAGTGTTATGTTTGTTTGGCATATCAGTTACCCATGCCCTCTCTGCACATGGTGCGTGCACTCAAATGATTGTCTGAAGAAAAACGAACAGATTTGGCAGCTCGTATTTATGGCTCCACCAGGCTTACTTTAGACGGTCAAATCAGGGGACGATTAATGAAGCTCTGCCAGCCTTGGTTGCCTTTGAACTGGCCTAGGAAAGAGACTCCATTCAGCACTGATGTTGTCATTGCCTAAGGCCAGCTCTTTGGTTTTGTGTGGTTTTGCAGGTACAGCTGGCTCAGCCTTTGTTGTTTTCCTTTCTTGTTGCAAACTTGTTTTGCTGGCCTCTTGTTTGTCTGGACATGTTCATTAAGCCCCAGCCGACTCTTGCGTGGAGGAAAAAAAAAGTGAGGGATACACGGTCGTGCGGAATTTCTGCAGAACCAACGTTTTAAGCGGGGAGCTACTATTTTTTTTTGTGTGTGTGTGTGTGTGTGCTTGTTTTTGAAAGTTGGAAGTATTGGATTAGGTTTGTATTATTTATTTAGGACATACTGTCAGCCGGGAGGCCAAAGCAGCAGGGTAAGCTCATTGATTGTAGTAGCAACCCTCAAACTTGTAGAATATTATCTAGAGAGGCAGACACATTCACACTATCTACACTGTAGATAGTGTGGCGTTTGTCGGTAGGCATTTCCATTCATAAGTACATTTAACGAGAAATTCTAGAAGTCTGTTCTAAAGCGACAAGGAGTAATGTATTTGTCATGTTTTTCACTCATCTATTGTATTGCCCAAGGAAAAAATATTTGAAAACATTGTGTTTAAATTTATACTGCTGGATAGATTGGTATGATTGATTCTGGACGATCTGGCAGTGGAGAGCGCGATATAATTATCAACATTAAAGTTAAATTTATTATGAAGGAAGGAATACAAGTATTTTAATCTGCTTATCATTGCCCTAGCCTGTAATTTTTGAACTTTGGCTTGTTTAAGCAAGCTCGACAGAAATATGGTTTCCGAATGCATTGAGAATACATCTAATGCCCTTCTTTTGGACGCCTTCCAATTTGCTCAATCCATCTGCCGCGTGGGGAAACCAAATGGTACTAGCGTACTCTAGCATAGGTCTAATGAGTGTTTTATATGCTATACTTTTTGTTTCAGAGTCTGCAAATTTAAGGGTTTGCCTAAGAGCTTACTTCTCGCCCTGTTCACAATGTTGTTAACATGTTGATTCAAAGTCAGTTTTTTGTTATTGGTGATGCCAGAATATTTATAATGGTCTACAGTTTGTATAGCACTATATGTGAAAATTTTCCATATATATATATGCGTTCTGGTATAGATTGGACTTCAAGAGAACACCCGGCTATTTGTACTCCTGGAATGGTGTAAGTGCCATTGTTTTTAGGGCTGACAAACTCTCCACAGCATAATTTATTTTCTATCCTCTCTTTACTTTTGGACTCTATTTTTGGGAGGGTTACATATTCATATACATTTTTTTTTCAGTTTCCATTTGCCAATTGCTGTGCCAGCGTGTCAATTTATATAGTTAGAAAGTTGTGTATGGGAGTTTGGCTTCAAAGTACCATTACCCAGACAATCTTATGTATGGAACGAATTCTAGACATCCTTCGAAAACCTCTAGGGGCCTTTTTGCACTGGAGTGACAACCAACCAACACCACTCACAGACAAATCAAAAACACCTTGTTAGCAACTTTATTTTGTCACCATGTGACTGCAAAAAGAACTTGCCTGTGAACAAACATTGCTGCTGACTATTGTGCAGGTTGCACAAGTTGGATTTGTTTGGTTAGTAGAGGTCCGTGTTTATTCTGCTAGTGGGACCACTATTTGAATGTGAAACTGTCGTTTTTGAAGAAATAACAGCCATTTTGAACAAAACAAAACAGTCTGGTATAATAATTTAAATATGAAATTGCCATTTTCGACAAAATAGCAGCCAAGTACATTATATTGAATATGAAATTGCCATTTTTAGCAAAGTAACAACCGAGCATGATATTTTTAATATATAGCCTCTATTGATAAGATAACAGTTATCATAACATTTTCCAAACTAAATTGCCATCGTCGACAAAATAACAGCCAAGAATTATGTAAAGATGAAATTTCTATTTTCGACAAAATTAACAGCCAAGAATAATTTTAATATCAAATTGCTATTTCCGACAAACTGACAGCCAAGTAAGCAGGAAGGGATAGAGATTCAGTGGAGTGCATTAAAGCCATAATTTTCGTTTGGAATGTTGCCTGTGTTGAACAAAAAAGAAGTTGGAAACATCGTTGCCCTTGAAATGAACAATCCTGTGGTTTTTGTGCTCGTTAAAAAGTTTCAGTATGGCATTTCAAACTCTCCATTTAAAAAAGAAAGATGCACTCCTTGTTGGAATTTTTTCGTTCTTGGGAAGAAGTACAGTTGAATTATCTATGATTTGGTGGCTCGTTGTAATTCACTCACACTTCAGGAAAAGGTGTTTTCTTCCCAATTTCATCCAGAGAAATACTCGGAAATTTAAGCAGCAGAGAACATATTATAAAGGGAATTTGTTTCCTCTAATAGGGGGGGGGGGGGGGGGGGGGGCAACTATTATGCATGCTTCAGTTTCAATATGCGCCAGCTTACTCGCATTTTTACCCTTTCTTTGTATCTGCAAACAAATTTATGTTTCTTTCTTCTTTTTTTCTAGTTTTTCTACTTTTTTTGGTTTCTTTTTAAATGATAATGTCTTTGTTGTCAAGCGCCTGTTATTTCTTTACTTGGAGCCTCATGACTCGCAAAGCCAGTCTCACTGCCATTATATGGGAGGCAGCTCCCAATTCTTGCCCAAGGCTATGGAGGACAGATGGTTTGATTAGATAAGCCCCCTCTGTCCCTCCCCCCCCCCCCCCCCCCCCCTCCCCCACTTGTCCGCCGTTAACAGCCCCGCATATACTTTTCTAGGTCGTACTGAAGTTCACGGCTCAATTAAGCTTTATAAGTCTTCCTTCCTGCTGTAATAGGTAAAAATGTCCAATATGTCGGGGCACAAAACAACCCAGTGACTGATCTTTAAGGCCTGTTCGCACTTAAACCGCTGTGCTATCCAAGTTCTACAGACGCAGCACTGACTTGTCAATGCTGCACTGCATGCAACCTCATCTTTTCCTGCATACACACACAATGCACTGCTAACCCAGTGCTTAGTCAGCTCTGACGGCAGCACTGATTCAGCAGTGACTTGTTTCTACCCGTAGCACTGAGATGTCCTTAAGGCAACCAAATTCATTGTTCCTGTTTGCCTTTGGTTATATAATAATGAAAATAATAATAATAATGATTTTATTATAAACATTTGCACGACACATGATCAGGCATGTGTTTTGCATTTTTTTGCCAGTTAATTTTCTTGCATTTAGTATTCATAGCAGCTCGTGGACACTACGGCCAGCTTGCAGAGAAAGAGGCAAGCAGTCTGGCGCGCAACACGTTTCTGTCTCCTATCTAGATGATCTCGTGAGCCGGTATGCAAGGGCATTACTCACTGGCTGCTTTCTGGGCACCCTTCCAAGCGTAGATTGTTTTACAATGCGAGCCTCAGCGGGGAGGGGGCTTCTGGACTGTTCCTAAGCTGGTGTCGGTTTCCTTCTTAGTCATCAGCAGGCTCATTTCATCTTGCAGTTCCCGACATTGTGTGAATTAAGGTGGGGATGTCACCTTGGCCTTCTGTGTTTCTGAGTTGATTTGGATGTCCACAGTGGAATGTGTTTGTGTCAGGTGTGGAAGCTAAGAAGCCGTTCCCACAGTTCTTTTCATTCCTTGAATGCCTGCATGTTCAGTCGAGTCAGATGATGCATCACATGATAAGGAGTGGTGGTACAAAACTTTTGAGCAAATTAATTTTTGTCTGAACACATAAGGTAATGCTTCATTTCCACGGTTCCTTTTATTCTTCGAACGTCTGCCTATTGCAGTCAAATCATGTGACTGATCGCATGATAATGATGAGCGATACACAGAACTTTCAGTGGATATGTTTTTGTTTAACCTTAGAGAGTAATACTTTGTTTCCATGGTCCCTATCATACTTTGAATATCTACATGTTACAGTCGAGCCATGCAATTGATGTCATGATAAGGGTGGACAATACACAACTTTCAGTGGTTTGTTTTCGTCTACACATAGGTTTTTTCAGTCGAGCCATTGGCAATAGAGAACTTTTACTGAATTTGTTTTCATCTAATCATTGATGCTACTAGTACTACAGGACGTCTGAAAACTGCAATTATATATGCAGTACATGACAGATAAATATAGCTGTCTAATATGGGACATGGCTACACAGATAAGTAATAAGGTGTGTATACCTTGTTAATGGGTTATGTGGTGAAAGCACAGATGCTAATCTTGATAGGTGGGCATTCCATAACCATTTGTTTTGCCGTGTTCGCAGTTAAAGACCATAAAGGAATTTTCGTTCCATTTGGGGGAGGAAGTGGCCGAGTGGGCTAACGCGTCTCAGCTCTGAGCGTGGAGCGAAATCTTGCGCTGGGAACCTCCTGGGTTCGATCCCTGCCGCCCCCGCCTGTTTCGATCTGGATGAGTTTCGTACCGGCACACGTTCATGTAATCACTACTGCGTGATGCACGTTAAAAACCCCAGGTTAGTGGTTGTACTGCACTGGCTACATTTTCATCTACAGCTAAGAGACCGATTACCCGTTGAGGCGTATCTCCATCAAGGCTGTATAAACATGCAGAGCAAGCCATTTTTTTTTTCGTTCTATTTTGTGTTGTGACTGAAAGATATTGTACTCTCTTGTTAGCAGGTGACATTGTAAAAATGTCTGTTTTGATCGAGATGAGCATTCATACTTCTTTCTGTGTTTCAAGGGTAATGGAAACCATAGAGGAATGTTTACTGCATATTATTTTATGGGAATGGCTCCAAGAAAATATTTCATTAGGGGATGACATTGTAGAAACAGGTACCTATTTTGATAGAGGCAAGCATTCCATACCCATCTCTTTGCATTTGAATGGCGTGTATATTGAACTCGGAGAAATGTTTGTGCCATACCGTTTTTCAGTGGAAGATGAATTACTCTGGATGTCACTAAAAAGGCAACTTATGCCGACAGAGTAGGTAGCTGCTAAACATTAAACTCTTGTATTTTGTTGCATGTTAACAGATTAATAGTGTGATTGGTTGTCTTGCACGCAGGGTTGCTGAGGCAGCTAGCCAAAATCATATCTGTTCCATCAGAGAAGGGAATAGGACTATTTGTTCCTGATGGACCGAATAATCTTGTTTCAACACTTTCAGTAGTATCACTTGATCAGTTGCCCGATTTAACCAATCAGCACTCATTCATTTTTTCATTTATCTGATGTAGCTGCAGTTTGGTGAGGGCGGTGCAACCTTCGACTTCTCAGTGTCCAGTCTTCAACATTAGTTTTCCTGCTTTGATTTCAAATTTCTGCATTTGTTCTCGACAGCTCTTAATTTTTTTAGCACTTTTAGATCCCAACTTGCAAGCTGTATACAAGCATCAGTGATGCAACCTGGCCAGAAGTACAAGCAAAAGAAAGGTTGAAGGACGTTGATGGAGACAGTCAGGTAGTCAGGCCAAAAACAAACCATTTAAAGGGGGAAGAAAAAGTTGTTTCAGAATTCTGAAATGAGTTAGATATTTTTCTTGTCAAGGCTCAACACTCTGGCTGGAAATATGTCTGGCCACCGATTGCACAGCAAGAGGCAGCTCCTTGTAATTGGGTGGAGAATTCGAGCCGCCTTAAAACCTGGGACAGAAACAAAAACACAGACGAAAAAAGAAGAGTGAGCCAAAACCAAAACCTGTCTGAGCTCGATCCAGATCGGAGGTATCGGTGGCCCCTCCTCTCCCTTTCCCCCTCTTTCCCACTCCTCTCCACCAGGGGACCTGTTCCACTTTCAATGTGAAAACAAAACGATAAAAAAAGCAAACACCCCTGGAGGCACGTTGGGGTGCTGGCTGGCACACGACGCCCTGCCACTGAAGCCCGGAACCCTCAATCACTGATCTTTCTGAAGGGCAGGAACGGTTGCTAGTAGTGCCTGCTTTGGCAGGCCGTGAATTTTTTCGGTATTGAGTGGCCTTTTGGCCGGGCTGTGCGACCGCTCGTTATTTTGTGACGAAGTCTGGACAGACGACTGCAAAGCCGTCCGGCACGATCTTGGTGTGTCTTAACCAGGGCCGGTTTCTGTTTTCGTGGTTCAGGGGATTTCGACCTGTTATCGTGGATGTGGTGTAGAAAGGGGGGGGGGGAGTGCATACCCTGAATGTAGTTTTTTTTCTTTTTTACTGAATTTACGGTTTCTTGTTGTGGTAAAATTACTGCTTTCGTATGTTGTACAAACCCTCTTCCTCAAAAAAGTTGTGTAAAATTGTTTTGTGAATTCGGATTATGTGACATATTACTTACACCGTCCCCATCGTTTTCCTCTTGCAAAATTAAGAACATAAGATTGCGCTAACATTTCTTTTGAGTAATCTGAAAGTAGCGACGGAGTGAAAATCGAGAAGATTGGAGGGTTCTTTTGCATTTGCGACACTTAGTTGTGTTTTTTGTCCCTCAAACTTTTAATTTTGTTTCTGGCAAAGCCTCTTTATATTCTGGAAGCAATCTCACTTTGGAATTTAACGATATTCCATTTCAAGCAATATTTCTGCAGGTCACTCGTCCCTTTCGTGTACTATTTTTCCTTTTGCAGTCTGATCTATGGAGTGCTGCAGTTCCCAAACGCTGTCACGGTCGATTTATCCTCCCATTGATTTCTTGCGGTTGCTCGCAATCAAGCAGAAAGCTCACGACCCAACGGAGCGTTATGATTTATGATCACCATATTTATGGCAGGCAAAACTGGTTTTCTTGTTTTGTTATCATTCTTACTCCATGTCCTCGATACCTGGAAGGAGAGGGGGTGGGTAAGCGGTATTGGGCACATCTTTAGGGCAGGGTCCACAGTGATGTATGTAATTCAGATTTTATATGTCCCGAGTTGTGTCGTGCCTACCTTCTTGCCTTCTCCTGGTTTTCGTCTGGTAGCTTTCCCAATTCACTTTTCTAACTTGGATAGTTTGCATTGACAATAGTGATAGTATTGATTGATACAGAGAACCTACCAGACATGCATCAACACATTGATCGATAGTATAATAGATGATGGATGCTAGCAGTACTGTATACTGATGATACCGATTCTTTATGCAGATACTGTTGCTACTGTTGGTAATTGTTGATAGTAAAGGTGGGCAAACAAATAGTTTTTGTTTGTTTGTGTGTCAGGAAGGGTGGGAAGTTGCTATCTGATATTAAATGGCTATAATATTGACAAATAAATAGATTCACGAAAAGTAAGAATTGTTTTCTTCCCAAACCCATAAGAATCCTTGTGGTACAATAAATGTCCAGTGTATGCAGCGGTGTTGTTACCAGGCGTTGCAAGTGTCTCAGTATGTGACCTCTGGCCGCGATCCTGTGAAGACAGTTTATCCACCACTTACCTTATTCACTCGTGGTATATGTAGCAAAGTGTCCAACCGGAACCGAACCATTATTTTTAGCCGAACCGGAACTGAACTGAACCAAACTTTTTGCCGCCATCTTGGAACTGAACCGGCAAAAAATATAACAGTAACCAGGTCAAAACGGTTCACGGTAATTTTTTTCTTTCTTGTTAGTATGACAAAATGAATATTTGAAATTTAAGAAATTAAAAGCTGTATTTTTATGTATTAAACAACCCTTCATATACAGAATTGTAATGTATGAGAAATTGTGGGTTTTCGTGGTGCTTCTGTATTGGCACTAAGATTAATCATAGTGCCAGTGACACCATGACATCACATGATCACGTGACGTCATGGTGTCAAAGCATGCTGTCAAGTGATGTCATTTCAGAAGGCCCCGTGATGTCACGTGACTCACCGCATCAAGTCAATTCAAATTGAGAACGTTGCTAGATTTATTAGCATTAATGATAGACTGAGGTCACATGACATCATGACTTCGCACCGCGAGTCACGTGACACCGTGACGTGTTCGACTGTCAAGAGCCCCAGTCGAGTGCTCGAGTTCATGACAATCACCATCTCCAAATATTTGGGTAACGACTCGTGTTCAATCAAAGATGGGGATAGTCGAACACAAACAATGTCTGAAGCTCAGCCCATGCTTTATGCTTGGCCAACCCCAGCGCATGACTATGATGAACACTGACTGTATATAATTAGCATCAGATCATGTGGCCGCTTGTTCCAATTATGAGTTGGGGTGGGGAAAGCTCTTCCTTTATTTTTTTGTGTCTTTTATTGCATGGAGAGGAAAACTTATGTGTGTGTTTTTGCAAGTTATCTATATCAGGGATTAGTTCTTAGCGGCATCTACTCAAAGTACAAAAAATGCTGCACGACCCATCTTACAGTACAGACCATTGAAGCACCCATGCATGTTTTCGTTGTTGCTAAACTGCCCCAGAAACCTGTCCCCGAGAATAGAAGCATTGAAAGGACTAAATGTGGCATTAATATGACGTTACATAGAACTAGAAGTGTGCACGGGAGGAATACTTGAAAAGAAAGATCCCAGTGTAGTCTGCACAAGCCGATATTTAGGAGCCCAGCTCAGCCCGGTCCACTAGCCATTTTCGACAGCCGGCCCAGCCCAGCCCGAGGCTAATTTTCTTGTGCCCGCTGAGGTCTATTTTCGCCCAGTATGAATAGCTCACAAACTGTGCGGCATGGCAGCTCGCTTGCCGCTGTTGCACATGTTGACTAGGGTGCTTCATAGTCACTAAAGCAAGCATCTTTCTTTCTTTTTTTTTTTTTTGCTGCTAATATTAGTTGGATTAGTCTATGAGACTAAAGAGCTCGTTAAAAAAAAATTACTCCCATTATTATTTGTTTTTGTGAGCAAGCAGGCGTATCGAAAAGGACTGAAAAATAAAAATGTCATGCAACAGTAAACGGAACCACGTGCCAAAGTTCTGAATTTCCCACCACTGTTGTGTTGGTCTGTGAGAAATTGGTTAGGGAAAGCACCCTTGAGAGGAACCTCTTCACTCATATTATGGATGCATGCACTCATACGTACAGATGATGTACACCTGCGAGGGTACGCATTGTGTGCATGTTAATGAGGAGAAGCGACTGTACGACAGCAGCACCGCAGGCAACGAAAATGAACGCTGCGGCGCTGGTGCTCTGGCAGAGCATTCGCTGCACAGACACCGAGTTGTACAAACACATATACGAACACACACACATGCTTTCAGCATTTGTACCTCCCCTGCCGTGGTCCCTCCCGCCACCCCCAAACAAGATTCCAAAAACACTGCTGCTAAAAAAAAAAAAAAAAGCAACGGCTGATTTGGCCTGCTTCGGCCCGTTTTGTAGACCTGAATGCAAGGCCCGTCCCCGCCCCAGGCCCCTCATGAATATAGCCGTGAAGCCCGAGCCTCGCCCGCGGGCCGGGCCTTATTAAATTTGTCTGTGGTGGTGTCTAGTGGGGAAACCGCCCAATTGGACTGCGAACGCTGACATATCCCTCTCTCCGGCACCTTGTAGGAGTAAATGACGAAGCCGAGGAGAAAATTGCGCCCGCTGTCGACGTCATGCCCATCCCTATGCGAATATTTCTCCCATTTGAATACCACTTAAGGTTTTAAGTTTCATCTGCCCCTCATCTTTGGCACAGATCAGAAAGCGTGGCCCCGGAAACTACTTTGTTTGCAAAAACACTTGCCAGAAAGCGCATTTTTGTGCTGCCAGACGCTTGTGCCGTTCATAACGACGCATTACCAAAGAAGACTAATTTGTGTCTGTCAAACGCATGGCTTGCAATATGCGCGAACCTTCTGTAGTGTAGAGTTTGCACCACCGTATTTCATTTTCTCAGCAAGAACTAATTGCAATGACCATTAGCATATAGTGCAATGACATCACGAGCAAACAATGTTAAACAGTGCAGTTTCCTAATAAAATGTGATGTTTGCAACACTAGCAAAAGTAGATCTCCAAATTGTAAAGTTCTGCAATATACATAGGTTTTATTTTTTTTATAGACCTTTCTTCAAGGGTGCCGCCATCTTGAATTGTCGTCACTTCCAGTATGGGCGAAAATATTGTTGTGCCATCGCCACGCCATTAGAAGACACTTAGGATATAAACGTAACCGTCACACATTATCGTTTTGCCTCCCCCTTATTTTTTTACTAGCTACAGGTTGAAACGTTTTAGTATTTTTTCGTCGCCCATACCGGATATGCCTAAAAGGTGGCTGGGGACGAGAGTACACAGAAAAGGTCTATTGAATGCAGTTTAATTTAGAAAAATTCGTGAAAGCTACGCAAATGCGGTCCGCTCAAGTGATTTATATGGCCAGGCGAACATGTTTAAGAGAGAATGCAACTAATAAATTAATAATTAACAAATATTTGCTAATTATTTTTTTGATTATGTTTTAGGGCACATGTTTATATTAAAAAAATGGAGGCAAGTAATGTTGAAGTTTTTTTTATAATCCTGGATCGAGCATGCAGTTTGAGTTATTTATTGTCAAATTTTGTTGTGGAAATTTGTTTATAAATGTCGACACCGAATCCAAATGAGCGATGCCTGCCGGAAGGACAATGCTCATTTGACGCCGAAGGGTCATGCTTAAAAAAAACGAAATTTGCGTCGCGATTGTGCGTCACAGCGCGCCGGAGCTGGTTGACGTTGGTGTTTTGTGGCTGGCAAACAAAGGCCAGGATCACACTGCCCATACATCATACAAAAGTCAGTTTGCATACATATTCGAATTCGAGTCGCCGCGAGATCCGTGCTTCGAATGCGGCATGGCAATGAGTTCAAAGAGAAACTTGGCACGCGGCATTTGAACCACGGATATTGGGTCATGCGTGTCTTCCTACTGTCTTTTGTATGAGTGGCAATGAAACTATTTTTCTACTTTTGCTAAATACTACTAAGAATCACTTCCTAATGTTAATAACCGAATAAACTTGCCTGAGTTTTTCTTTGGCAAGGGCAGTAGGCAAATACAAATTCGAGAAATATGAGCACTGTTCGTCCCCTCAACTCGGAGCCAGAACGAGCGGCCACGTGTCCTGGTGCTTATTTTATGCTGCCGACGTTAATCATAGCCACGTGCTGAGGTCGGCAAAGTAGAAAACGCATACTGAGCTCCAGGCATTGCTAGCGTTCGGCTATTATTGTCACCGCAGTGGTTGGACACAGGCCATTACCCGAGTGTCTGCCGAGGAATTGATTGTTACAATCCAAAGTCGAGTGCGAACACAATTCTCGTGTCCTATTCATGAACCGCGCTCGACTGTCATCAGGCAGTTGGTTTCAATCCCACAATTGCGTCGTCAATTGTTGCGAAGGCAAGACCGAAAGAAAACAGTCCCATTTTATACTCGCAATTTCACCGCGACCAAGAAGCTTCTGAATCAGTGGCGGTCCGTTTGAGACATCTTGGGCCAGACTGGGATCAGTACAGCTCTGTAAAGTCATGAACATTCCAACCCGATATATTGTTTCATGAAGGCGATGAGCCACCTTATCAGCCGCGACAAGTTGCTTTGCTTTGCTGCGCTATATATCACTGCAAAACGTTTTAATCATGGGTGCGAGTCAGGTTAAAAAAACAACCTGAACAGAAACTACTCAACAAAAAGTGAATGCTTTGACTTGCTGTGACGCAAAAGTGACGCAAATTTCGTTATTAACACGTGACCATCCGGCGACAAAGGAGGGTTGTCCTTCCGGCCGGCATCGTGCATTTAGTTTCGGTATCGAGAGATTTCTAGAACAAAATTTGACAATAAATAACTCCAACTGCGAACTGGATCCAGGATTTAAAAAAAGCTGGGCTGGCTTTCAACATTGGTTGCCTTCATTTGTGACAATATAAACATGTTAAGACATCCAATTAAAAAAAAAATGAATTAGTGAGTGTCCATAAGTTAGTCATCTATTAGTCGCAATTTCTCTTGAACATAATGTCCGCCTGGCCGTTTAACTCACTTGCGCAGACCGTATTTGTGTAGCTTTCACGGCATGTTTGAAAAAAAAAAATGGTATTCAATAAAAAAAAAACACTTTGTATATAGCAGTCTCGCGATGAGATGTGGCAGCCTAGTAAAATGTTAGAGCTCATAAAGGAAAAATGCTGTAATGAGAATGCCCAAAACATGTGCACATAAAACGGAATATAACATTAGCCCCCCGGAGACAGTATTTCATGAAGTTTCGAGCTCATGCAAGCCGATACCAAAATGTAATTTATATAAGGTCATTTATCTGTCCTTCGTGCTATTTATGTGTGATTAGGAATATCATTACATCTCTGTATTTCTTTTTGCGGCATTGTATATCGGAGTTTTTTTAAGAACAACATTTATTAAACATGATTGTAAACCTGAGACTGGGGCAGAAAGAGAACACCTTCTGTTGTGTTCTCTTTCTGCCCCAGTCTCAGGTTTACAATCATGTTCAACTTACACCAGCTCGCCTGCACTCTGACTATTTTAACATTTATTATTTCTTTTTTTGCACATTTCGTGTATTCGGTTAAGATCTATCATGTGAGCGCAGCGAAGTCCTTTTTGAAATACCCCGCGACCCGGGGTTTCACACTGCCTAACAGCGAACAAAAAAAGCATGTTTCCGCGGACACAAAAGCTGGCGTATTTTCGAGTGTTGCCCTTTGGTGTCGGTCTCAAGCGGTTATCCATGTGAACTTCGTACAGTCAAATTTAGTGATGATAATAAAAATGTATTTGATTATTGACTGAAGATTTGACAACATAAATAAAGGGCCGTTCATCATAAACTATACGTATATGTCATAACTAAATGCACCCCCAAATTATCTGGAAAGATGCTCTGCCAAATTTTTCCTGATGTTTTTATCCTCAATAGACAGGTGTATAAGTAATTTGGGAGAGCCTTAAACAAATATATTATTTTGAAGCTGAGTTAAATAACTGTGTTCCTGACATATATATATATAACTTTTCAAACATATAGAAGCCTGTTATTGCCCCTTTTATGTGACAGCAATTTTTATGTGTCTGTGGGCTGGTAAAAAACAAAGTACACAGGAGTATGTGGCGTAGCTGTGGCGATTATGCATGCAGACCGTCAGAAAGTGACCACTTAAGTAGCTGTCATGTCGAGTAGAGGATGAAATACTACTTTATTCTACTTAACTGAAATATCATTAATGAGCAAAGGTGATGTTTATTTGCAAATTGAATTTATCCGCATCTTGTCAAGAACAAACTACAACAGCCAGGCTATGCCAGTTTATTCTGTATAAGAAAATGTTCACTTGGGTAAGCGCTATTTTAGGCCAAATGAGATCTGAGTATGAAGTTTCATATAGATTAGAGTGAACAGTTTTGGTCACTCCTTTCTGCGTGATTCTTTGCCAGCATCACGGTGCTGAGTGCAACTAATATTGGTTAGAAAAACAAGAGTTGATTGTCACTTAGAGTTTCTGTAAAATGTAGACTGAAAGGGCTGGTCCTACAACTTTCGTGACATTTTGAAAATATTATTGCTTTTAGCTCAGATGCGTCATCATCATATATATTGTGAAACATATTTCGTAAACTATATTTCACTGACACCACCACACCACGGTATATATTGTGAGGAGGTGCCCATCCCAGGATTTCATGCACCCTAATTAATTCCTTAGTGCAAGAGTACGACTACGATTCAACTTCTAATACTGCGACGCACAGTTGTACCAATCACGGGTATTTTAGTCGACCTACCACACTTTATGACAACCTTTTGATTCAGGAAAAATATATGTGGCTGAGGTAAAGAAATAAATGTTTTGTCGTATAAACACAACTTTGTATGTCAATCTAGATTTATGTTCTACTGTTGCGTCAAAATTTATTTTTATGCAACAGTAAAAAAAAAATGCAATTTCTTATTTTTGGTATTTGAAAATAAAAATAGATTTTATGAACAATCAAAAAACTATACATTTACTCGTTTCCCGGCGGAAGTAGCACCTATTGCCAAAACAATGTGGGGAATATAGTAGTCTCAATTTAGCAGTTTGAATCGGAACTGAACCAAAAGCCATGCTCCCGAACCGAACCGATAAAACTTGACACGGATGGGTAGTGCTATGTAAACACTTTTTGCAGAGATAGCGCAACATCAGTAAAGAGCATTTTTGCAAGTCAGTTAACACCCAACTATGGTCATGTCAGATCGGATAGTAACATTTCACCTACCCTTTTAGTGCACAAGCATTTTAATTTTTTTATTTTTTCTGTGTATGCTTGTTTTTAGGTGATTTACGTGGATTTTAGGCACCACCACAGCAGGTCTGGTGCCCTGTCAAATTTCCTGGTACCATTTTGCTCCTTTTTTGTTTATTGGGACATATTTTCTTTTTGTTGCTTGTTTCTTAGACAATGTTAATATTAAGGCGTCTTTCTTGTTCATTCTCCTTATCTGCTGTTGCACTGGACTCTAGCAACAACCTAATTTTATCCTAGCATGCAATTTTGAAGTTTTCTTTATTTTTTACACTTGTAAACTCGTTGTGTTTAGCTGGTATCATGGCGTTTGGGCAGAATTTGCTTTAAACCTAAATGTCTGCATATTTTTTTAGATCTGTTCTTATGAACTTTTTGGGGTATTCCGAATATCTGAAATGCCAGATTTTCTCGACTTGGTTTGGTGTGGCAATCTGGGAAACTATCAGGATAAGCTTTCGGGTGTGCAGATTGGTTGTGTAGTTAAGGAAGAATTTAAGAATTTAATCTTGCTTGCAGTATATAAATTGTACTGAAAAATTTAAGAATGAACTGTTCAATTTTAAATTTCAGGATTATTTGTCGGAGATTTTGGGATATATTTCTTCAAGTTTAACTACATATTATTTTGTGACTTGCAGAACTCTGAAACCACATCAAAATAATCTGAATGTTTTTGTGCGACATGTTTACCGAATGTTTCTCGATCTATAGTTGATTGTACCGCCATTCTTGGACCACATAGCACTGATTCGTGTTTTGGTTCCAGTGCTTTTCTCATCTGCTCTTCATCAGATGGCAGCATCATTAGGAGGCTTCTGCCTTCCTCATCTCATTTGGTTGCTGGTTTCGCATTTTGGATCGGGGAAAATACGTCCATCTGAACAGAAAAATAAAGAGCCTGCTTCCTGCACTCGCATGAAAATTTAAGTAGCCTAAAACCTGAGGTTCATTTTAGATTATGAAGACGCACAAACTTTTATTTAAAAGTGAGGAATGTTCTTCCATTTCTGACAGTCGTGCTGGCTTTGGTGACGGGAGCATGGCAAAGTGTGAATCTGAAGATTGAAGGGTCATTCCCCACCCTCCTGCACATTTTAAGCTGTGTCGCGCATTGATTGACTGCTTACTTGAATCTGTTGGTGGCCGGGAACTGGTAATGAGAGCTTCTAAAACAGAAGAAGACGCCGAAAACATTTTATTTGACGTTCATAGGTTTTGCTCCTTTTTAGATGAAGCTTACAGTAGTTTCTCTGGAAAATATGGAATGCACGAGTGGTAAACTTAGGCTTTCCTCGGGCAAAAAAAGTAACCCTGTTACAGTTACAAAATTGAAGGAGTAACTTGTTACAGTTACAGTTACTTCGCTAAAGTAATGCCGTTACTTTCGTCGTTACTTTACAAAAAAAAAAAAAGAATATTAAAAAATATCCTTCCTTAATATGCCTTAATTAGCATAGATTTTTTATCAGACATTGTGTTGTTCACGGTAGTGAATATGATTAATTTGAGAAGCTAAGATTTTCTTAATAATCAATATTAACATGTTTGGTTTTTCCTATTTTAATTTTTACCATGAATAGCTTCTTGAACAAGATCATATTTGAACGCAGTATTCGAGTGAATCCACTATATGACAAAGAATTTATAGTCTCTTTGGCAAAATTACAGGCGACTTTACTTTTTCAAAGTTTTAACATAGCAGATACATGAAGAACTTTAAAATAAGCGCGGCCACCATAAGGTGTACACTAACACAACAGCACGCGTCCAGAACTCTTGCATATCCAATCATGGTGCCAGTTTACAATCGGTCAATTCTAATTTCGGATTTTTTTGATGAGGCGAAATCGGACGGATGCAATAAAAATCGTGGAAATGTGAAGTCAATAATAATATAAGTCATACCTTGCAATCAGCTTTGTAGATGTTTTCTTATGCCACTCCACTCCACTCGTCGGTCGAATCGTTTTCTACTGAGTGCGCACAATCTTTCATGAAACACTAAGGTTCCCTTGAAAACTTGGAGAGCAATGTTGCGGCAACATTCGTCCGGCAAAATAAGCACTGATTGAGGTACAAACGACCACTGCGTGTAGAATTCCAAACGGCTGTTGCAATCTTTTTCCCGCCTCCTCCTAACCAGATCGAACACGTTTGTGCTCCTCCATCTCACCACCCGATATAGAAGAGACCACCGGGAAAGACCACGACGTGAATATCTATAAATCAGCTGATGCCAATTGTGTCCCTAGTCTCAACTAAGGGCAGTCTTTCAATTTAAAAAACAAAAAAACAAGCAGAACGACACAGACGTTTCGAGCGAATACTCTTTCTCAAGTGACGGGACTCGTGAAGGGACGATAAGTGGGTGACGGGAGGCAAGGCCAGTAATTGGGTTCCAAAAGAAAGGAAGGGGAGAAAATTGGGAAGTTGAGACCCCGCAGAGTGCATCTGGGAGTTGGACGATTCAAATTAGAAGGGAAGGAAACGTATGCTTGGCAGCGAAAAGACAAGGTTCGTAAGATTGGTTGTTCCGTAAGCCTGCGGGCGTTTGGGGCGACAATCACCAAAAACTGTCCTCTGCAGAAAGCACTCGCTCCCTCCGCCGGACGAAGAAAAGAAAACCACTTTAGAGATGCCGCGCTTTGTTACATCTGCGTGCATTGTGGGCGATGTACCATACACGGCTGGCACGGACACAAACGTCCCCATCCTCCCAGTTGGCGGGACCAGCTTGGCCAAGCAGGGTCACCCAAAATTTAGTTTCTTTATATTTTCTTCCCCTCCTGCTCCAGACGTTTTCTGCAGCAGTTTTTGCTCTGCCCTTGTCATACCAGGACTTGGGACTTTTTCACGAGTGGCGAGACGATCTGGTGGTCATGTTTGCAATGTTTTTGCACATAAATTTGAGAAGTAACTGTAACGCGACGTTACTTTTTACAGTTACTTTCAAAAAATAGTAACTCTGTTACAGTTACAAGTTCTTTTCTCTAAGTAGTAACGAGTTATTGTTACAAGTTACTGAAAAAAAGTAACTAGTTACCGGTGACACGATACTAGTAACTAGTTACTGCCCAAGACTGGGCTTTCCTCAATAATTTTGCATTTGCCAGGTGAAGTTCGTGCAAGAGTAATATTATTTTAATGTAATTTAATTGCCAAGTATTTGTAACAAGTCGCTTTATGATTACTCGTTACATTTATAAAGTATGAATTTAATGTGGAAATTAAAGCCTTACATTCAGTCGATTTAACAGCATGAAAGATTACTGAGTAATGGAATCTACCTATATATTCCAAGTGAAATTGGAGCCTGCAGTAGAAAAGTGATCACATGCAAGGCGACCCAGCTATGTCATACAGTAGCAAGTATGTGACCACGTTCCGGTTCAATTTTGTTAAATGACGTTTCATACTAATTTTGCATATTTTCCTTTTTATATTGTATTTACTCGTTATGTTTACATCACAGCGCCCACTCCTCTCTGTAATGCCTTCGGGCCCCGAGCGAAAAATAAATTAATTGCTAGCCGGCATCATATCGAGCGAGGGTAGTGATTGAGCCCAGGTACGATTCCTGCGGTGTACTGACGTGTCCTGCCACGGATACTCTGGTGCAGATCCTGTTCTGCACCCTGAACACGCACAAGGTGGACATGGCGCGGCTGCTGGGGGGCCAGATTGGCCTGGATGACTTCATCTTTGTGCACCGGCGGGGCCAGCCCAAGGAGGTGGAAGTGCTCAAGGGCGAGGACTCGCTGGGGCTCACCATAACGGACAACGGGGCCGGCCTGGCCTTCATCAAGCGCATCAAGGAGGGCTCCCTCATGGACCGCATCGGCTTTGTCCAGGTGAGGGCAGTTGCTCCCGAGAGCCATTGAACAAGCTACGCTTGGAGCACGACCTCTGAAACTTTTTAATCTCGAGGAACCCGTCTCGGTCCTGGCACCGATCGTTGAAGCGGTGCGGAAGCTTACAGACCTTGTAAACGCTAATGCACACACCAAGGAGTGTTGGCCTCGTGGTTATGCATTGACGAGTAGCTCGGGCCTTCAAAGACAGGGCTTAAACTAGAGAAACGCTTCGGGAAGAGACTGTCGAGAAAGTTTGGGTGCTTCGGGAGCCCAATAGGTTGACTTCGGAGAATCCCTGGGTTCCTAGGAACCCGGACATTTGCTTAGTCTGGAACCCGGGCTAAGCAAAATATATTTCCGGTTTGATTACCGTTTTAGCGGGCCTGAGCAATCCATCGACATATACTAACTGCGAGCCAGGCACTCCCTATGGACTTTTTGCCAAATTATCGGAGCACCAGAAAGAATGTTAGGAACGCACGTACACGTGCTGCACACGCTCGTATTATTTGTATTAAGAGATTCAAAGTGCATGTCCAAAATAAGGCGTCTATGAATGCACACGCAAAGTGCCATTTGTTATGGGTACTTGTTCTGGGACAGCTATTGCTGCAGACACCAGCACGTGCGGCTCGTGTAACTACACTTCGCGCACTCTCCTTGGTGCTTGGGTAATTTAGAAAAAGGTCTGTCGCATGCGTTATTGTTGTCAAGGTCTGGAGGCTTTCTGCACTGCTTTGTTGCACCGATGCAGGAACTGGAAGGGCTTTCTTGACGGCAGGGCAAACGGGGGTTTCCAGAGATTGAAAGGTTTGAGCAGCCCTTGGCTTAGAGTGTTGGCACTCCATTCTTCAATTTTCGTGTGGGTGCCGCCATTTTGGTGCCGCCATTTTGGTGCTTTGTGCGCGAAGCAGGCGTAATTGGTGATAGTTACGATCCAAAAATGCAACCCTTCCCAAGCCTCGGATGCAGCATCAGGAAGCTCGGGCAATATCGATTTTCTCCGTTGCGATTCGTTTCAACGTTTTTGGAGGGTGAAGAAGCATTTCCTGCGATTTCGGGTAAAGCTTCGCATAACTGGCAACTTTAATTTTAAGCACTAAGGTGGCTGGAGTGCCTCTACTTCGAAGAATAGTTTATTCAGTGACCCTAGTTCACCCTTTTGTCCGTTGTCCGGTGCCATGGTGGCAGCCATTTTTTTTTGTGCACATCGCGTGACGTTCGTTTATGCACCGGCGGCTCGCGGGTGGTGCCATTTTGTTGTGGGGAGCCTCGCGCAGTGGCGGACGACAAACCATGGTTGTCGGCACAATGTGCCGACAACCATGGTTTGCGACAACCATGGTTTGCGACAACCACGGTTTGCGACAATCACGGTTTGCGACAACCACGGTTTGCGACAACCACGGTTTGCGACAACCACGGTTTGCGACAACCACGGTTTGCGACAACCACGGTTTGCGACAACCACGGTTTGCGACAACCACGGTTTGCGACAGCCACGGTTTGCGACAGCCACGGTTTGCGACAGCCACGGTTTGCGACAGGCACCAACAAGCATGGTCTCGAGCTGCTTTTTTTTTTTTTCGCATTTATATTTGCATTTGGTACCTAACGTGCAAGATCGTTTTGCTCCGTCGGGGGTCTGTCATGTTGGATGGGCCACTGAAAGCCGGCAACAAGTGACAGCAAGGGTCTTACGCAATGGTAAGGGGGGGGGGGGGGGGGGGTGAGATGATTTGAGCAAACCGTGACTAAAAAAACTTGTCATCTGTCGTTGAGGATATCAACTTCGATGGCGGGAAATGAATGCGTTAGAAGTTTGCTGCTTGTACAGTGTTGTGTAAAGTACATTTTAAAAGTATTCAAAGTAAAGTACAAAGTAAATGAGAGGTTATGTACTTCAAGTAAAGTAGTAAGTACACAGGGTGCGATGTACATCAAGTAAAGTACTATAAATACAGTATACTCCCAAAGTAAAGTACAAGTACTTTTTAACACAATCTTTCACGATGCCCTTTCATTCCCCTATACAGTGATTTGTTCAAACTGGTGTATGCATTGCTCCGAGGGTAATTGGGGGTGCATGGGTTATTTGCGGAAATGGCGGCGAATATTGGTTGAAGTCAAGTGGCCGCAGAGCAGTTGCTTTAATCTCTTTACAAACTATTTAACAGAATCAACTTATAAGGCACTTATTTGTTGACGAAGCATAATTTCATGATACAAATTTAACGATAATAAATTTGGGGGATGTATTTTAAAGTCAGGAGTTGTACTTTCCTTGGAAAGTACCAAAAAAAATGTTTAAGTACAAGTGTGTGCTAAAAGAATATTTTTCAGGTAAAGTACAAGTTTTTTAAACCTACTCGAAGTAGCACTTTAAGTTCAATGTACGTACTTCCCAACACTGCTTCTCTTGCACTTCAGGGATTCGCTTATCGAACACTAAGCTGCATGGTTTAAATAGAGCATAAAGTTAGCTGGAGCAGGTAGATGGTTATCCTAATAATGAGAAACCATTCGGAACGGCACCGAAAAGACTCTTGGCATTTTGGTGCACCCTATCGGGTCTCTTTGCAAATTATCTGCTGCCAGTTTGAGGCTGGCCAGGAGGTTTCTCTTCCGTCTTGCTTACAGTTGCCTCTGTGCTTTGTTTTACTCCTAAATTAGTCAAAAGATTTATGTTTTAGATCCTGTTTTATTGAACAAAAACAAGAATAATCTTTATTGTAAAAATAGTTCTGTGTTTTTTTGGTCAGTTATCAGCAGCATAACGAGTTAAAATATCAACTGCGTAAAATTTCAGAAAAATTGTTTGCAGAAGCTAAAATCTCCTGGCTAGATATTGTCTGCCATTTTCAGGCTCCCTTGGAGGATCTCTCTTCAAAGAATTAAAAAAGGTTATACAATTAAAAAATTACAACAACTCTAGACATGCACTTTTAAGTGACAGCTTAATGCACTCTTCCTTGTATTGGACACCTTTGTGCGTGAACCGGAGCTCTAATGTAACCAATTACAAATCTGTAAGTAAATAGTTTTCAATTTACAATAAAATGTCAGTGAGTGTGTCTTAGTTGCATCTTTTAGTGACTATATAACTGTAAGGAGTTAAGATTGTAAGCACGTAACTCGTAACTTGACTACATTTCAACTCGAGTAAATGTAACTTACCGTAAAATACTTTTTTCAAGCGCCCACTATTAACATTTCCCAAACTTGGGAATTCTGCAAATTATACGTTAAGTGCCCGATTTGGCTGGGCAAGCGCCTATGTCTAGATTAACCCAGTATTCAGTGAAAGTGGGCTCCCTCGGTATTTTAAGGTAAGTACTCCGTGCGAGCATCTTTTACAGCTCGGGGATGGACCCAGTGCAAGATGGTGCACTGTTGTTCCGAGCGTAGAGAAAAGACGGTCACTCTTCCTCTCTCTGTGTCCAGGTCGGAGACCACATCGAGCGCATAGACGAGCGCAGCATGGTGAACTGCCGCCACTACGAGGTGGCCAAGGCCTTGAAGGAGATCAAAAAGGGGGACACCTTCACCCTGCGCCTGGTGGAGCCGCTCAAGGCCGGCTTCTGTGAGTGCAGGAATGCTCCCTGCTCGGTGTCTGGCCGGCCGCTCAGTCCCAGCTAGCTGACCGCTGTACGAGATGGGACCCTTGAATGCGTGGAGTAGAAGGCTCGCTGCATAAGCTGTGCCTCACCAAATGCCCGGTCTCTG
Source organism: Ixodes persulcatus (assembly GCA_013358835.2). Lineage (NCBI taxonomy): Eukaryota > Metazoa > Arthropoda > Arachnida > Ixodida > Ixodidae > Ixodes > Ixodes persulcatus. The sequence continues at coordinate 137,574 of JABSTQ010011409.1, read as the reverse complement.
CTTGTATGCAGCTCTAACGGTTCGGACCGAATGCCAAAGTTTCAACGTTAGCCTTTGTCGAGTGCAAAAGTGATAGGCAATTTTCGGAGGTTTTAAATTAGGAAATTCAACTCTATGTGTTAGCAAGCTTTGTCAAGTGTCATTTTCTTATGAAAAAATTTCTGGAACTCGGTTCAATTTTTTCATTTGGTAACGGCAAGCTCTGAAATTTTGCCATCTGGTCCCAACCACTAGCGCTACAGGAGGGTGAAGACTGAGTGTTTGGCGACGCCAAGTTTAATAAACTCGGCCTTGCCAAACACTTATCTTTTCTGCTAAACACCCATTACAGTGATCAGCCCAAAAGATCCTTCTGTTTGTTGTGCCCCTATGTACGGGTGAAGGGGACACTAATTCATTGTGGTCACAAAAGCAATGCTCCGGGGCAGTCGGTGGAGTGCCCTTGGATTTGGCTTGCCCTTGGATTTGACTTGCCCTTGTATTTGGCTTGCCCTTGGATTTGACTTGCCCTTGGATTTTGCCTGGCTATCTGAAAAGGGCTGAGGTCCCCCTTTCTCTCCTTTCCAGCAGCAGATTGACCTTCTAGGCTATGTCCCAAATCTTACGCGAGTAACGTTTCTCCTACGTCGGGGGTAATAGCGAGTAAACGATCCACGGCTTGATTTTGGAACGGCCAGTTTTATCACCTGGATACTATGCGGATTAGCTTTGTCTTGGGCTACGGCAAAAAGAAAACATAGCAGCGATGGCGAAAATGGCAGACGATTGCTTTTGATCACGGTGGAAGCACTCAGGGACAATAATATTAACTGCTGCAAAGTTTTTCTTTGACAGTGAAGACGCTGTGTTTTCGGCGGTGGCTCCACTTGCTCACCTTCCTTTTGGGCTGTATATTGAGGTCACAATTACTTACTCCTTTCAGTTAGACATAAAAAATTTCTGTTATATTAATCAGCGCGATCGCTGCCAGTAGTCCAGGTGCCCTAAATGCATACGTTCCACGCACCATAATTTGCACCGATTGCGTTTTGTAGAACTTCAGAATCCACTTCCACACGGTTTTGCAATGCAGCGCAGGGGGCTTTCTCAACAGTGATATGTAACATTACGTTCGCTTTGACACGAATATGATTACGAAATCTCAAAGAGAACTTCCAAACCGCTATAGGCATTTTCTTGGTGGAGGGTGAGGGGGTGGGGTTGTTGACTGATCATATACATGAAATCTTCGAAGCCTTCACTGCTTTACAAGCGTTGTCCTCTAATTACGCACACTCTGGGAAAAAATTACTTCTACATCATCTATACGCGTTTTCACCTCAATAACCATAGTAAAAAAAAGTCCGGCTCCTCACGGAGCATTACTAATTTCTCCCTTCATGTTCATAGTTAAGATATGTGGGTGCAAATTTAGATTAGATGCATTTTATCTTTTCAAGACATGCACGTTGCAAATGCCAAAAGCATTGCTTTTTCCTGCGACAACCAAATCTCGTAAGAACTACTTTGCGCCGTGTATGAACAATGCGCGAAAATTGCTTTTTTCTTGAGTTGAAGGCAGGTATAGAGCATTTGAACATCTTCAGCCTTGAACATAACAATACGGAGATCACTCCAACGACGAAGACAAGGATGCAGAGGAGCTCTTGTTTACGCTCGCACTCTAATAATAACAACACGTACACCTTCCTGCGGAAGGGGCAGGGTCTGCATGTGGTGCACAGTCAATTTGTGCGTTGAAAACTGAAAATCACACAATAACCATGCATAAATTTCTGCACGTCATTCTCTACCATTTCGAACGTTTGCCACCAAAGCCAAACGAAGCAGACGAGCTTTGACGGCTATGAGCGCAGAAAGCAGACAGCGGACACACGGTGAACGGATCACGTGACGCCTTTACTCGATTTTGTCCGACGTTACCACCGATCAGAGGAGGGTAGCATGAGTAATTACTTCGGAGCAAACCAGCTGCTTCTGAAACGCGAGTTCCGACATCATCGAGTAAGCGCAAGCATGTTTTGAGATGCTACGTTACGAGACCTTTACTACGGAGTCAGGTCAAGTAAATTTTTGAACACAGCTCTAGTATTGTTCTCCAAAGCTGAAAATGTTTCCTAACAGAGTTTTCTTTCGTCATTGCCTTGACAAGGCTTGTGAGATAGCAAGGTGCAACCGGGACATGGTCGAAAGGAACATTTTATGTGAATTGAGATCTGTGTGACTTTAAACTTATCTCTGCCACATGTTACAACTTGGCATTATTCTTTGAAAGTCATTTCAATGTTCCTCTTAAAGGCCGACCTACAAGAAATTTTTTCGCTGGGTAGGAAAATCCTTCTTGCCACCCTTCCCATTTCTTCCTCTCCCAGTGCTATCTTGACCGCGGGGGACTCCTTTTGTTGCTGCATCTTGGGGCTGAATAAGCTGGTATAAGATCCCCACTCATCCAGCCCCAAGATGCAGCAACAAAATGGTCGTCCCCCCCCCCCTCCCTCCCCCGCCCCCACTTCTCCCAGTCAAGATAGCAGCGGGGAAATGGAAAAGGTGGCGAGGAGGATTTTCGTACCCTGTGGAAAAACGTTTTGTAGGTCGGGCTTTAAGTAAAGCCCTGGATGTGTACATACACGCACATACATGCGAGACAATTTGTTCGAGCCAACAGCATTGTTTCAGGGGACATGACTAAAGGCGGTAGATGCCCAAGGGGGCCACGCCACCCCTTCAGCTAAAGAGATACTAAAGTATGCCGCAACAGAGACCAAAACTAAAGAGAGCTCAAAGCAGTAGTTCTTGGTTTCTAAGGTTCAGTCTCTAAACACACACACCAATTAATGTAACAAAACACTGTTATTCCCATTTCCTCCATTAGTAAAATTTCTTATATTGCTTTATTTATTTTTATTGCGAGATAATGTCACGCAACCTCTCTAATATAGTGAGGTGTAGGTTTAATACTTCCGGTGGCCGAGAACTTAATAATCGCGGCGGGTAAATCCTGAAGCGCATCTTTGTCGTTTCAGCTCACATCGGCCCGCGGAGCGGTGCCGGGGCCGCCGGAGGTCCGGCCAAGAAAGGGGGCCTGGGGTCGGGCAAGGAGACGCTGCGGCTACGCTCGAAGGGGCCCGCCACAGTGGAACAGGCGGTGAGTGCCTTGCCATTCGTCGGTTTTGCTCGAGGACAATGTACCGCATCCACTAGGGCAAATGGCTCTCGGAATTCTCGGGGGACCTTTGTCTACCTTGAATGGCAGCCACGGAGCCCCCACCGGTCCTGGCAGTGAAGCGGCAAAGTGGCGCAGAAGCCCCTTATAAACCATAATGTACACGTTAGTGAGTGTTTGGCACTATAATAAGGGATCATTGAGTAGCTCAGACCCGCTAAAAGACTGCACGGGAAGAACACTCCACTCGAGGACAGTCGAGGAAATTTGGGAGGCCAAGGGAACCTCGAGGGTACTCCGGGTGACCCCTGGGTTCCCAGGGACCCAGTTTGAGAAAGTAACGGTCACACCGTTTATCAACTTTCTTGGTCGGAGTCAGTTTCGATAGCGACAAACGAACTTCCAGAGTGAAGCCCTTCAGAAGGTTCGCCACATCTAGAGGATCATGGGCCGGGAGTATGCCGATCGATCGAACGACCGAGTGCAGAGTGCGAAGCGAACCCCAACGTGCGTCTGTATCCAATTCGTGCCTCACATTGCGCCAGCGTCGAAACGCCTGGGGCTCGTGTCATCCGCTTCGGTGCATGTTTTAGACTTCTTCCTTCGTCGATTACCAGAAGGCAGCCATTGGCGTGCCCCACAAGCCACGCGCTCGGACAACGAGAGCGATTGAAGTGGCCAGGCTGAATTTTAGAAAGGGTCTATTCGGCACCAGTTTGTCGGCGTTTCTCCTCAGTTGCCGTGGAAGTCCCGGAAATCCTACCAATCTGAAATAATTTCGATTTTGGTCACGCAGCCCGACAACGTGATCCAGGCGGCGGTGGATAAGATCAACGCCCTCCTTGAGTCTTACATGGGCATCAACGACTCTGAGCTGGGTGAGTGGCGGAAGGATGTCTCGTTAGTGTCGAGGTCGATGGCCGGGCCGCGTTTACCAGTCTGGGTGGCTTTCAGGGGTCGTGCCTAGAAAACCATGGCCCAGAATGCCCGGTAACTTGGAAACACAGCGTAGGGTACCCAAGAAAAAGAATGACATTTGAAGCGAGAGGATGGGGTCGTTTGGTGCGTAAATACTCCGGTGGCTCGAACCAAATGTTTTTCGACCTCGGTCCGCAGCCTGATGCTTTAACATGGGTGCTATGAAGTTTTGATGGTGTGGAAGTATAAATGAACGTTTCTAGACACCTTTGCTTCCAAGGGTCACACGGGGCACACGTCTCGCGCATTGGCGCATTTGACGCTAGTCATACAACAAACGCACCGAGGGCTTCAAATTCTTCGAGTTGGCAGAACCGTTTATGCACCTGGCGGCCGAAAGACGAAGCTGCGAAAGGCGTTTGCAAAAGGGCTAGTTGGAGGAGACGGTGTCGTACGATGGGTATTTCTGCTTTAAGCATCTCCTTAAGTTGAGTTTTTTTTTTTTCATTTTATTTTTTGTTTTTGCATTGCAGCCACGCAGATCTGGGAGCTGGGCTGTGAGAGGCCCAATCCGCACGAGTTTGTGACCGCCATTGGGGATTCGGATCTGGATGCCTTTGGCTTCACGGAAGACTTCCTCTTCGACATCTGGGGTGCCATCGGAGACGCACGCGCAGGGCGTCTGCCGGCAAAAGACCATGCGGCCCGGACCGACCTCTGAGGCTTGAAAGAGATGGGGGGAGAAGGTGTCAGGGGCCACCAGAAGTCACCTTGTAATGTGAAGCCCGATTCCAGTTCGAATGCCCTTCGATAGCTCTAGCCAGATTCCAGTTCAAACACCCTTAGGTAGTTCTAGCTCGATTCCAGTTTGAACACCTTTTGGTAGTTCTAACTCGATTCTAGTTTGAACGTCCTTTGGTGGTTTTAGTCTGGACAACACCCAAGCAAAAACGTGAAACGTTTTTGTACTTGAGTCCTTTTGAGAGCTACGGAACAACTTATGGGAATTCTTAGTTTCACCTCTTGAAGTATGGCAAAGGACGTTACGAGCCATGTTTGCCGCTCAAGCGCTCCACTCATGTCACGTGACTTCGAGCTTTGCACCTCGCTGCACCCAACCGGAAGGTCATGTGAGGCACTCCGAGCTATAAATTGGCTCCGGTTGCTCGTAGCGTCCACGGCAATACTTCTTCAAATGAAACGGAGTACCGCCCATGTTTTCACAAAGTTGACGTATCAGCTCTAGCCTGCCTTCTTTTTGTTGGCTCTGTTCTTCTGCCAACGGAATTGACGGTAAAACTTGGTTTGGCGGCGCATTTTGGATTTTTTCCGCTCGAATGTACGGTAGGTAGGTAGTTGCGTGCTTTTGGTGTACTCGAGCATCAACATTTAGGTTTGGTATTGCCGTTACACCGCTTAGGAAGGCCGAGCCGCAGCGGTCGAGGTACCTGGCGCTCTTTAGCACTTTCCCAGGCACTGCGGTACAGTGCCACTACGAATGGTGGCAATTTTCAGCTGGATTCTAGCGTTACCGTGCTGGTAGTTTTCTCGGCTGGAAGCATCGAAGGGCGTTTGTCTTCATTCCCCGTGGTTCCGAAAGGAGTTGCGAAGAGCTCGTTTCAGTGCTCCAGATGGTCGAAACTCTGTAGTCTATTATTTTTAGTATTCTTTTTTCTGCGCTCCGCGAAAGAAGATTGGTTGTGTCGAATTGCACTTTCCAGGCAGCGATTTGAGTCTTTCGTTCGGGCCGTTCTTCACCCGTTCTTCACCTCGTTGTGTTTCTCGTGATTGCCCGTATTTCTCCGGGCACCCTCTGACAGGTTGCGTTGATCGGCAGGCTGCAGTTATTTTTGCTTTAGGACAATCCGACGGCGGGTATAGCAAAGCAGATCTGCCTTTCCGGACGTTTGGCGACGCGTCTCTGCGGAGTCCAAGGGTTAATGTGCAACTAGATACTATGGCCTCTACTTTGCTTGGTGCCAGTGAGTTGCACCGTCAGCAACTCCGGCGAAGCAGTATTTTTGTACGTGTGCGATTAGCGGATGTGGCACGGGGTGCCGACAGGATTTCCGCATCGACACTTTAAGACCACATCTTTCGATAGGTGCTATACTTCGTGGTGCCACGTCCGGTGAGTGTAAAACATTCCAAACTGTCTCGGTCTTTGAACTAGCACGTTTCACGTTAGCGATGTATGAGTTCACTCGTTTGTCAGCTTCGAGTCGCTCCCGACTTGGAGAGTGCAGTCACGTCCGTGGGCCAACGACAGGGTAGTGCGATCCCAGTCATGGTTAGTGAATGTAGCATGTTCCGTCCTACAAAAGCGCACACAAAGGTAACTATATTTATGCATATTTTTGCACAATGCAGTAAGATTCCAGGCATGAGTTTGCAGGGGCGTAGTTTCTGCCTAGGGCTTGGGACGTTGCAAGTGCCTCGAAGCTTGGGGGATGCCGCAACTGCCGACGCTGGATCCTAGAACGAAGAGCGACTTTCGCTGACGGGAGGGACGACAAGTAGGGTTTAACTAGATTAGATAATTGGTTATCTGGTATTTTCTTTGCGGGCTTTGTTGTTGTTTTTTTTTTTCCCACTCACTCTTTAGGCTTTTACTTACTATTTCAAGTCGCTCGTGCTCACGCGAATGAGACTCCGAGCCTTCCATTTACTCAACAGTTCTTTTTCTGCTGGTTTTATTACATGTTTGCAGAAGTCCACTAGTCAGAGAAACTTTTTCTAAAAAAAAAAGACGAAGAAATGCCAGAAGACTGAACTGTAGAGGGTGTTTTTCTTGCGTGTTTTTGCGTGTCCCCATTTATTAATAAAGTATATTTCAGTTTACATGTCTGTGATGTCTATACGAAGAGTTCAAAGGGCGCAACGACGGATTGCGGATGGAACTTGCTGTGGCATTTCAACCTCTCTGTCTCGTCGTCGTTCAACCCGATGTTTATAGTGTGGTGGGATGCACAATGTCCTTGACCATCACCATTCTGTGCAACTGAAACTTCTACCTGTATGCCATTTGTCTACATATATAGTTACCCATGTTGCAAATAATACTGCAAGTAGACTCCACAGAAGGGTTTTTGTAGAATGAGAACAAAACAGGCAAAGCATTCTTTGCACATGCAGTCATTAAAGACACCTGGAACAAGGGAGTGAACCACTCGTTTCTCTCCTCGCCATTTTTCCCAATTTCCAGCCTGCCGACCATTTGGGACCTGTGTGAGAAGGAAGTAGAGAGGCGATGAGAAAGGCACAAAGAGGAGGAAGGGATGTGGAAATGTGGAAACACACAGTACATTCAAATAATGTTGGACACAATCGTTAGCAGCCATAAGCAGTGACGGACACACTTGTATTTTGAACAGTCCCTACATTTTTTCGTTCTGAATACTCTCGTCCAGCATGTGCTTGGAAGGCGGCCACCAAAGTGCAAGACGAAAAGGGGACGTTTGCAAAAAGTCTCCGCACCACTTTCGTCGTCGCTCTTGAAAGAAACGTCTGCATACACTCCTCCCTCTCCGCCGAGCTAATTTTGCCAATTTCGTGCTCACACCTGCATTTGTGCTTTGTTGCTTCCACAGTTACAGCGCTCCTCTGTTGGGACCAATTATGTGCAGGCATTCTAGGGGCTCTAAACTTGTCAAACACAAAGTTGGGGCCGAAGTTCACGGAGCGTGCCGATTGGACTATCACGGCGATGACTTCGATGATGACTTTTGTCGCTGGCGTCCAATCGGCGTGCTCTGCAAACTTTCGGCTCTAACTTTGTGTTTGACAAGTTTAGGGCCGCAGCACTGCTTTGGGAGCACCTACGATTGGTGACTTTTATGATTGGCCGAATGCTGAGTATGGCGTTGGCAAGAAATTTCTCATTGACGGAAATGAGAGTAATCTAAGAACTTCATTTCTGACGGTGGTGGCGGTGTTGGTTTCATAGCGCTACGATTTCAAGCTTCCACCATGCTCATTACACACCATCAAACTTGTTATTTGCAGGGTAATGACATAACGAGAGGGTGCCACCAAAACATCTCGCCGCTAATGCTCCATTTCTTGCTCGACATACAACTCTGTCCAAGCTACTGGCACAAGCTTGTGTTTCGACTTGTCATTTGAATTGCATGCCGTCTCATGCAACCAAGACGCTACGAATCACTTTGGAAAGTTGCCGGTTCAGGAGGTTCTGGTATGAACATATGTGAACAATGTGCAGATTAGGAAGGAGGGAGAGAGTGTCCTAGAGGGAACTTGGGGGCGAAAAGATAAGCTACGATAGGGACAAGAGAGACTGGGCGAGCTCAATCGAGGTCACTGCAGCTCAGTGGAGCCAGCCAGATCTTGCTTCCGTGATAGAGGAAGCGCCCACGCTCGCTTGAGCACGTATTTTCATACTAGAACCTCCTCCACCCCGTTTTCTGCCAGGTGGCACCAGTTATTTCTAAATGGTGGATTGGCAGCGAATGCGAACTACAGGGGGGCACTTTTCCAGCTATCGTCATCATCGTTTGTGACGTAGCCAGTAGGAGAGAGAGCAGACGACTGCGCAGCTTCGTTGGCAAACTTAACCCGTTTGGGTAACACGACGAAACCTATTTCACACTTTGCATTTTCTTTGGTGGAGTGCTACTTGTGGTACGACACTTCATCACGGCTCAAAGACATGGCACGCGGAGTAGTCGTGCCCTTCAAACATTTTCGGTGTTTAAACGTCGAAGCATTTTACCGCAGTACAACACCTTCCACGGTAAACGCTGTATATTTTTTTATTATTATCTCGGCGAGAGGAAAGTTGGGCAGGAATGGTTAATTGGGTTGAAAATGGGCAAGAACTCTAGAACCTCGCATGCGAACGCTTCAATGAAAGCGACTTCGTGTACTTCATTAGTTCCACTGTTTTCTGCAAGTGCTGATTTCTTATTAGATGAAAGTTAATTCCTCCCTTGCATTTTGTTAACGAGTAAACAAATGTTTTTTCCCGAAACAACTGGCTGGAAGAGGCCGTGGCTGGCTCCCGGAGTCTCTTTAACCAAGGTTTATTTGCCCGGTCAACGAGAAGCATGCTGAACCACCTCTGCGATCGAGACCTGTAATATCGAACAAGTCGGTCACGCTTCAGTGTCCCAAAAAGGAGTTGGACACCTGCTATAGATTACGAATGTTTGTGTTAGTTTTTGCTGACCCGAATAATTGTGCAGAACATGTGGTGCGCCTCTTGTGGGGAGAATTTAAATTTATAATCAATCTGTAGCGGAAATTTAAGAAAACAAACAAACCAATTGCCTTATTTCGTCAGACCCAGCCTGGCAATTCATGAGACTGGGGATTCTGGTTTTCCTTCCGGCAGACGCTGCAGTCTGGCGAATCGTTTTGCCGGTGTGGAAGATGAACAAACGCCACTGCAAAAGAACAACAATTGCTAGGACTCGGTCCGCATGGTGTCGTGTGGGTGCTCGCCAGCAACTTCCGTGTCGCACTTGGACTGAAGCGTACAGGAGCCTCCACAGATCCAACGAAACAAGAATCGAAGATGCCAAGAATGGCCACGACGCACACGGCTCGACCTGTCGTGTCGAGCTCCCGGCTTGTATTCAAACATTATAATGGTTGTATCAAACAAAGAGACTCGTAGGCACTGTAACACTACAGAGAGAACTTGCAAAAACCTTGAGCGCCTTTTTAAAATTAAATAAATTGTTTTCAATCGAAACGAGCGAGCATAACCACACTGTGCAACTACATGGCGCGTCGTCTGCTATAATCCCATTTGGTACGTCGGAGGAGTGCGCCCACAAGGTGGCGCCACAAAAAGAGCTCGAGAAATGTAGGGTGTGGCAGAGTCCTTTCTAAAATATGTTAGTTGCATTTTAAATCGGAAGATTGGTGCTCCAAAGATGATCTTGTACCCCAGCCAACATTTTGGTGAAGAGATGTAGTGGCAATATTTCATTATAGTAGTGGTGTAATACTGGGATGTGCTGTGGTTCTGTCACATAAAAGTTTGAGTGTCGCGTGTTGATGGCTTTGAATATGCAGTTGTAGCCAATGTAGTCCTGCTTGTGGAACATGTTCACTTGTGAAAACACTTTAGGAACCTAGGTGGTTCTCGTGTTCCGTTTTCTCCAATTGAATAGCATACAGCAACATTTTTTTCACTATGGCATGAAAAAGAGTTCATTCGCATCGGTCTATAGAAAAATTTTGCGTTTTCATCGGCAGTTTTTATTGAGACAAAGTGCAGTGTGCCCTTGATGGTAAATTAGCCTTCTAGTATCAAAAACTAATCTTTGCCTTGTTCAATCCTTGTGCAGCCCTAAACTCTTCACATCATTTTTCTTTCTCCCCTCAGTTTCCTATACAATATTTTCATAAACCTCATTGGAAAAAAGTGGCTGGCACATCAATGCCAGCAGCTAGCACTGAATGTATTCTTTGTGGGGAATTTTTAAGCACCAGTGATCCAAGACATAAAATTCCTTTCGGAGCATGTAAAAAATAAGGATGCAGTTAAGTGAAAAAGTTATCTAATTTGCAATTTCTTAAAGCTTTGTTGTTTAGGATAGAATCCAAAAATGTAATGAGAAAAACGTTTCCTCGTTCTGGAGCAAAATTGAAGGGAATTGGTTGAGGCATTTAAGACCTGTGCTATTCAAAAATACTTCAAATGCCTAAAAGGACGCTCAGCAGTAGAATGCTCTATTATTTCAGTTGAAAAATTGAATTTTTTTTTTTTTTTTGCATTAAACCGATGTTAGACCAGCGATCTGCTCGGTGCTGCGGGCTTTTACAGCGAAGCTGTACGACTCGTTGGTCGGGTTATTTCATGTCCGTCTACAGAAAACTATCGCGCGTGCCTTATCTGTCATGTGGTTTTGACACTTGTTTCAATAAGAAAACCACAAGTGTCAAAACCACATGATAGATGATAAGGCACACACGAACAATGCAAAGCACGTAGCGGTCCCCGCAAGCGTTTCTCGGTAAAGATTGCGGCAGCAGGGTTTGAATTTATAAGTTCAATGTAAGCGATGAAAAACCATGAATTCAACCAACTAGGTTCTTTGCGGTGCAGCTCTTTCTGCGGTTGGTTCATTCTCGCATCCCTCCCAAGTTTCGCTCAATCTTCTGCCCCAATAAATTGAAGGAAATACAAAAATGCTAAATGAGGAAACAGTCTAGCAATCATGGTTGGGGAGCTTAGCAACTGGAAAATGGCATCTTCCTTCCGCCATCTTGTGCTGTCGAGACGCGACAGACGAGTCTTTCGATAACATGCCGTATTGCATTATCGCGAAGTAGACTTGTCGCCCACAGCTTCGGGAACGTAGGCTGCGGGGAGCCTCGAGCATTTTATTACCGCTCAACAGCCAACAAGCTTGCAGCATTAGCCGATGAGAATGTAGCGGACCACAAGCTCCGCCCATCGGCCACCCTGTTTTAAACGGCTCTTCCTCTACCATGCTGGTTGTTCAAGTGTGGCACATTTTTAAGCAGTTTTTCTCAGACGTTTGTCTAATAAGGCAGGCGGGCACCGACAAGTCGCAAGAGAGATCAACGATACAGACGCTATTCGTGTCCTTTTATTGGCATTAAGGAGGAACCCCGACAAAAGGCATTGCGGCCGGATAATCCGAGCCGTTGTGTTGACCTTTCTACACGCAACGGGGCCACCGGGCAAGAGAGGTGGGCAGTCGAGATGGGCTCCATGGACCCCGCAATGGCCGCGGGCGTCCGGAAGAAATGGGTCGAAACGAAACGTACGACGTTTAGATGCGTCGAAGAGGCCCGACAAAACCACTCGCGCAGACTGCCCGAGTGGGAAGGGGCCTCGAAACGACAGTCCGCCATGCCGGAAAACTTTGTACACCCCTCCCGATTGTCTCGACGGCATCCTCCGATGCGTCACGGCATGAACCCCGCGCATTACGACGAGAATCTTCCGCTACGTGCATCGTTCCGCACGTTTTACCTATGTACACCGAGACGCCTCGCACCGTCCCGAGCCAGCACGAGTGTTTCTCACTTCCGCTGCTTGCTCGTGTTTGCGATCGTCTTTATGGAGTTTATCGTATTTACAATAACAATGATGAGAAGAAAAAAAAAAGAAAAAAAAAAAACACTTTAGCAGAACGGAGAAGCGGTGGGGTCTTTCGTCTTGAAGACGTCCTTCAGCGACTTGATCGCTTGGTCCGCGTCGCACAGCAGTGCATCCGAGATGATCGCGGACGGCGGCGGCATGATCTGCGGGGCGGGGCTCGGCGTGGGGACCACGGGGCTCGGCAACGCAACCGGTAGAGGGACTGCGACGGGGGATGGCCCATCGACCGGGGCGGGAGAAACGGGCGGTCGTGGCTGCGGTCGCCGCTGGTAGCTGCTGTAGCCGCTCGGCCTGTCCCCCTCGCTCTCGTACGAGCTCAGTGGCGAGGCGTAGTCCATTCGGTTCTTGCGGGCCACCAGTCCCCCTCGCGGATTCCGGACGTTCTTGCTCTTCTGCCGCGGATCCCGCTTTGGCGGAGGCGGAGGCGGCGGTTTCGTGTCAACAGGTTCTGTGACTTCCATCTCTTCGTCCTTCTTCACGGCGGGACTACTAGAGTCTGTCGTCGTCGTCTGCTGCTGCTGTTTTTGCTGCATCTGCTCCAGCCGTCTCGCCAGGCGCGGGTCTATCCTCACGATGGGAGGGACGGCTGTTCCTCCGTTCGCGTGTGCGGAGCTTGCCGCCATTGCAGCCGCTTTCCGTGGGTCCATTTTTGGGGCCATCGGTTGTACCTGGGGAGGAAGCCGGTGCACTTCGGGCGCAGCAACGGGAGTTTTCTGCGGTTCCACTGCGACAACCGTCCTTTTTTCCGGCGGGGGTTGCTGCTGCTGCTCGAGGTGACGCGCCATGCGCGGATCTCTTCTGCTCACTCCGACGGGTTTGGGTGGCGGCGGCGGGGGTGGCGGAAACGGAAGCTCCGAGATCGAAGGCTTCGTGACGGCGGGCTTTGCGATGGCGGCAGGCTTGGGCGCTTCCGGCGGCAAGTTGACGACATACTTGGCGAAACGCGGGTCGCTCCGGAGCTTGGACTGGGGCAGGGAGCCGCCTCGCGCGACGTCGTCGTAGTTTGGCAGCGCTCGCAGGATCGACACTAGCCGGTACGGCGCGTCTCCGTCCTTCGACTCGACGAACGTGACTTCCGTCTTGGGAGGCGGGGGCGGCGGCAGCTTTTCTCGGAGCCTGGGGTCTCTCGACGACTGCGGCGCATCCGTCGGCGCTTTGGGGAGCTGCTGCACTTCGGCGCGGGCGCGCCGGGGGTCGCGGCTGGCGGGTGGCGCCGGGGCGGGCGGTGTCGGGACGGGGGCGGACTCGACGGCCGGGGTCGTCGCCGACGCGGGCACCGAGGAGAAGAGGTGCTTCCAGAAGTTTGTCTGCGATTGGCTGGGGACTTGCTGCTCGATTCTGCTCATCATCTCGGCGAAGTTGATGGTTCCCGGGGATGGGGCTGCAGCGACGGACGGCGTGGGCAGGAGCGGTGGCGCTGCCGTGCCGCCCGGGCACTTGGCGGGTGCGCTGCTCTCCTCCACCGGCTGTGAAGTGGGAGGGGAAAAAAAGAGGTGAGAATCCTTCTATGCAACAAACAGTAATTAAAGAGATATATTGCTCCGAGCCTACATTTATTTTCTCTTTCTCTGTAAAAAACGCAGTTAAAAAAAAAAAAAAACGCTTTACAAAACATTTTAAAAGGTTTTTCGTTTCACCGACTAGAGCGGTCGAGATGACAGCAAAAAATTGACCGCATCCCCACGTGGTGAATGATGTTGCTTGGGGCGAAGCTCTGGTGCTGCTTGTCTGCGTAGACGCCGAGCCGCAGCATGCCGAGCCTTTTCATTCATGTCAGTAGGAGAATGTGTGGTTTTCTTCTTTTTCTTTTTTTGAGCAGACAGATGGGATGGCATCTCAGAACCCCCTACTCTTTTTTTTCTTCTTTTTCTTTGAGCCTTTTCATTCATGTCAGTAGGAGAATGTGTGGTTTCTTTTTTTAAGCAGACAGATGGGATGGCATCTCAGAACCCCCTACTCTTTTTTTTCTTCTTTTTCTTTGAGCCTTTTCATTCATGTCAGTAGGAGAATGTGTGGTTTTCTTCTTTTTCTTTTTTTTTCTTCTTTTTCTTTTTTCATAATTTTTTTCATCTTTTTTTTTCCAATTTTTTTTTTCCCTACACGAGCACGTGAGCATGTGCTCACGTGCTCGTGAGCACGTGATCTCACGAGCAGAAGCACGAGCACCCGACGCCGGCCTACGGCGGACAACGGACGGCGGACGGACATGGCCAGTCCCTAAGGAGCTTCGCCTCTAAAAATCCATTCGACCATGTAATCATGAGGCATACCGTAAGGTTCACAATGAAAGCCGCCTCCCAGACTGCCTATCCTGCCTTTGCGGTTAGATATTATTTGACAAAAGACCACCAAAAGGGGTGCATGGCTGCTCTCATCACTGAAACGGGTGGCAGCTTTTGCCACCTAGCCCCTAGCGGCAGTAGCAAGAGGCGCATAAACTACTTAATAATGCGGGCAATTGCTCGCAAAGTGGCTGGCTATTGCAAACAAAACCAATAGCTGCACAAACACCTCGTTTGCAAACTGCTTTTGCAAACAAAGTGTGTGGGAGGCACTTCCACGGCTCCATACGCTTTGTTGTAGCAGCACCCCGCACCGGTCTACGGTTTAGATGTGACTTTGGCCGACTCTGCAGCGAAACAAATTTTTGGGTAGTGTCTCTACACTGCAATCTAGTATTTTGCGCGAAAAAACGAACGAGTTCTCCGGGACGTCGGCACCTTTACGAGCCACGGACAACCACCCACCGTCTGCTCCTGCAGCTTTTTGAGCACGGCCGTCAGCGGCTGGTCGTCGTCGTAGTCCTCGTCGTCATCACTGCTCCCGACGTCCGCAGCCACAGCCGCCGCGGCTTTCTTCTCCTCCTCCAACACCTCGGTGCCCTTCGACCCCTGCTCCTCCTTCTCCGCCTCCGCCGGATGGGTCGGAGACTCCGCGGCCAGAGCCCCGCCCTCTTCGGCGGCCCGCTGCTCCTTCTGCTGTTGCTGAATCCGGAGGAACAGCTGGCGTTGGCGCCACGGCAGGTTTGGCGGGAGACCCTTCCGCTCCGACGGCTGCCACATCTCGTCGTCGCTGTTGTTTGCGTCCTTCTCCGCGTCGTCGCCGCCGCCTTGCCTCGACGGACTCTGCGCCGAGTCTTGGTCGACCAGGTCCAGTCCCGGGATCGCGGTCTGCTGGGGAGGAAGCGGCGAAGAGCGTGAGCCCTCAAATTCGGTCAGTGTCAGGCCGGGGATGGACTGTTGTTGGTGTTGCGACGGCGGCGGCGGTGGTTGCTGCTGCTGCTGCTGCTGGGGGGGTGGGCTCATTGACCGGTCTTGGTTTGGATCGAAGAAGACTCCCATCTGGGGCATGCCATCGGAGCCCATGGAACGGGGATCGCCGATGAAGGAAGGACCTGCAACGCAAACGGCAAACCGCAATGAAACCTAACGAGCGTTTGGAATGCTGAAGGTAAGTGAAGGACTGCTTATAATCAGGGTTCTGGGTTTTTGTTGAATACCGATGATCCCCGAAAATTAACTCCCCGAGAGGGTTTAATCGAAATCGGGGAATACCGAAAAACCCCGAATTCAAGTATTCAGGTCATGTGTGCACATAAGGTTGAAGAATCTCCTCCCAATAGCCTACCATAGATTTTTTTTTTTTACTCCTAAATTTTGCATTCAAAGTTACCGAATTTGTGGGAAAAAATAAATCTTGAAAAAACACCCCCAAATCTGTAGAAAAAAATAAACCCCGGACAAACACCCCCAAATTTGTGGGAAAAAATAAACCCTGAAAAAACGCTCCCAAATTTGTGGGAAGAAATAAATCCCCCCAAAAAACACCCCCAAATTTGTGGCAAAAAAAGAAACACCCTGGGATCTGTGGGAAAAAATAAACCCAGAAAAAACACACCCCAATTCGAAAAAAAATACACCATGAAAACATGAAACCCAACTTATAATGCTCTGTTGATGCAACGGAGGGTCTTTGAAAACCTGAAAATGTATATTAATAAATTCTGTGGCATCCTAAGTGGAAATTTGGGCCAGTTGGTTCACGGTCAGAATACAAAGCGGCAAAAAAAAAACCACTGAGCAAAGAGGAGAGTAAACAGGCCGAGGCGCATCCTACCGTAAAATACCGGGCGAGCGCCCACTCAAACTTTGGAGATAATCGCAAAAAAATGGGGGATGGGCGCTTGTCCGGTCATCAATTTTACGTATAAATGTACTGTGCATATTTTCTCAGATCTTACAAATTTGGTAATGGGCGCTTAATGTGGAATGGGCGGATCCGCGGTATTCTACGGTAAGTGCAAGCAAAGGAAAAGGTACAAGAGCAAGCACAACACTTAGAGCCATTGACAAGGGTACAAGAGCACCCTCAACAATGGAAGTGTTGTTCGAAACAATGTGCACATGCTTACAGCCCCGGCCTTGCTCACACTCACGATGAAACAAAGTCCACTCGAGACTTTGTTTCATCCATTCTCATGTTCCTGGCACTTATTGGGCTCGCTCGATTAACTTGCTCCAGCCTGCACCAGTGCAGAAAAGTGAAGCGCAGTGCAGGAAAGCGCAAGATGGTGCACTTCCGCCACGTGTTTTAAGGTAGGCTACGCTCATGAATAAAACTGAGCGTAGCTGGGGCAAGCGATGTAACTAAAACAAAACCATTCTTTTTAAAAAAAAAAAGGGGGTGTCTGCTTCTAATTAGCACACTACATAGTTTGTGCTTTGAAAAAAAACGGACATACCACTGAATGTGCCTTATGAGGTGGAGAGGGTTGTTCCTTAAAAACCGAAGGGGTAACCGAGGGGTTAACCTTGGGGCCTACCCAGCCGATCGTTCCCTAGACCCATACTGAACCCATGTCGGCTTCTCCCCATGCAGACAACACACGTCCACATACAGAACGGCAGGGGAACACCTGGCACATCCCGATGACGGCCCCCGGGCACCCACACCTACCTTGGTCCTGAAGGGGCGGCGAAGAGATGTCCGGCGAGCAGAAACCGCCGGGGGGGTGGGGTCCGGCACCACCCATGGGCATGGGCCCCGGCCCAAACCCTTCGTCCAGGCACAGCGGGAGGGGCCCCATGCCGGGGTGGTGGGGCGGCGTGCCGCCCGCCATGGGCATGCCCCGCACCGGGGAGCATTGCAGGGTGTCCATGTAGAAGCTCGGCCTGCAAGCACCCCACAACCTCTCAGACGGGCTTCTGGGCGAACGGTTGCGACGGAAAGGAAACAAGGTCTGCAGTCGTATTTCGATCTGTCAATCAAATTGTTATGTGCAAGACAGACCCCTTCCAGAAGTCGGAGCGACCTAGTGTCATCACAAAAACAGTTTGCACAAAGGACAAAGCACAAGCAGAAGGATGGACGGGACAAGAGAGTGCTTGTCCTGTCCGGTCTTCTACTAATCCTTTGCGCCAAATGTCCTTGTGATGTTTAACTAGGCCGTCGACTTATATCATCTGTCGCAGTCTATCCGCCGCCGCCCGAGACACAACCTGGTGGTGAGAGTTTGACACAGATGCACGAGGTGCCTACACTTTAATGCGATTTTTCAGGGGACGTTTACCGTATTTACTCTAATCTAACGCGCACTTTTTTTCCGGAAAAATTGGTCCCAAAATCGCATGCGCGCTAGAATCGAGTACGTCCCAAAACTGCAGTACCATAGCGCCATCGACAAAATGGCCGCTCCATTGCGCACTGAGAGGCTTAGAGCGTAGCCAGCGCTTAGCGTAGTCGTGTGTTTCTTGCGTTCGTATGAGCATGGAAGTTCCCACTGCAAAGACACACCGCGTTCATCATGATGCTGGATTCAAAAGAAAAGTGATATTGTGCGCGGAGAGCGATGGAAATCGGGCCGCATCAGGTGCGTTTAGTGTTCCAGAAACTTGCTTGCGGGACTGGCGCAAGCAAAAAGAAATGATTTCGGCCAGCAAGTTTCAAGGATGAAATGCTTTGGGCCGTTGACAGCGACAAGGAGTCGTCCGACAGCGATGACGAGTGATGCATACCGCCCCACGGGCGCTGCCCCGGACCGGCGTCGTGATAACGACCTTGCCGTCGAAAGACGGCACCGTTCATTTCATTGCAAGATTGACGCATTTGGAATAAACCTTCGTTGTTCCAAGTGAGAAAAAGTTTCATTTCTGTATCCAACCTACAAAATCTGGTGCATACCGCCCCACGGTATGCACCACAATCGAGGTCATCGCATTTTTTTTTTTTTGGACCTCGAAAAATGGGTGCGCGTTACAATCGAGGGCGCGTTAGATTCGAGTAAATACGGTAAGACTGTTCAAAAGAAACAATAATTGAAAATACCCGGGTTGAATATGATTGGGCTAGACTCCATAGCCGAGGGTATAGAGCCGTTTCCTCCATCCACTAATTCATTATGAGCCTCGAGCTCTTTGTGGAACACTGCAAGGACATTTCCTGACAGTTGCCGGTGCAGCCTTTCATTCATTCATTTATTTATACCCTTAAAGTGCCCATTGGGCTTTACATAAGGGGAGGCAAATAAAATACAACAAATTCAAAACAATAAAAAACTCAAAAGGTTGCTACTGCAAGTGCAGCTCTGAAGCTAGGTAATTCCTCAATGGTGACAATGCTACCGGGAAAGGAATTCCCGTGGGAAGCGGCCAATTCAAGGGGTGCTCTCACCTCGGTGGGAAGCCCATCTGGGGCGGTCCCCTGGGGGGGCTCATCATGGGGGGGCCCTGCTGGGCGAAGGGGACCCCCGGGGGTCCGGGGGGTCCGCCGAGGAACTGCATGCGCCACGACTCGGCAGCCTCCTTCACGTGCCGCGGGGGCGAGCCCAGCAGGGAGGGCCTCTTGAGCATGTGGGGCGGGCACCCCAGGAACTCCTCCTCCCCCGGTGGGGGACCCCCCTCGCCCCGGTCCTCCCCGCGCTCCGGGGGTCCGCGCGGGTCCCCCCTGTCCTCGGGGGGTCCCATGTCGCCCTCCCCACGGTCCGGCGGTCCGCCGTTGTCTTCTTCCATGCGGGGCGGACCGTGGCTGTTGTCCAGGTACTGCGTCGGGAAAGGGTGTGGCTCAGAAACCGCTAGACACTTTACCGAGTTCAGTCTCGCCACCTAGTTTGCTGTCGCCACCTAAATATGCGGCTTCTCAAACTGAGTTCTTCAGAAACCACTCTGAGTAAACTGTTTTGCTTAGAGGCACCAAAGCACCACAGAAGGCACAGATGCCTTCTGTTGTGCTTTGGCGCAGCCAAAACGCGATGACACAAGGCAACGAGCATGTGCTGGAGGCATCTTCCTTTCACCTTGGGCTCGAAAAAATGCTGACAATGTTATAAGCAGACATTTCTCATAGATAGTATTTAAATTCCCTCTCGCACATACAGGGAAATGCTCATTCTAGTTATACACGGATCGGAAATGTTCCCGTGCTACCCAGCAGGTAACATCAATGTCTTCCCTCATAGTAAGCGGTCACAAGCAGTTCCAACGAGACGATGGCACTCGCGTGCAAGCGCGTGAGCCAGCCCTATTAAGAACTCCAAGAATGCATGTTTCAGAGTCACCGAGACCGTACGCTCGGACGTCGGCACGGCAAGAGGAAGGGAACCCCCAGCTTACCCTGCCGAGGAGGCGCTGCGTCTCTTCCGTCAGAGGCTGGTGGGAGAAGCGGCAGCTGGCGTCTGCAAAGCACTTGGCCCCCGTGTGGAAGAACTTGCAGGGGAACTCCTGGTGCATGAAGGAGCAGTGTTCCCCGCGAGCACAGTACCCACTCAGGTAGAACTTGCACATGTCGCGCTTGCGTGCCTGAGGTGCATCGTGGGAGAACGGGCACTCGGCCCCCTGCAACGCACGCGGAAGGAGGGAGAGACGTCGAGCGAGGAATGCTGTTGGTCCCGCAGACACAGGAATGTCTAGGGTGGTTACCGAAGCTACGGTCGGGGTTGTACGATAAAACGCCACTCGAATGAACCCCATTTGCACAAACTATTCAGAAGAACAAACTTGTTAAAGTCTCCAGCAAAATTTTACGGCATCCAATGCATTTAGTTGAGGGAACCTTCACTTAATCAACCTTTTTTTAGGGGTTCCTCGAAGTTTGCTCTAGTGGTATTTCACTGAAATGAGCACAACGTGGGCACCGGTGTAAAATTTTGCGTCCAAAATCCCGAGTGCCTTTTTTTTTTTCTTCTTCAGCTGAGGCTTTGCAGAAGGTCTAAATTCTAGAGTTTCCCTATGTGGGACGCATAAGACTCCCGGCATCGCCAGCCAGCTTCTCGCGAACAGACTCTGCTGAGATTACTTTTCCAACTTTTCCAATCACTTTCTAGGAAATAAGAGCACAGAAGATAAGTGCCCATGCTCCAAACATTAGAGGTTCTGACCTCACCTAAGAACCTGCACAACTCATGCACCTTTCAAAGTTACGGACACGGACGTGTCAATTTTGACAAAACTAAACTTTGGGTGTTTTCATCCCGAACCAACCTAGGGCATTTGGGATAGCCCGGCAAGGGATAAAGAATTAGTAGTTGGAACCACCCAATAACCTGAAATGTACAACCGAAAGCTTTGGCAGCTGAGGTGGCTACGTCGCTCCCAACTGCTTGCAACAGACTGCGACTCAATAGCTAACTCCAGTCGGGCCCAAAGACGCCTTCCCTGCCGTCAGAGGTCGGGGCCCCACGCACCTTGACGCACTTGGACTCGAGGTAGAACTTGCAGACGGAGCGTGACTTGGAACCGTCCCCCCCTCCGCCGCCGCCCCTCTTGTTGCCCCTGGCCCCCCCCATGAGCTTCTTCCTCCTCTTCTTCTTGGGGGGCCCCCTCCGCATGTCCATGGGGTGGGGCTTGCCGCCCCTGCCCCTGTGGGCCCCCCGGCCCCCCTGTGGGAACCCCTGGTGGGGGGGACCACCCATCCCCTCCTGGGGACATTCGGGGCCCCCCGGACCCCCGTCGGGCGAGTTGCAGCCGCGGGGGGACCTGGGAGGAACGGACACCACCACAAATGCAACGAGACGAGAGACAAACGGCGGTGGGATCCTGTGCTTTAAAAGCACGAGAACTGCCAGAAAGAGTTGTGCGAGTATTTTGTGCAGCACACTTATAACAAACTTCCGTCATAACAGACTTCCGTCGTAACAAACTTCAGTTATAACCAACTTCTGTCAAAACCAACTTCTGTTATAACAAAATTCTGCGATAACACTTATGTAATCAAATTTTTCTTATAACTTCTGTAATAACAAAATTCTCTTATACCAAACTTCTGTCATAACAAAGTTTTATTCAAACCAGCACATGGTAGAAACAAAAAATGTTGAACGAGGCTCACCACATTTGAATGTAGGCTCACTTATAACTCCCGATACAACAAGCACGTTAAGCAAAACTCAGTCATAAGTGGGTTGCACCGTAATCCCCTTTTGAAAAATTCACTTCAAACGGCCCATAAAATGTCACGCTCAGCGTCACAGCATGGGTGCCATTTATCGCGCAAGAACATTATCTGTGCCCCATCGTTTGCTCAGCTCCCCACATAAAGTGCCAATCGACCACCTACGCGCCCTAAAGGGAAGTAGATGCGATGACATTGCCACGACCCATTCAAAGTTCACAGAGACAACGGGACAATGGAAGGCGACCGACACCGTGCAGACGGCACCGCATGCAAGTGCGCTTGACCCCGTCAAATGGTGCGTCTTACGTGTCGCACGAACGGGCTCGCAAGAGGCGGTCCTCGTTACGCATCTCCTCTAGCACTAGCGCCCTCAACTGCGCATACGCCAGCCTCTCCTCGCAGGGCGTCAGGCTATAAAGAGAAGGGAGACGGGCGGTTGCAGTTCCGAGATTACAGCAGTCCCACCCGGTCTGTCAATGGCTGTGTATGTTTCGAGTGTGATCGACCAACAACCGGCAACCGTTCGCGACGAGAAACCACGCTGGCGTCATCCATGAGGGAGCCCCGGAACGCTGCCCATCTGCATACGACTAGACCGAAGGCTTTGCAGTATTTGCGAGATCAAATCTATGCAATGTCTATAATGAGTGGATGGCTTATGACGTTAAAATTATATAGTGCGGACGATGGTAGAACGACGCGTAAAGTATGTGGCTGCCCGATGCCAGTGCCTGAATGTTTTCTCGTCAAGAGCAGTCCCAGGCGGTTATTAGGGAGTTTTAGAATAGCGCACGCTAAAGCTTTGCGTACGCAAAGAATAGCGTCGTCGCCACTGCGCATGCTCCGAACGCAAACCAGGTTTTGCGCTTTGCGTGCGCAATTTTAGCATGCGCTATTTCTCGGAAATAGCGTGCGTACGCAAAGAGTCTTTGCGCTTCTCCAAGGAGGATTTGTGATGAGAAGTTGGCTAAAGCCAAGACGAGCACAGCTGCGGCCGCTTTGGCGGCGTCGTGAGTGCGATGGCGGCGGCATCCTCGCGACTGTGATTTTCAATACGGGACAACATTGTACTCGAATTGGCAACGATCACCGGCAACTTGACGCTTGTGACGCGCTAACATTTCTCGGCGAAGGTACGATGTGCGAAGGTCAGTACACAAGACCTCTCTTGCCGAGGCGACGCAAGCGGACATGACCGGTCAACCGCTCGCGTCGCATTCTCATGTTTAAACAAATCTAAAAAGGTACTAGGACCAAAAAACTTGTTTTTTTCTAAAGGTACAGCATTTCGTGTGTGAAATAAAAATTGTGACTGTATCTTGGTGGCGTTGCAAGCGCGAGATGCTTGGGCTTTTGCGTCGCAACGGAGAAACGCTATTCTAAAACTCTCTCGCGTCACGTGCGCTAATACAAGCGCTAAATTTAGCGCTAGCGTGCGCTAAAATTGCGTACGTTATTCTAAAACTCCCTATTATGCGGTCTGTCCCACTCAAACATGTGAACCAGCCATTAATGGCAGTTGACCAAATACAGAATTCAAGATTCCAAACAGGAACAGCTTAGAAGTGTTAGATAGATGTTGAGTGTTAACCAAGGGTGTGCTACCAGGAAATAGGCGAGCAACCACATTTGGCGCGTCTGCAGGCCGCGTTTGTTGAACGTCTGCCCAGCGGGACTGAGCTGTTACGGTCAACCTCTGCCCACTCGGCACATTGTTCAGTTGCTCGGTGTATTGGGCAAATGAACAAAGGGCGAGAGTTGACCCAGTGCTGCAAGTCGTTGTGTGGTGAGTGCCAGCGACGACTCACAATGCTGGTTCTACAGGGTGATTCAAGGAGCGGCCAGGCTCTTTAAATCGACCGCAAAATTCGGTTTCTTAACCTATCGCGCTACGACTTCGTGCAACGTTGCCCACAGATGGTGCATTTTTTTTGTAAAATTTGCAAAGAGCGAACTTACCTAAGGAAAAAAGAAAAAAAGAAAAAGGTTTAGCTCCTATGGAAATGCAACGAAGCCACCGGTCTTCAAACTATAGGGCGCCCTATGGTTTGAAGACCGGTGGCTTCGCTGCGTTTCCATAGGAGCTAAGCCTTTTTCTTTTTTTTTCTTTTTTCTTCAGGTAAGTTCGCTCTTTGCAAATTTTACAAAAAAAATGCACCATCTGTGTGCAACGCTGCACAAAGTTGTAGCGCGATAGGTTAAGAAACCGAATTTCGCGGTCGATTTAAAGAGCCTGGCCGCTCCTTGAATCACCTAGTATGTGGCAATATGGCCTCGGTGGGCCACTGAAGTGTAGTTTGAGATCATACTTTTAGGGCACAAACTCAACCTATGTGCCCTAAGCGTCCTAAAAAAAAGAAAATCAAAATCACAACCATGCGTGGCTTTTTCTTTTTAAAAAAAAAGCCACCAAACATTGCATCGTGCTCCTTCTCCGAGATCTCGGAAAAGTTGCGTAACGGGACGTTGGCTCACATTTTCGACAGAGAAAAATCCCATGCATGATTGTAATTATTTCTTTTTAAGATGCTTAGGCTGCACAGTTTAAGTTTGCCCCATAAACATATTATCTCGAAATACTAAGTTTAGAAGGTGAGAACATTGGTGGAATTATGCGTTACTGAAAGAACACATGCGGGGGGGACGGGGAGATGACACATTTTGCGTGTCCGTCCCTGCGTTTATTCTTTCAGTAATGTATAATTCAAAATACACTTTAGTGCCCCTTCAGCACTTTGACTGTGTGACATACCACAACCAAGAGCAACCACGGGAGGCGTCGCTAACCGTCAAAGGGTTAACTTGCCTAGTAGCTACAGCTGCCGCTCGGAACCAAACGAGACAGAAGACCCGCCCACTCACTGCATGAAGCCGTCGTCGTACGGTCCCGGGGACCCGAATTCCCTCGGAGGCATGGGTCCGCCATGGGGGTGCTGGTGGTGGGGCTGCGGGAGGTGGGGGTGGTGTCCCCCCCGCCCGCCGCCGCGGTGGCCCGGGTGCTGCCCGCCGCCGGGGTGGTGTCCCAGCGGCACGTTCGACTCCGGCGGAAACCACACAGTGTCGTCCACCATCCGATCGTGGTCCACGTAGTGCGCCCGCTTCTGCTGCACAGTGGAGACGGAGGGAGCGGTGAGACAGCCGCGATGCCGACATTCCGCGACGGTTCCTCGACGATTCTCCGACGATTTCAGGCTTTTCATGGTGAACATGGTGGAAAAGACAGGTCCCACATCAAGCGTGCGTGAGATGCCGGAACATTATTGAAGGTAACATTCCGGCATCTCACGCACACTAGAAAATTTCAAAAACTGCGGTAACGACTTCACCATGTTGCCCGAAATGTATGTGCCACTTAGCTCTGCTCAAAGGCAGACGTTCCCAACGTGTCTTCTCTCGACGCAGCCAAACGACGCATTTTGGGGAAGACCTCGAGATCTCGATTAACCCCTGTTTAACAACAGCAAAAACTACCTCATTCATCTCATTAGGAAGTGAATGGTGAATTCCCCTTGTCGATTTGGAGCAGTGACCTATATTTCGGACAAAGCGGGTCATTTGAGTTAAGCACAAATCGCCTCAACCTAAACTTGATGGCTGCCCTTTCCATCAACCTTACTGTGCAGAGCAAAAACGCGTGGAGCTGGAAAAAGTCATGCTCGACGACGCAAACCAATTTTCTGTGTGCCACCCATTGTTTGAGCGAGCTATTTCAATGTGGTGCCTGAAAAAGATTAGCGGAAGACAATGTGGCTCATCCTGATCACTCTGTAGAAGTTGCAACTCCGGCATTATGATGCTACAATCAAATTTAGAATAGACGCACACCTGACGCTGGCTCTAATGCCCCCGATTCCCGAGGCTCACTATTTCAAAGCAGCAACCCTCTGCAAACGCCAAACAGTAAGTAAGCTGCCAGCCCGACATGTCGTGCTCGGACCCCTCCGACTTGGAAACTTACGTCGAAATAGTCGTCCTCCTGAAAGAGAAGTTTCGAAGACCTAATGCTAACTGCTTGCCACTTCAATCCGGCGTTACCAAAATCCTACTGCCATCATTGCAGCTGCACCTTGCTATAAGATTATAAACACAAGGCCTTCCATTCCAGCTAAGAAATACTACAACATTCGGAGAGTCGTGCAAATCAAGTTTGAACCAAATACAGCGGCGGGCTTTTTAGAGAATATAGTGCGGTTACTGATTACTGCACATTTCAGGCTGCCAGAGTGACAACATTCGTCACCCTGATGTGCGATACTTGGCACACTGACAAATATTGTCGCTCATACATCTATAGCCCAAGAACCAGACAAGAGATACTTGAATGCCGGGGTAACTTACACTCGAATATTCATCCTGAAAACAAGGATGTGCAATGGAACTGGCACTTCAAAGTAGATCCAACATGGATGCATGATTTAGGCGAGTCGGCACAATTACGAAGCACAAAAAAAACTAGCTTGGAGGAATACTAGGGCGGGTAGAAAGAAACCAGCACTGACTTTCAAATAACCGTTTTCTGTCTTCATTTTAATTTTATTTACATGTTCTCCGGAACAAACAGTACTCGGTTAAAAATCAGTGTTGTTTCTGTCCATTTCTTCAGCCTGTCCCTGTGTTTCTTCATGCCGTTTCCTTAGCTGCTTTTTTTTGTCATTTGAGCCAGAGATTTCCATATGAAAGAACCTACTCTAGGGAAACACTTACACTGGAATAGTTGTCCTATACATAAAAAAGAAGGAAAATGTAGTGTCGCTTTGCTTTGTGCCCAACAATATACAGCTACACAGAGTGATTTTGGCTGAATGCACCTAAATTGGAGGAAACTTACACTTGAGTATTCGGACTGTAAACAAAATGATATAATAGAGAATCAGCCATGCGCATCTAAGCACGGCTAATTTGAAAGGGTCGACCAGCTGCATCCATCTCCTCTAGAAAATTTTTTTTTTTTAGAACAAAATCCTAGCATTTGCACTCAATCCTTAGATCTGAAAAAAATGTGTACTCCGAAAATAATTTTTATTAATTTCCAATTGGGCTAGACGACCAAACTTTACGCAAGTTATGCCGTTTTTGCACGCCAACTTCTAGTTTCCACTCCGAGATACGTCGGAATAAAAACAAACATTCAATTCAGGTTCCTCAACCCGTGGCGACTTACGCTGGAGTCGTCATACTGGAAATAAGTTGCGAGAAAGTTGGCTCGCTCCACGACACTTCCCGGCAAGCAAGGAAAACCGGCAAACAGAAAATTCTTCCGACAACTCACGCTCCAATCGTCATACTGGAAATAAATCGGATTATGCAGGTTAGTCTAAGCCGAGACACAGCAATAGTAGAGTTAGACGTCCCAACAGATAGCAGCACAGAGTGTGAATTGAACCCTGTGCCTGCAACAACTTACGCTCCATCTGTCATACTGAAAGAGATGGACGCAGTGAAGCCAGAGTCACTTGTCATTTCCCCACACCTATCTTTTGCTAAAGTTTCCGGAGAGAGGTTGTATCGCAACGGGTGCAAGGGTAGCGACTTACGCTCCAGTATCCATACTGAAATTAAGGATACAAGCAAACGACCAGGTGACCCCCTTTTCACTGCTCGGCACGACAGTCACCGCCGTCGCGGTCGCATAGTGAGTGGAAGGTGGCACCCACCTTGGGTTCTCCTCCTTCGGGGTCCTTTTTGCGCTTCTTGCGCTTGCGCTTCTCTAGCTTGGGGAACGGGGGGTGCAGGCCCAGGGGGCCTCCCTGAGGACCTCCCTGGAGGCCTCCCTGGGGGCCTCCTTGGGGAGGCAGGGGGGGACCCTTGCGCACGGGGCCCTGGGCCCCCGGACCGGCCGGCCCCTTGGACGCCGCCGTACCTGAAGACGACCCCAAAAAGTGACGCATTTCGATTGTGCAAGGGACGCCTTTACTCGCTTCTGCGCGTTTGTTTCTCCATTCGGACGTTAATAAGAAGAACTGACCGTATCTCTGGCATTTTCCAAAGCTGTTCTAAGTGCGCAGCATTTATAGGGCCCCTTTGTGCTCCTCTCACGGGCACGGTGAGGAGGCCGCTCGAGGGCACGTTGAGCGGGTTCCGCGAATATATAAAGCCGTGACACTGTTGAGGCCCTGTGCCACGGACGCAAGAATTCTAAGGCTGGCCCTATAAATGCTGTCATTTAAAATACTCTTATTTAATCGGTAGACAGAGTTGCTCGTTTTTACTAGTCACATGAGGGTCCATGTGTGATAAATGCCAAACGATTATGCCAAAGAGCGTTACATGTGCATTAAAGCAGTTTTAAGACTTCCCCTTTTATTTTATGAAGTCTAGAAATTCATGAATCATCTTCTATGCTTCTCGCTCCTATATGAGGCATGCAACCTTTTCCTCTTTTGCACTGAGAAAGGAAAGAAATATTTGTTGCCCTCCTTCTCCTCGGCACAAAGAGGGGAAAGGGGACGAGACTAACTGTGCGTTTTATATAAAAGCGGAACGCGAGTGCGAGTAATTTGGGGATTTTTAGATTCTGTGAGGTAGGCTGATCAGATTAGAGCCCTAAAAGACAAAGTAAAAATTCATGCACCCTCGTGTCGAAGATGACTGAAAATCCTAGCCATAAAAAACAAAGTGAAAAATCATGCACCCTTATGCCGAAGATAACTGGAAACACCAGTTATCTAGGTGTTCATTTGGTCCCATTTTTTAGGCAATTAGACAATGCATCCGAGATGAAAATAATGCGCGTGACTGGGTGTTTTCTAAAAGCCTAAAGGACTAAAAAAAATATGAAACACCAATATTTCCTTTGATGACAAAGAGAGCGACTGCTTACCTTTGGCCGGCTGATCATCGCTGTCCTCCTGACCAGAGTCGATGATCTCTCCCTCTTCCAGATCGGCCTGAGACACCGGGTCATCTGGATCAGTGCCACCGCTGTAACCAAAAGTTTTCCGTTTCAGAAGCCATCGCTAAGCCGTAGCCATGTCTTAAAAGATTTTCTGCCCATAGTTAGGAGGCTCGATATCTGTTTACCGTCACTCAACGAACGAGAATCAATCCTTTTGCGTACCACTGTGCAAGCGGAAATGAATATGTCGGGACAGTTGACAAGCCAAAGTCGGAAAGAGCACACAGCAGTACCCAGGAGCACCAAATGGTCTTAACACGATTTGCACGCGCATTAAATGATAGTTTGACTAAACAAGCGATAAGAAAACGGCCGTCCAGGCTGTTCTGGTCGTTTCAGCACAATTCCAGTTGCAACGCTGACCATAATAATCTCATGTGCGAACAAAAAGAACTGTTTGCACCTAGGTGAAATGTCACTTCATGTGCATAAGATTGGTGTGCAAGGATGCAGTGTTCCCCAAGAATTCTGCACATTCCTGTCATCTCACTTAACATGTGCAGCCTTTTGCCTTTAAGAAATGAGTACTATTAGTTTTGCTAATCCAGTGATGACCCCCTCTCAACACCTAAACACTATGCATATTCTTTAACTTTTGTGACTTTCCTCGTCCCCCACAGTCACTATGACAATCTCATAGAAAACAAGCAGACCACGGGCCCTACAAAGTGCTTCGCTCAACGTTGCCAAGGTGCTGACAATGTCCCTAGAAAATGCAAATAGTAAAGGTTTGTGGAGGCGGCGACGACCTACTTTTTGCGCACCACTTCCTGAAGAGTTTTGTAAACGGAATGTATGTGCGACGGAACGCTTGTCTAGTTTCCTTCAAACATGTATTTTCCTGTGGACAATCAACAGGCTTGTTCAAATATGCACAACTCCTCATGCAAAACTAGTTTTTTTTCGTTTTTTTTTCTTCTCTTGGTTAGGCATTTTTAGTCTCTCCTACCCACTGGTCCCTCTAACTTCTGCCCTTTCATTTACTTAATCTCCTTTTATGAAGGGCTGGGAAGTACAGTGGGGAGTTTGCCTACATGGCAGGCTGGAAAGAACATTTTTGTATCATCTACTACGACTAAGAGCAGACCTTGCGACAGCTGTTGTCATTCCAACAGAAAATGAGATGTCAATTTTTTTTTTTTTTTCACTTGTTCAGTAAGGGTCTTTTAATCCTACAGTTGATTGGAACACTTGGTATTTTCACTGCAATTTTTAAAACCACTTATGTCTTTGAATGTGGACAATTTTCAATGTCCACATTCAGAGAGTCGCTTGCTAGAGGGCTGCTAGCAGGGTGTTGCCTGCTCAGAGTCTGCCCGCTGCTAACAGGCTGCAGTTAAAAAGACACTAAAGGCATTTTAGAAGTTTTAACATTACGACTGCAAAATGTAGCGGCAGAATCAAACTAAAAGAGAAAAATTTTTGTCTACAAATTAATTTAACAGAAAATGAACTGATCATAATGGTGGTGCATTGGACACATTAGCAAGCTGGTAGTGGGATTGCACACAAGGCACTCTGGTTCCCCCAGTTCTCAGCACCCTGCTCAACTAGAATAACACACCCTTCCTCTCTCTGAGAAACTCAGCAACAGTTTTCGTTTCGGCGGTTGGTGCCAATTTCCTATGTAAATTTTAATATGTCTACAAATTTCGGAAAGAACTTACTGTGCACTAAGCCCCTTAAAACACGAAAATAAAAAGGCAAATTTTTTATAAAAGAAATTGGTGTCTCTTTAGTCAAGAAAGATGCAATATGCAACCATTTTTATCTCACTTCTCATTAAATACTTTTTTTTCAAGAGCTCAAGAAGAACTTGCAGTATAGGGCTGATTACTCAACCTTTTTAATAAAAAAATAAATAAATAATAAATGAAGGCCTACGCATGTTTAAGTGCAAAAAAGAAATTTAAACATTAAACGCTGCTACAAAGAAGACTGCTTCTCTTTTGCAATCTTTCAGGGGAAAAAAAAAATCTCATCTGCAAAAGGTCAGGTATTTTGACTCTATAAGATTACAATCTTGAAGGGCAGTCAGCGCGATATTACAATGCACTGTAAGTGATGCTCTCATCAGGCTGCTACATTGCTATGCAATGCAACAACATTGAAACTGTACTGAAACTGCATTGGAGCTGCAATGCCACTTCGTTGTAGAATGCTTACAAACTTTACATCCCACTCCCAACACAAGTGGTTGCAGCCTTCACTGCAGATGTCCAAACAACTGCATTTCACACAGCTTTGTGTATTTCTGTTATCACCATACCATTTGCTTGCGTCTATATCTGTACCTCTCAACTAAAACTGGCAACCCCAGAAAACCAGAAGCGTAAAGCTGTACGGCAGCCTCCCATAATTTTCAAATTTATTGAGCAATTCTGGAATGACTCAGTGCACTCCAGAAATTGCAACAAAAACATCTGTTTTTTTTTGTTTTTTTTTTTGGGGGGGGGGGGGGGACTTTTGTGTAAGATATCAAAAGAGACTAAGAAATTTCATCTATTCCTTAAACACAAAAAGTGTTTCTTGCCGTCTAGAGGGTGTGTGCTGCCCTCTCTTTTTCTGTGTCTCAAAATGAATGTTTCTTCAGATAATACTACACAACCAAAGCCATCCCCCCCCCCCACCCTCCCCCCAATAAAAAAAAAAGCCAAGATCAAAACTTTTGCTGAGAATACAAAAGAGGAGAGGGAGAGAGAGAGAAAGAGATACTATGACGTCACAGTCCCAGTCAATGCAGGTAAAACTAGTACAATTAATTCACCGAGTTTGCTATTGATAGTATCGGTTAGGACTGGAATCAGTAGCATCTATGATACCTCTGCCTCGCAATGCAGCCGCGAAATTAAACTCTGAAAACTGCTTCGGCGTACATTGACAAAAACACGTTACCCATTTCTCCCATAGCTCTTTTTTACACCACGAAAACCGCTAGATTTCCTGGCACTGTCAACCAATTGTCTCTCAACGAGATCTTGCAGCTGCATCGCTGCAAGAAAGCTGATGAAACTGAAGGTCAGAAAGAATGTCTGGTCTATGACACACATCTGTACCTCCCAGGTTACAACATATGCGAGGTATTAAAGCCCAGAGATTTTGAATATGTCCTCGTCACATGGCTACTCATGAAAGAGCAGAACTTGCAAAGACAGACTTTGTGATGTGCAATAAGCTACTGTCAAAGGAACTGCCATTCTCATCCTGATAGCGAAATATAATAATTTTGCATAAACCTAAAAAAAAAAATAACTTAAATTGCATTTGCAAAAAGTAAAGACTTTAAGCAG
The DNA here is from genome assembly GCA_013358835.2 of Ixodes persulcatus. Lineage (NCBI taxonomy): Eukaryota > Metazoa > Arthropoda > Arachnida > Ixodida > Ixodidae > Ixodes > Ixodes persulcatus. Next base: position 105,817 of record JABSTQ010011409.1, on the reverse strand, counting down.
GAGTTGTAGAAAAAAGACGAAGATATGTCAAAACAACGGGACAATGCCTTCTGCTCATAAAGAATGCCACGAAGAAACCAAATGCATTGTTTGGGAAACACAAAGGACGGTTCCCAAGGTTCCCTTGGAGCACTCAACGCTCTCTCTCCCTCTTTCTCAAATGACGAATCTTGCAAAAATGCTATACGCTATTTCCGCATAAAGCAGACCAACAGCTGGCTCCCGAGCTCTTGGCCTTTTGTGAGGCACAAGATGATAGCATTTCATTTCGAACGGATCGCCACGTTGCGTTATTGCAGCATTTGCTGGAAACTGCACCCGCAGTTGGACGCATTTCCGAGGTTTCTTAGTGTCGGTCAGTTTTTCGAAGGACGCAGAAGGCATCTTACTGCCGTATTCTGCCACTCGGTCCCGAAATTGATTTCTGCACTAAGTATTAGCTTCTGCAGTGCAACACTTTTCTTTGACGTTGTGAGCTTAGCTCGTGAAGGGTTTGGATTCAGTGAACCTACTTTCAGGAATGTATGGCAGATTATGCAACATTCAGAAACATTTCCAGCATGTAAACAAGTTTGGAGAGAGCTAGTTGGTGCACCGTATTAATATCAGGCTTTGAAGGCACTCATCTTTACAATGCAAGCCCACGTGAAAGAGCTGATCAGTTTAGTTTTAATTACACTGAAATAATCAATCTCTAAGGTCAAACATTAATAAGCAAACCTTCAAAACTTTCTTTGTAAAAGATTGCAACTGTTGTAATATGAGAATATTTTGACTATTCCTGTAGTTTACTTTAGACAGAGGGCACAAAATCACCATAGTTAATTTCGAGAATGCTTTCCTAGCTATCCTCTATTGAGAAAAGTGCAAACTGAGCAGAGTAAATCTGAAGAATAATTTTCAAACCAAGCTGCATTAAGAGCATCGTCACCAGAGGACTGGGTTTTGCAACGGACATTGAGGGATTAGATTTTTTAAAATAAGACTTAAATTTTTTTAGTTAGATTTTTACATTCTTCAGTTTACTTTTGACTGAGCAGGTCTCCTGCACATTTTTCTGTATGGGCATTGGGAGCTCACCATTATTTGTTTTCTTCAAGGTGTAAAATAGAGGGTAGCATATTTTAACGTGCTAAATGGCCACTGCAGCACACAATGGCACTTTTTTTTTAATGCAGATATTTAGTGCGGTATTAATGTAACTAAATTTCAATTTACACGACACCTGCCTAGAGCTTTGTAAATAAGGTATTTTACTGGCTGCCATAGCTGTGTGCATTTTGCCTATATCACCCCAACAAACTGGTTGTTCTTTACAAAACAGCAAGTTCACAAGTCCACAGATCGATCTACAAACAAAATATGAATACATCCTAGTAGATGTATCTTCTAAGTTTTGTATTATTTCAAATGTTTAAGTTATTTGAGGTAGTAATGCTTACATAAAGGGTATCTGAAAACTCTCGCAGATACTTATGCATTAAAATTTGTGGGCACAAGGAGTGCTTTTCCGTTTGCAGATTTGCCCGAAATTTCCAGGAAGGAAATATGGGAGATGACGGATAACTGATCTGGAACGAATCAGCGACGACTTGCCCATCACTAAGAGTTTGATAGTATTAGAAGAAATATTATACAGGAGACATTCCGACTATACCATTCAGGTGGGTGAACTTTCAAAATTTTCACACCCTCCATGGTGAAACAAGTCATACCCAATCAGCATCAATGGGTACTGCCAAATGCCTACTCCTATACAGTCATAAGCGAGCTCCTTTGCTTTCGGGTGTTCATACTTTGTAGAAATGGGAGACTAAAAATTGGGCCGTTTGTAGCCAATCGACAGATCTGGGGTGCCTCAAGATTTGCATTCGTAGATTAAAAAGAAACAATTACTCAACTGTCACTTCAAAAATCAGTTTTCCGAATTTCGACCATCAAACATTGAAACCCCGCACCCGAGACCATAATAGTTAGTTGTTTCAGCTGAAACTAAAGAAGCCAAACTTGCGAATCTGACCAACGGTGCCACTCGAAACATTTCCTCATTCGGACAAGCGTCAGACGGGTTACCCCTTTGCAACTTTGGCACATCCCGAAGCGCGAAGTGTTTCAATTAGGGGCGACCCCTGTTAATGCCATTTACACAAGAATTAAACGAGGGTATGTACTTTACACCTCTTTTTAACGTCTAGAAAGCTAATGCCGCCGATCGGTTAACGGGTCGACGTTGGTTTTGACTGAACTGGTTCGGGAGAGCAGACGACGAAAGGCACTCGTCTGACCCGAAAACAAAGGAGCCCCAATTAATAGCCCGCGTAACTCTCCTGGTCAACACAAAACTACGATCACAGAGAACAGTGCCAATGAACTGCACAAGGAATGCACAGTCTAGATGAGCAAACACTCGCAACGCCCCAAAAGGTCGGCAGGTGGCTAAGCGAGACGTGCTCGCATCCCCAAAGATTCGAAGTCAGGCAGCGGAATTGGCTCCTAAAAAATCAAAAGCCGCTAACTGTCCTCCCAAAGCTTTTTTTTTTCACGTTATCTGGAAAGGGTTGAGAGGGGAGGGGGGGACAGCGTGACAGAGATTTGTGACGGAAAATATATTTAAGTGTAATGTTTGATGTGCGGAACAAAACCAAGAGTTCTCGTTCTGTTTCTTTTCATGCTTTGTCTCGCAGCAGGTTCACTCTGAAGCATCGGAGTGTGCGCCTGGGTACCTCGGCATGGACCTTCTGTGCCTGAGAAAAACATACGTTAAGAACGCAAGGACAGAGTTGTCCAGCTGGGATGTGCTTTTAAAATTTTGTGAAGAATCAAGTTGGTGCACGAGCACTCTAAATAATGGTGGCATCGCATTGATGTGTTATGTATTTTTAAACAAACATTGCTTGTGCTTTTCAAACTTTTTTTTTTTTTTGCTGTCTTGTTTTTGTGATTTTTATTAAATTATTCAAAAATAAAAAAGCAAGGACTTTTTTTTTTTTATCAACACTAGGTAGTTGTGAAACTTTTCAGCTTTCTAAGAATTGAAAGCGACTGCCGTGAAAGTTGATTCGTCCTTCCAAAAATTGCTCAAATTAGTTAAAAAAAAAAAAAGAACAGCATACGGAAAAAAATGTTTTTTAGTCACCCCCGCGCCGAAAGTTTTTTCACAACTCGAATTACGGAGCCTGAATGTCGCATGGTCACGCGCGTGAAAAGAAAAAAATACAAAAATCTAAATAAAGCGCGTTCGATCTTTTTTAAGATACATTTGCTTATTTGCTCCTTGCGGGAGAGGCAAAAGAACCCTTTCACCTGACACCGTTATTTTTACGGCATCACGTGCTAGGTCACATGACGCAGCTATCGCTCTGTGACAAACTTTCTTTTTTGTTGTTTTCTTCTTTAGAGCGAGTGGGTCATATTTTGATGGAGCAATACGGAAATAACCCCGAAATCTTTTCGATCTTCAGCTACAGCGGCATTATCTTCCGAGATAAGCTGAACCGCTGAAAGGGAGCGGATTTAAAGATTAAAGCCGTATTTGAAAGGATTGGTGTTCACGTGAAACTCGCATATCGAGATTACACGCGAGTGATCACTGGAACTGAACATTTTAAACAATGATTCTGTCATAATTTGACAGCGAAGTTCGGGGGCCCAAACTTCGCGATACAAGGCGGCAACGCCTACACGTCAGTATGTTGATTAGGAAGACATTTAAAAATAAAAAACGGTCACGCACATACACTGCAAAAGCAGAAATATAAGTAACGTAACCAATTATGATAAATCAGTGTAGTTAGGCACCGAATCAGCTCCATATCGCTACGCACAACAAGCTAGCTGGCGAAAAACATTCGATTTTAAAAATGGCTGACAATTTCGACAGCGCTACACAAACGAGTGCAAGAATTAAGGTGGCGTCGGTTAAAGAAGTAAATGCATCAGTAACAAAATAATAAAAAAAATCGCGGCAACTAATCGGCGATTACCGGTGATCAGTTTAGGCAACACACTCGGCACAAGTGAACGTTTGAAAAGCACAAAAGCCGATCGAGGCACAAGAAAGGTTCTCGCCATATGGACCGCATCGCACGGATCGCAGAAAAGAAAAGAAAGTGAAGCTGCCAACTTCAGATAAGAGTCGAATTCTCAAAAAAAAAAGGTGCCGAAGAGGCACCGCAGGTTCTTAATCCATGCACAAATCGGCAAGCGCAAAGAAGAGACGCGCTCGCCGGGGTCCGACCAAAAGCGTCGGTTAGGGTTAGGCCCAAATGCCGCCATGATGGCGACGTGGAAGGTGAAGAAAAGGTCCGTCCCCCACCCCGGAGATGTTTACCTTGGTTGAGTTCCGTTCACTCGGGGATACGAATTCGAGAGCCACACAGTTTAGCCATCTGCCGTACTTTTGAGGGTGCAATGAAAAGGGTTAAAAAGAAACTTCGCGCTTTCCAATCATGTAGGTACCCGACCTTTGGATTTCTCCATTCTGTGTGTATCTGTTCGCATGCCCAACCTTAGGGAGAGCTTTTGCGAACACACTTTCAAGGGCCATGTACGCGCGGCCGCCGGCTCTCGGATGTGCTGCGCCACGACTGCAGGAGAGATCGGTCTTGTTATCGGGTGGCGGTTTTCAGCGTGATGGCCAAATGTTAGCGCTAGTCGCGGACATAGTCCTTCGATTGTCGGCGGAAAACACTGCGTCTCGCCAGGGAAACACCACATTTGCCCGACAGCGTCGTCGTCGTCATTGTCCACGGCGGATACGAACACGTCATGTCGCCGCGCTGGAACGCTCTGATTGGTCCGCGCACGCAAGCGGCTACGCGGAATCGCGGACCGCGGGGTGTCAACCTACGTCATCAAACTTTAACAAAAATAAAACTGCTGACGCATTTAACATTTCGGCGTTTTTCTCAGTAAATCGACGAGCTGTGGTGGTAATTTTTATTATAACAAAGTAGTTAATATCAACCTGTAGGTAGCGCTAGCGACAGGATGCTTTTTCTTTTTGCTTTTTTTGTTAATGTTTACTGTTTACGCTAACATTAAGTTTATAATAAAAGGATTAAAGGTTTATATGAACAGCAAGCAGCTGTCCAGTTGTCCTGCCTCCGGCGTGAGCTTTTTACCTTCATTACACTATGTCGGCGTCTCAGGGACTTCGAGAGTGCACGCGAAAGCTGGCCAAAGCACGACGGGAGTAACGGGAGTTCTGCAGTGCAAAATAAAAACGATTGTATATCAATAAATATGTCACAAGTGTTTGAAAGAGTGTGGTGTTTTCTCATAATATCTCTTTTTTTTCTGTGTTGCTGGTCCCAAGGTGTGTACAAGTAGTTTGAACAGTCCGTGGCTAGCATCGCAAACCTGTGTTGTTGCTCTTGCACTTGCGTAGTGATCATGTGATGTCACCTTTGATTCTGTTGATCAAGGTGTGCTTCTGAGAAAGCTGAGCACGTCCAGTTTTTTCAGAAAACCATATGGCTCTAATCGTGGCTTTTAAACAAGGAAAATGGATCACCACATGATCAACGCCTCCACACTACAATGCACCCTTCTGTTAGAATAAGTAACGGAGAAGGTGCAGGCGAGCTGGTGAAGTGGGTGAACTTGCAACATTTTGAGTATCTGAGACTAGGTATAAGAAGTGTGTGTGCTCAAGATTGTGGGCACTGTTGTTCTTCCCTCCACGAATCTACGTGGATCCCGTAAACAACAGTCCGTAAACGTGAATATTGTGAAACAATGCCAGTGATGCTATGATGCCTCCATTCGACGGTTACATAGAGACGCTTTTGCCAAATAATATCATTAAAAAAAAATTATATTACAATGCAACGTTGATTACAAAAAACAGTGCTTCTTTAGAACAAGCATAAACACTTGCTAGATAGCGCAAGCTGCCATTTAATTCAATGCCATTATACGTATCCACCACGGCTCTGGTATCCACTGGTATCCACCAGGCTCTGGTATCCACACTATTCGTCCATCCATCCATTCATTCGCACAAGTGTTTACAGCAGAGGCAGCAAAGCAGACGCACCTTGAAATTCTGAGGGGTGCTTTTGATTTCACTACATAAATAATGGAGACTGGCACAAACCAAACCGCACCCGAGAAAAAAGTGGTTTTAGCGTCGTTATCCACTGGGAAATTCTTCGAAGTCCCCGACAAGGACATTGTAAGTGGTTCCATTCATGGCGTTTGCCTGATGGTGCTCAGCGAACGTTTGAGCGTCCAGTGCTCACCGCTCTGTGTCTGGTGTCTACGTGTTTTATGATTTGCTCAAAATGATTTCTTGAAACAGCCAGGGAGATGTCGTCTAGTGACAGAATTCGAGAAATTGAATCGAATTGGGGAAGGAACCTACGGCATTGTGTGTAAGTGCAGCGCGTTTTTGAGCCGCGGCTTTTCAAAAGCCCACTTTTCCGTCGCGCAGTGTGTTTTGGTTTGCTAATCGTGCTTGGTCCTACAGACAGGGCGCACGATCTCAAGTCCGGCGAAATTGTGGCCATGAAGAAAGTGCGAATGGAGCAAGAGAAAGATGGTACGGCCGTCTCGTAAAAGCGCGATATGGCCGCGTGGTTTAACGACCGCTTCATCTCATTGCTCTTCGTAGGCATACCCGTGAGCGGTCTACGTGAAATCAACCTGTTGCTCAACATCCAGCACGTGAACATCGTCAACCTCAAAGAAGTTGCGGTTGGGAAAAGTCTCGACAGGTGCGCTGCTGCCGAATTGCGTGCCTTTTTGGTACGGGCTGCATGTGCACCGTTTACCAAAGGCGCTTTTGAGAAGCACCTTTTCAAACTTTTTTCAGGCGCTCTTCAAAAGTGCACATCATTTATAGTCGGTGACAGGTTAAAGACCCGAGCAGATGCTTCACCTCGAACGTGAGCTTTCTGCTTTTAAAGCGTGAGGAGCGCCTACCGGGTTCTTAACCTCTCACATACTGTAGCAGCTGCTGCACCACTTATCCAAGGTCTCGTATTTTGGGCACGGACCATGAGCACGTATCGAACACGAGCGCTGCTTCGGCGTTCAGCTTGAACTTGGGTCCAGTCGGACACTTCAAGCTAAAAGTGATTCCCAAAAAATGGCGACCGTCAATGTTGCTCGATGGGTTTTTGTAAAAGGTCTTACGAAACAAGGTGTTGTTTTGTGCATATTTTCTTTTTAGCATTTTTCTTGTGATGGAGTACTGTGAGCAAGACTTGGCAAGCCTTCTGGACAACATGCAGAGTCCGTTCTCAGAATCGCAGGTGGGTTGATCTGGCATTGGTGGCTAGGCACCTCGATACAACGAAATTTATCTTTTGGAGCGCTTGGAAGCTACAATCACTGGTATCAGCATTGTACGAGCTTTGGAATGTGAAAGTGTAGTCTGGAAAATATGAAAGGTAGCAAAGTCACACTGGCGACAGGACACCTAAGAGCCCCTTGCCATCACCTTTGTTTCGTCACTGATGAGGCAGACTTTCGGAGGCATAAAGTCTTCGGGAAGCTGGTCAGATTCCAACTTGTGTGTGATTCTCACCCTAGGTGAAGTGCATCATGATGCAGCTCTTCAAGGGACTGCAGTACCTCCACAAAAACTTCATCGTACACAGGTAATACGCTGGGCCTGAAGCCTATCTCTTCCAATAACGAGATCAAGACTCGCGGTGCAACCATAGAAGCTGTCATACTTTGCAGGCAGTAATGCCCGTGGCATACCATTGTGCAAAAATTCAGAAAGTGTGCATCATGCGTGCAGGCTTGTTTGTTTCTACTGCAATTTGGTTATTAAAACCTTGTTTCTTAATGTTTTTTCTCCCAACATCTCGCAGGGACCTCAAGGTGTCGAATTTGCTGCTCACCGACAAAGGCTGCCTCAAGATAGGTTTGTTTGTGCCAGACTCTGATGTCATAAGCATTCTACATACTTTTGATAAGTTATATTTGCAATGAAACAAATAGGAATGTTGCCTCTTTTGTTTGACGGCATATATGGCAAGTAGTGGGGGACTCCGCCGTGCTCAATCACGTGGTTGAATCTAAACTGTAGAGCCACTACTTAGAGCCATCGTTGCACTACAGGTCACTTCGGGGCTGTGGTGCAAACAAATGCTCGTCGTCGTTTCAACACTGCGAGTGAATCCTGTTCAAAAATCTTTTTCTGCGAAATGCAAATAGCACAGAGGACGAGCACTTGTTCTGTTTCTTCCGTAAATTCTAGTCCTTTGCACTATGTGTGTGCTGTATTGTTTGCCCAACTAGTCCGTCAGACAGACCATTTTGGTACAGTTTTTCTCAGTAGACAAGGATTCAGTTAATGACACTTTCGTTTCGTCACTGTCAGGACGATACTTGCTAACTTAAATCGGGATGCGGGATGTGTACGACAATGTTCCGCTTTATGCGATTCCTCTGTTTCATCCCGACGGAGAGAGGGCACGATGATGGCTCACAAAGGGAACCCATGATTGCCAGAAAAGGTGCCTCGCCGTCTGTGCACATCGCAGAGTGCTTCAAGAGAAAGGACAAATTTTAGGTTCGACATTGCCAGATACTCTTCAGTCTCTTAAATGTGCAAGTTTCATGCAGGGTTTCGTTGAGTTTTTTGGATTTGGAGTTTTCGAGTTTAGACAAAATGGACGAATACTTGTTGCTGGCCGGAGGTAGCCTCAGAGTTGAGACGGGACATAACACATTACTGCGAGACGTGCAGTGAGTGGTGCTCCAACAGGCAGGACATTATCGTCTTCCAGACGACGACGTTGTTCAAAGCGTCGTATGTTACTGGACGTTGGGCCACTGTCCCCTTTTCACAATGTGCTCACTTGGCCTGCCTCATTTGTAGCAGGGTTGGCTGTTGCTGTTCGGCCGAAGTGTCTAAATGTGTTTCTTTTTTCTTTCTGGCTTCTTAGCCGACTTTGGGCTCGCTAGGAAGTACGGATTGCCGGTGAAGCCGATGACTCCTCGTGTCGTCACCCTCTGGTACGTGGTTTACATGGCGTGATAACGGTTTTCTTTTCCTCTATTGACACGTAAAAGCTGGGCATGTGCCACCTTGGATTCCGCGAGACAAAGGATCTCTCCCGTCTTCTAGGTACCGTGCTCCAGAGCTGCTGCTTCAGGCCAAGACGCAGACGACGGCCATCGACATTTGGTGAGATCCTCTCGTTTCTATTTCTTTTTTATGGCTAGATCCAGTTTTTCTGCTGTATTTTTACACTATGCTTGTTCGATGCAAAGGGTTACTCTGCTGTAATTCAGTCCACTTCAAAACAACGGAGGCAGCTCTGTCTACGAGCAAAGCATTCATGGTTGTCTTTGTGCTGCGGGAGTTCTGCACAGTTTATTTAAACTACCCTCGAGCAGTAAAGGGTTGTAAAAATATTGACGGATTTCTCGCAAAGTGGATCCAAGTTTGTTCTGGTTTGCAAGAAAACAGCTTTCAGGACCGACTAGTTTGAAAGAAAAAAAAAGCTTGAAAAAAAGTGACAGGTAGTACCGTCTGTTAGTATCAGTCTTGTGTGCTTGTGTTCTGAGACAAATGCAAGTACAGAGACAATTAATGATTTGCTGCAGAGTTGCGCATTGGACGAGAAAAACAAGCGTGGTAGTCAAACTGAAACCAGAGGACCAGTGTGGGGGAAGGTTACGTTGTACTCTTCAGAAGTCCCTTGAGCTGGAAGAGTATGCAAGTTTTAAAATATAATTAGTATGGCAGACACAACGAAAAGTCACAGGCTAAGAACTTAGTAGATGCTTCGCCGCTTTGCATGAGCTTCTTGCCTTTGAAACACTTCGACGCATGTACAACGAAATCTCAACGGAAGGCAACTGGCACATGCTGGAGGCGGACCATCTGCCGCATTCCTAGCATGTCACCAACTGTAGTCAGTGTCGTTCAAAGTAAAGTCACTGGATCCTGGGAGAGTGGCACCGTCGCCTTCCCTGCCTGCTAGTCGCACAGAAACAGATGCTAACATACAGATGGCCAAACCTCGCGAGGTGATTAACTGATCAGTCTCAGTTACCACGCAAATCGCCATTTCGATCCATTCAAACCTTCGAAGCTTCGAAAGAGTCATTCTCAACCAGACACGCCAAGGTCATTATGGAGCATCACGGTGCCAAAAGCGTTCCTCGCCAATATAAGCGTCTTTGGCACCGCGCATGCAATCAATTTATCAATCATGCTTCTCTCCACAGATCTCTTACAAGGGTATTGTCGTTCTTGCGTATCTCGAGGCAAGAAAATTATTTTTGATGCCGCCAAGCACCTACGCTGCACGTGGTGGCGGTGCGAAGATGTCTGCCTGATTCGCTGGCATGTGGATAAAATCTCGGTATTCATAAAATCTCTTTGTAAAGCAACCTGTCACTGGAAACTTAGATCGCCTCACCAAGAATAGAGAGGCCAAGGAGAAATTGCTCATTCCATGAACCAAAGTGCCGGCCATACGAGGAGCTTGGCGCTACTTTCTCAGGATCCGGTGACTTTAGTTCAAAGTGTGCACTTGTCAGCAGTGGTGTCACTAGGGGGGTGGGGTTATCGCGGCGGGCTGCGAGAGAAAGTGGGGAGGGTGGTGTCGCGGCGGGCCACCACTGACCCTAGTGACACCGCTTCTTGTTCGTTTAGCCAGTTTAGGAAAAGGGTGTGCACTTCATACCTGACTGCGAAACTATCGAAGCATGTGCCTCCTGCACGTCTGGCCATCGTCGCAAAGCGTTGTGTTTGTATGGGCTGTTCCTTACAGGGCTGCTGGGTGTGTGCTGGGCGAACTTCTGCTCCACAAGCCACTGTTGCCGGGCCGAAGCGAGATACATCAGCTTGAGCTGATCATTGATCTGCTCGGCACACCCAACGACATGATCTGGCCCGTGAGCACTTTCAGGCTTTTTCCCTGTTTGCTCCCAAAATGGCTCGTCGTTCTAGAGTTTTCGGGGCGTATAGTTTCTCACAAAATTGCAGACAGAAACTGCTCCGCAACTGGAATGTCTGCCGCGAATCCGGGAGAAAGAAAAATTGTAACATAGTATTTGCTGCCCTCGATGCACACAACTACAGACAAGAAATGGTCAAAGAAACATTTGAAAATATACCGATATAATGAAACTGTCGATAGTGTAAGGTTTATTTTTTACTAAGTAACCGGTGTTAGGTATGAAAAAGAACTGTTTTCTAGACAAAAAAATAAACAATGCATTGCTAAACTCTCGGCATCCGCCCAGAATGTATTGCTAGCAGTTGGGACCAGATGCCGATAGTTTCAGAACTTACCATTGACTCATTTAAAAGTTAAAATCGATTTTCAAAAAATTAATGAGCAAAGCGGGCCACGTTTTTGGCTGCGGGTGCCAAACATCCACTAAATCGGTACCTTATTAAAGCAGAGGCAGTATGGCAGTACTCTGTTCACCCTTAACCTAGCAGTGCGGCGGGACCGATGAACCGCCCGCCTTTTTTCAATTGACCTCACTCTCTGCGCGTGGGTATGAGCGGCAGCGTGATCACATGGCAAATGACAGCTAGACGAATGATTGGTTCACAGGAGCATGTAGCTTCCACCGCACTGCTGGCTTAGGGGTGAACGGAGTATAATGAATAGCGGAACCCGGTTGGTCTCTTTATGACGAACTACTCAGTTATAGCCAGTATAGCCTTTCTTAGCACCGTCCTATTCTTTAGTCATTGGTGCCAAGTCTCTCGGAAGCTGAAGTTTCACGTCGCTCGTCTTCCGATTTCAGGGCTATTCCAAGTTGCCCGCACTGGAGAACTTCACCCTGAAACAGCAGCCGTAAGCGTTTTTCTCGTTTTTTGCATCCAGTGAATTTTGTCACCTGTGCCTTGGCATCTGCTTTCCTTTTTGAGAATACGTTTTTGGCGAGGCTAACTTGGTGAGAACACGGGACGCAAAAGCGAGACACTAAGGCGAAGCGTGCAAAAGCGTTGCACTTTTGTAACGCTTTTGTACGGCGGCGTTACAGATTCACGTTCCTCGCCGCAGCAGGGTTCCCTCGTGGGTGGCACCTCGCTCCCATTGGCTGAAATAAGCGATCATGTGATCATAGCGACAACCAATGGCTTTCTGGCTCAAACGGTATATTGTTCCAAGCAATAAGGGAGAAGAGGTGAAGGAGGAGAATGAATTGTGCTTGCATTGGCCTCGAAGGTTGCGGTACGAGTCTCGGAGCATAAACGACTGCACCGAGATTTACTGACCCAGGAACATAGTGTACGTACAACGATTTCGTCATGTATGGCCAAAGTACTGTCAGAATTCTGTTTGCGACCGTGTTTGATGCCCTCTCATTTTTGCATGACAGAGCTTTCTCGCGTCGCAGCTATGTATTGCTGTGAAGCCTTCCTTGGCAAATGCTGACTCTTCATATCCAGGGCTACTGTATATGGCAGCTTTGGCTGCCAGAGTAATGTCACGCTTTTCTCTGTGCTGTCTCGCCATGTTTGGTTAGATGGGATCGTGCCTGTTGCCATGGAAAAGGGTTCATGTTCAAGCTGGCTCATTTTCTGTGACAACCGGCTGTGCTCGAACATGATCCGGACAATTAGAGCCACTTTATAGGTTGAACTTCGGAGTAGTGACACTTCAGCCATCTAGTGTAAATTGTTGCCAGTTACCTGAAGCTCTATCTGAAACCACAGGAAACGGCTTTTCGTCCTAGAAAAATGTTAAAACAACCCGCAACTGAGCAAAACAATATTGCCTGAGCTTTCTGATACTGTATATAAAGCTGTCCTGCGTTAAAGGGGCAGTGCAACGATCTTCAGCTGGAATGTTTTAGGGGCGAAGCTCCTTAGGGTCTAGCCATGTCCGTATGTCCGGTGCTCGTGCTCCTGCTCGTAAGCTCACGTGCTCGTGTAAGGCAAAAAAAAAAAAAAAAAGACGAAAAAAATGAAAGCCGTTTACAACTCCCTGTAACGCCGAATTAGAGCGCAGCTCTTGAGGAGGAGGGGAAGGCACGGGGGGGGGGGGGGGGGGGGGGGGGTCACGTGACCTCGAGGGGTGGGGGGCGGAGAAAATTTACCACTAAATTTAGCGGGGAAAATTTTCCGCTAGATTTAGCGGGAAAATTTTCCGCTAAATTTAGCGGGGAAATTTACCCATCATGCACCGCGCGGTTACGCCGACGCCGCTCAAGCCGGAAACGGGCGCCTAAGAGCTGCGCTCTAAAAAAATGATGAAAATGATGAAAAAAAATGTTTGCGCAGTCGACAGGATTCGAACCTGTGCGGGGAGACCCCAATGGATTTCTAGTCCATCGCCTTAACCACTCGGCCACGACTGCGGGACGAGTAGGGGGCTCTGAGATGTGGTAGTGACTCAAGAGCTGGGGATGTCATGGATGAAATGTTGCATGTAGCCACTCAACGTCTATGCAGGAGAGGGCGCTGCGGTCAAATGCGTATATAATCGCGTTAAACTTTGCATGCATTGGCTCAATGTTTATAGACAAGAGGGCGCTGCGGTCAAATGCTCAAATGCGTATATAACCACGTTCCATACCACACATTCTCTTTCTGACACGGATGAAAACGAACGAAAGGCTCGGCATGCTGCGGCTCAACGTCTACGCAGACAAGCACCAGCAGAGCTTCGCCCCAATCAACATCATTCACTAAGTGGAGATGCAGTCAATTTTTCACTTTACACGAGCTTGCTGGCACTGTTAGGACCCAAGTATACTCGCACACAACGCCACTGACGAAGAAAATTTTTACAGTGGAGCTGTTAAGCGCTAGTTTCCCCAGGATTGTGTCCGTCCTCAAATGACCTGATCACACAGAACTCTGGACAGCTACCGCCATCTATGAGCGACGGTGGCAGCCAGACAACTGGCTTGCCTTTTGTCTGGTTGCCGCCGTCGCTCATAGATGGCAGTAACCTTTCGAGCCTTTCCACTCTGGCTTGCCGACTTGAGGCCGGCCATTACTTCATTCCCACCATAGTACAGCTTCGCTGGTCTTCCTTCTTCACCAGAGTAAAAAGGCTGTAAGTTTTTTTGTTGCAGTTTAATTTCAAGGATAAAAGCGAGCGTTTTCTTTCAATCTCTCCTTCGCAAAACTCGATGACGTAGCTCGGAGGTTGCAGTGTCGGCGTAGTCCCCCAGTGACGATATTTGAAAGCGGCTCATAGATTGGACCCGAGCTCATTGCGTGAGTGCTCCATTTAGGCTCGCGATAATCAATAGCTCGACGAGCATTCGGCGAGTAGCTCGTGTTCAATCGCTGCAACGATGGCGATAGCCGAACCACGACAATGTCTGGAACTTGGCGCGTGTCCTGTGCCTTGCCAACCTCAGCGCGTGGCTACGATCAAGATTGGCAGCATATGATTGGCTCCAGATCACGTGGCCGCTTGTTCTGGTCGCAAAATTAAAAAACTAAATGCTGCTCTGCTCTTCTTTTTTTTTTTTTTTTCTTGAAATGTTTTGTTGCTTGGGGTGAAAAACGAAAGTTTGTTTCATAGGTCATAAACGTCGTGGATTCGTTCCGAGCGGTATCTGTGGAAAGTGAAACAATCGTTGCACCGCCCCTTTGCGCACCAAAATGGCGGCGTCCAGAAAATAACCGGTGAATGGAGTGCTAATACTCTGAGCATAGCATATTTAGCGGTTCTAGCAACAGTAACGACACGACAACAATAGAATGGCTGAATTGTACTTACCCCAAAGCGTACGTAGCTTACTAAGTGGCTCCGGTCATACCCTGCTGGACCTTCTCTGTTTTGCGCAGCTACAACAACCTGAAGCACTTCTTTCCCTGGTTGTCGCCGGCCGGGATCCGGCTTCTCAACTTCCTCTTCATGTACGACCCCAAGAAGAGGTGCGTAGAACATGTCCGCCCCCATTTCTAGAGTCAAACCGAGAGGCGCGGTGACGTCCGCGCCGGCGTCGTCTTGACAACTTCCTTTTATCTCTCCAGGGCGACCGCTGAAGAATCATTGCAGAGCTCCTACTTCTCGGAGCCCCCCCTCCGTAAGTCCCAAGGGCCGCAAATAATTGAGCGTTTTCTCCCCGTTCCGGCGTAGCCTCGAAGCGCAACGAGGGAAACATGACGCGCGGAATGCTTTCTCCGAAACGACCCGATCGGTACGCCGTCGGCGGCGATCACGGTGCCCAGGGTGTATCTCTGACCGGCGTGTTTACCCCGTCCTCGAGCGTGGTCCCTCGATTTCCGCCCGACGACGCCATAAAAGTGTTGCGCCAGCCTGTCGGTCCTGCGGCGACGAGTTGGGACGCCGCGACAACGTCGGGCGGCACTGGCCATTTTGTTTTGCCGAAACTTGCGTGACTAAACCGCAGGGACGGCGACGTCCGACGGCACGACGTGCCGGTTCTTGTAACGTCTATTGTTGCCACCTCGAGACCACTTGCAACACACGGGCAGTGTGGGACGCCATACGCTCCGGTCAGAGATACTTTCCAGGCACCCTGGGGGCGATCAAAAACCGACGTCTCGGCACTCGCGGGTGGCTTGTGACGACGTCGTTGAGAGCAAGCTTCTGGGCGTCGAGAGAGATGCGGAGTCGGGCTTGTAATTTCCTTTTGTGGCGTAAATTTCGAATAGAGCTATTTCGAAATGATGCATAGCTTATGTGCGGCCGCCATTGGTTGGTCACGCACTGTGAGCACGCTTTGGGCACGAACGCTTCGCCGGCATTCGGAGTGCACTCAAATCGAAATGCATCCCATACGAGTGCTACGTTGGTGCTCGGCGCAAACTCGGAACCAATCACGGGCTTCACGCCAGAAGCTTTGAGACCAGCTAATGGTGGCTGTGCATAATCTATGCATCATTTCACAATTTCAGAAAGGGTCGATTGTTTTTCCAAAAATTGCGGGGCATCAAATTTGTTGCGTCGTACGCTTCCAACCTCTCCGACGTCACGACACTGGCGTCGCATCCAAGAAATGCGTTCTCATCTACTGAGAATGCAAAAGGTATCATTTCCCCCAAAAAATAAAACTTACTACCGTAAACGACTTAATTTTCGCGAATCAGGCCAAAGCTGAAAATTTGAAATTATTTGCGGGTTCTAATTTTCACTAATCGAGTGTAGCTTCTGTAGCGTTCACATATTGCCCGAATTTTTCGGGGGACGTATTTTTGCGAATTGTAGGCGATTCGCAAAATTCGCGAAAATTAGGTCCTCGCGAACATTTTGTCGTTTACAGTATATATATATATTTTTTTCTTTTTTTTTTGCATTTGCTGGTTCTTTAAATTAACTTAAGTTTACAATGTATATTGTTAACGACTTTAATTTTGCGGGCTCAATATTTCGCGGATTCGACGAAGTGTTATTTTCGGAAATATTTCATGGGCACGAAATTTTGCGAATCAGTTTAGTATGCTATGTATTGGTTACAACTGTGTATATCACTTTTAACTTATGAATAGACTAATGTTAAAACCTGAAACTATGGTATCTTATCTTAACCACTGGCACTGGGTTCAGGCAAAGTCTGAGCATACGACGATGCTTGGCTAATTTTTGCAGTGAAAAAACGCAGTTTAGTTTTCTCGGTTGATGCCTTATAATTTATTCAGTGGGAGGTCAGCTTCCAAACTAATGGACACCTTCTTATTGTTTTTTACAGCATGTGAGGCCGAGCTGATGCCATCATTCCCTCAGCACAGGAACCTCAAACGGTCTGCTATGGCGAATTGACCACAATAGAGGTAGTACATTTGTACTAAAGCCTCTCAACTGTCAATGACCTTCAAGTTTTTTGTGTTTTTTTTTTCCTTACAGGGATGTCTAAGGAACTCAAGTTTCACTCTGGTTTTGGGGTGGTTTTGCACATGGGTAAAACATGCAAGCACAATTTCATCATTTCATTTCTACCAGTTTATGTGAAGCAATGAATCCCATTTCATATGGAAAAAGTAAAGGACTTATAACTCTACACGAAATTTGTTGTTCATTTATAGTGCTCGTAAGCTTGCATGTGTGACTCACTGGGATGTTTCTTCTGAAAAAGATGCCTTATGCAAAGGGTAACTGCATTATGTTTCTCCCCTGCATTTCATGATTCTTGGTACTAAAAATAGACTACTTCCTAAAAAACCTGCATTCTACACAGCACGTTGCACTCCGGCATCTAGTTGGCCAGGGAGGAGTGTGGCATGGTTTCGCTTTCGATTGACACATTGACAAGAGATCATACACAGAGCGTGGACTATTAACAGCCATGATCTCACGTTTCCTGGTCCCAAGCGCATCGTTTTTCGTCTCTAAACTAAGCTAAATAGCCAGACCTCGAAGCTTTAGCACAAGCCCGAACCTTGCGTAAAGTTTTTCTTGACACATGCATGTAGTACTCAAGCTTTTCTGATAGCGTTTTGAGGTATGTGGACGAGCCAGTGCTGGGAATCTCAACGCTGCGAAGCTCGGGGACCTTGCTTGTGTACAAGAACACGCTGTAACTACCAATAAGTATCCATACACTGAGCTCGCACCTTTACATTAGTGTTGCTGGTCAGGAAGTTTGTTACTTGTTTTGTGCGTCCTTTGACAGAATATACCTTTTTGCAGTTACTGTTTTTCTTGATACGCCTGGGTACACGAGGTAAAACTCGGAGACGCCTTTGAAAAGCTAAAATCGAACACATTTCTTATCTCTTATCTGTACTGATCGCAGCACTGCACAAAGTGAAGTCCCCATCCGCTTGCATTCTACCAACTCAATATCGCGTATGCGCATGAAGTTAATCTGCAATCACATGGGCATATTCGTACGTACAAACCATTTTTAAAAAAAGCAACAGTCGAGCACTTGCGTGAAGAATGTCGCACCATTTGCCGGACGGTTCTCACGTTTTGGGCAGCGCTCCAAGCGAGCAAAATAGAATATTTGGCTCGCGTTCGCATCATTACGCGTCCCTACTAAAGGTTTTTATACTCCGTTTTACTATAAGTGCCAGCGTAGCAGAGGCTACAGCGAGTTCTGAACTTTCAGTGTCCCTGCCAAGCACGCGCGCTCGTGCAGTGCGAGCAGCGTTCGGGGGAACGTGCTTTTGCAAGTAGCTTTGGCTTCGCAATCATGTAAAGTGAAACGTACGTGCTCGCGGAAGCATGAAAGAAAGCAGTGCAAATATTAAAGCTGAAAGGAATGTTTAATGGGACGCTGCGGCCGCGAGCTGCATATTTTTTTTTCTTATAAGTTTTGTTATCGCGCATTTACACATGCTGACAGATGCTTGTATTCGAACGTGGCACGTGGTGCGCCAAAGGAACTAAAGGATTCTGTTCGAGGCGGGGCTTAGGCCGCACGTCCGGAGGCTTCCTGGCTCGTGACGACGACCATTCCCCGAAGTGAAGAACCCAGGGGTCCAGTGGAGGTGGGAGAATTGGTAACGTAACGAACGGTTTAATTACATGGTAGCGATACAGTCGTCAAATCCAAGAGAACAACAGAGCAGCCTCACGCCCCGCCTTATATAGGGGTCCGTTTTCTCCCTCACTCTCCGCCAGGGCAGCAGGTGCGACCGCCAAGTGCGTTGCAGCAAAGCCCGCCGCGTCGTAGCCAGAAGTGCGTCGTAGCCATGGTTCTCCGCAGTTAGGCCAGGCCTCTCTCCCCTTCCGGAGCGCACGAACCCACACGCACACACACACGTCCCGTTGACGTCACGGACGCGTTGAGACTCGTTTTGGGCAGGCATCGACAGGTGGGCGACAGTCCAGAACACGTCGGGACTCGTTTCGGGACTCGCTTCCGCAGCGTTGAAACTCGGAAAAGGTTGCCGAAGGTTCCATTCTTAACAATTCAAAGCGCATTTGACAATAGACCGATCTCACCAGCCAGTTTGACTACGCCACCGCTGCCGCAATGCATCGAGGGAGTTGTCTTTCTGCACGTGCGACAACCTCGCTGGAGCTCTGCGCGTGTGGAGCATGAGGCGGCACGAGCCGTCTTGTGCATTGCTGCCTGCCTCCTGCGAACTAAAGTTATGGCGGCGTCACGCATGCGCCGAACGCTTGGTGAGATCGGTTTATACGCCTCGCAACTGGGCTCATTTTCGTCTTCTGCGCATGAGAAAGGAGGTAGCGGTGACGTCAGAACGCCGAGGCCTGATTGGCTGATCGCGACCCCCCTATCTGAGCGTCGTCTGCTCCTTTGCAACGTCGTCTGCTCGCAACGTCGTCTGCGTCTGTCTTACCTTTCCTGCGACTTTCGGAAGTGCAGGTCTTTACGAGCGAGCTCGACATCGCCTTTCAGAGAGGGGAGACGAAATAACTCGAGCGGTACGTTGTTTTTGTCGAACAACTAGCAGACGCGCATCAAGGAGGGAAATCAAGGCACTCGCTGGCGAGGTGTCCTGAGGTGCCGAGGTTTGTCTGCTAAGAAGAACCGAGAGTGTCCGCAAGTTCCCTTCCAAATACATTTTCCCTCCTTTCGTGTGCGGCGAGACTCCTCACTCTTTAACGGCGTCGGCGGGTTGGCGCAGTTAACGTCGTCTGCTTTACGTCTGTTAGTCAAAGCGATGGCTGCTTTACCTTTCCTGCGTCTGTCGGAGATTCACCGCTTTTTCACCGGCGAGAGTCGCCGCTGCCTCAGAAAACGAGGCGATGACAAGAGGAAGAGATTGAAGGGTTCACAAGGGTCGCGCGGGCATATTCCATTCAGCACGCCAGCCGGTCGTGGGCAGACGGTCTTGGCCAAGGACCGTCGGAGCACCGCTGCGCCGCTGCTAGGCCTATCTGCCGAGCTCGCTTGGACGGGGTCAGTGGAATCGTGGCTGTTGGAGCATTTCCCGGGTGTTTGTGGATCCAGCGTTCTTGTTTGTCGTGGTTTATTTCAAGTACTTTTTACTTTTTTTCTTGCTGCTTGTAGTCGTGACGCGTGAGAAGAGCACGTACAAAAATAAACGTCCGTTGGTCGTTGCGACCAAGTAACTAAGCGACGCTGTCGGCCATGCTGAGTTGATCGTCGTAGGATTCCGTCGTAACCTGAGCAAAACTTACGATAATTTTGTTTCGTGAATACGAATTTGTTCTCACGTTTTGTCTTACGCACTCTTTCGGCGTAACATGGTTTTGTGAATCTGGCCCCTGCACTTCCGAAAGTCGCAGGAAAGGTAAGACAGACGCAGACGACGTTGCAAAGGAGCAGACGACGCTCAGATAGGGGGCCGCGATCAGCCAATCAGGGCACGGCGTTCTGACGTCACCGGTACCCCCTGCGCGAGAAGCAGACGAACTTGCCCTCCGCATTGCTTTCTTCCTGACTGAGAATGCCGAGATAATTTCAGACGCAGCGTTCAGACACTGATCTTGGGTGTCGGTAAGATATCGGCGTTTTCGAAAACTTAATCTCCAATCGGCATAGAATTTCAGTGGGAGATATATGATGACACGAGGAATTTTTCATAGTAACTTGTGCTGTTGTGAGATCGAATTTGTTCCGTTTTCTTAAAAGTTCATGCGCCAATGTTGGGCTCAACTTTGAGACTCCTGTGAGGATACGACTTGTTTTTTGCCCAATGAAGTAACAAGAAGCGGATGTTTCGAAAAGCAAAATACGCGGAGAGCTCAAAGTGACCAAATTCGTGGTTCACCGGAACTATTACAGGATTATTGAAATTGAGCTCAAGGATACAAGCGTAGGGTGACTATAGACCCCTTTCGAAAGTGCGCACTATGTTGGAAGCTGTGGAATCCCTTCACAATGGCGGACGCACAAGACACCGCCAATGTAGGAACCTTAGAAACCGTACTAATGGCATTTCATTTCTAGCTTGTGCAGTGTTAGAATTTCAAACTCTGTGGTGTCGCGTTTTCCGCCATTGTGTAGTGGTTCAGACCTTTTAACAATGGGCGCGTGAATTTCGAAAGGGGTCTATACTCTTTTTCATACTTAAGTGTACAACGCTGTCAAAGCTGCTGGCGCGAGCATGGAACTTGATCTCGTAGGTCATTTGCGCGCGTTCTCGCGCAAACGAAACCATAGATGAACCTACGCGTTCGCGCCAGTGGCTTTGACAGCGTTGTATATTAAGTATGAAACGGAGTATAAGTCACGTTTTACCACGTTTGCAAACGCACGCACAATATCCGGCATGTCGGGAACCAGTTATTGAACATTTGTGGGAAGTCAGATAATCGAAACGCAAGCAGCGCATTCGGTCACGGCGTGATAGCATGAACTGAAGCTGCTCAATCGAAACCGAAACTGATTGGGCAACTAGTTCCCAGAGTGCACTGCGTGGCATTTTGTTGCGATGGAGCGCTTCGAATTTTGGAAGTCTAATTTGCCATGTACCTCAGAAATACAAAAAAACAATTGCCTGATTTTTTAAATTTTCAAAGTAGTGTCTTGTTTTTAGCGAATTATACATGTAAACACCGAATATAAGCATCAAAATTCTTAAAGGCCACAATTTATGTAAAAACGAATTCAATCATATGTAGAGGGCACAAGCTACACTTCAACTCAGGTAGCATACGCTTCTCTATTTGTTTTTGAAATTACATTATTATCATCTAGATTCTGTTTGTGGTCAAACGAAAGCGGCGAACTTATCAGCAGAAAAGCTGCGTGCATCTGTTTCTCAGCTTCTCTACTTTCTTCACTTGCAGCGGTTATTGCTGCGGATACACCTACGATGGTCGTAAGTAATGTAGTATTTTCAGCGACCTCTCGGAATGAAGAGCTCGCGTGCTTCACGTGTGTGATGGCGGAGTTGTTTATCCAAACTTTTGTAGTGCCCGTGTCGCACCGATCAGCTTTTACGTGTTTCAGATTTCGGCTATCAAAGGGGTGACGTTCGAAAACTGGTCAAAAACGTTTTCTTGCAAGCCCGAGTACTTGTTTGCTCCCAGAAGCAAGGATGAATTATGTGAGGTAAGTCCGTAGTTATCCGTAGCCGCGTTTGTTTGTCATTCAATGCAAAGGATTTTTTTTTTTTTTGTCCATATTTATTCATAAGCAGAAACAATACCTGAGCACTCGTGGTCGTGT
The DNA here is from genome assembly GCA_013358835.2 of Ixodes persulcatus. Classification (NCBI taxonomy): domain Eukaryota; kingdom Metazoa; phylum Arthropoda; class Arachnida; order Ixodida; family Ixodidae; genus Ixodes; species Ixodes persulcatus. The sequence continues at coordinate 83,842 of JABSTQ010011409.1, read as the reverse complement.
GACGCATGCAATTGCAACCTTTAAATCAGGTGGCAACTTGCGCCACCTAGCCTGTGTGTCGTTAGCTTTGGAGTGAATCAATTCTGCACCCTCCCCCCTTTCCCTTCATCCCCAAATAAACAAACAAACGTGATCAATCAACAGGTTTCGGTTTAGTTGCTCTTTGGTGCCTATGTTCTTTAGCAACATAATGAAAAACCGAATGATGCCTAGCGTGAACAGATATGCAAATTACATGGACTGTGATTGTAACATAAAGTTCAAGGGCGTGTGAATTTTCTAAGTGAGAGCCGCTTTGGGGTTAAAAACATTATGCTTGTAAACAGCAGATAGGCTGTGAGACGGACTTTTGCATAGAGCCTTTGACTAGGATCACTGAATTCATTTGTTCATTTTCAGATTCATATTGCAGATACTGTAAATGCCAACATACGAGATCATTTTCAACATCACGAAAATTCCCCTTTTTTCTTTCATTCCTGTCCTTCTAAAAATGATCCGGATTTTTCAGAGAGGAGATCTTTCTTTTAACTCGTGAATCTCTTAGTCACTTCATCATTCATTTGTGCACAATTAATTTTGTGCTCAAATAGTGCTATGAGGTGCAAGCTCAGTCTTTTGTTGTCTTCCATCCTCCAGGTGCTGGAGTTTGCCCTCCAACGTAGCATGAAGGTCCGCGTGGTTGGTGCTGGCTATTCCCCGTCAGACATTGCATGCACCTCGGATGTAATGATCAGCATGCGCAGCATGGACAAGGTGCTTGAGGTGAGGTAGGTTTCATATTTCCTTCTTTCGTACGTTACAAACTATAGAACCTTTTTATGTTGTGTACTTCCGTCGTGCATTGTGACAACAGAACTTTTTGAAGAAGAGTCCAATGTGTGCGCAAACTGTCCCTAACTCTGCAACTAGCTTCTGTGCACTTATTGCTGTAGGCAGAAGCAAGCTTCTCTGCTAGAAGAACTTTTTGAAGAAGAGTCCAATGTGTGCGCAAACTGTCCCTAACTCTGCAACTAGCTTCTGTGCACTTATTGCTGTAGGCAGAAGCAAGCTTCTCTGCTAGAAAGCTGGAGCTTCACATATAAGAAACAAAGAAAACTGTTAGCTTTGCATTGATTGCTTTGGAAGTTTGTTTTTTCCTCAAGCCATAGCCGGTCGGTGGCAGCGGTGCGCCGAGGGAAAGGCGGTCGATGCTGAGCTGCAAAATGTTGCTTCGGCCGCCGCCATGCTCTGAGCTCTTGGCGGTTTCGACGAGGCTTGGTACAAGCTCGGGCCTGAAAGTATATTAAAGTTTCACTGAGCAAAGCGAGGGTTTATCCTGCAAAGTGCGATAACCCCTCACTTTGCACTGTCAAACAGATTGTGAAAAGCACAGTCTGTTTGGCAGCCTAGCTTGCCGACTGTTTCAATTAGCTAAGTTTCAAAACAGCAAACAGTTGGCAAACTAGGGTGCCAAACAGATCGCACTTCGCACAATCACCCCTTGCTCCGCTCAAGGAATCTTAAATATAATCTTGCAGGCCCGAGCTTGCACTAATCCTCGTCGGAACTGCCAACTGCTTGCAGCATGCCGGCGGCCAAAGCGATTGTTTCCCGCCCAGCGTTGACCGCTGTTCCCTCGGCGCATCGGCACTCCATTGAGAGAGCTTCCCAAGCCCCGCCCACAAACAGACTCCGCCTTATTGCAAGCCTTAGTGATGTCCTTAATGATGTCACTGGCCTGCAATAAAGCTCTGCCTTATTGGAGGCCAGTGGCATCAAGACCTCATATACAATTGGAAGAACCTACATCCTGGTATGACTAATTCTGATTCTTCTGACAGTTTCCTGCCTTGCGGTCCAGTGTGTTAATATGTTTTCATTTTTACTGGTATTATTTGTCTATATTTAAGTATTTTGGTATACCGTAAAATACCGGGCAAGCGCCCACTTAATATCTAAAGATAATCGCGAAAAAGTGGGGAATGGGTGCTTGTTTGGTCATCAATTTTACATACCAATGTACTGCACATATTTTCTCAGATCTTACAACTTTGGGAATGGGCGCTTAGTGTGGAATGTGCAGATGCGCGGTATTCTAAGGTAGTAGTATTGTCAAAGAAAAAAAATAATGAATACTGTAAACGACTTAATTTTCGCGAATCGGGCCGAAGCATAAAATTTGAAATTATTCGTGGGTTCTAATTTTCGCGAATCGAGTGTAGCTTTCGTAGCGTTCACATATCGCCCGAATTGTTCGCGAGACATATTTTTCTCGAATTGAAGGCGATTCGCGAAATTCGCGAAAATTTAGTCGTTCACAGTATATACCTTCAACTACAGGTTTTCCCACTCGTTTGAATCCAAGTGGTGGTTAGTTTAATCCACGTGCTGTTCAATTTAATTCAAGTGCCATTCAATTTAACCTTAGCGTTACCCAATTTGATTCCAGGGTGAGTGAATTTCATTCACAATATATACTTGCACGTTTTTGTCTTCAGTGGTCGTGTTTCGCTTACACTTTTGATAAATTCAAGAAATTTTTTATACAATCAGTTTTTTTTTAGGGACTACTGATATTTTTATCACTGTTTCGACCACTTGGAGTTTTTAGTCGCACGATTGACATATTGATTGCTTTTTTGGTAACCTCCAGTTACATAGTGGCACACTCAATTTTATTTTAGCTGAATTGATGTTTTGTTTACACTTTCTCATTACTTGGATTTATTACTGATAGAGTTCAGATGATATCAGCACAACTGCTATTTGTGATTATGATTTTTATTACTTCTCGCTATGATAGACACTGCTTACTTAAAGTGGCTTCTACTTCTAATTACTTTGACCTATTAATAACACAATTTTTTTGTAATAAAAGTTCAACAAACATTTTGCTTGCTCTCGATTACTTCGAGCAATTATTGACAATATAACTTTGTAGAAGCTAATTTGACATTCTGATTACTTTTTTGTTATATTGCTATTATTGACACTAACAACTTTATAGAAGCCAAATTTTCATTACTCAGTCGATTACTTTGAATTATTATTTGCAAAGGCGACTTCATGTAAGTGCTGCTAAGATTTGGTATACTCCTTTGATTAATCCCACTTGACTTTAAATTAACTCAACTAATTTAGTGGTTACTTTTTATCTTTCCCCGATATATTAGTTACACAACTGAGTTTATATCTGCATTATTGACATCTTAATTACATTGAGTAACTAGTGACAAATAGCACTTTATATATTGTCTAATGGACATAATCCTCATTCTCATAATTACTTTGAGCTTTTATACAACCAAGTGATTTATTACTCAGCTCAGTTACCATTATGATCACTCTTGATTAGCTCGACTTACTTTGAATCAGTAGAGTTTGATTCGGCCTAATTGATGTCATGATTACGCTTGACATTACTTTGAGCCAATATTAAACTAACCTACTTGACATTGTGGTATCTCTTGCTTAGTTCAAGTTATAATGCAACCAGTTGATCTATTATGAGTTCAATTCAGATTATTATTACTCTTTTGACTACTTTGAGTTACTTTTCATCAATAGACTTTAATTTAACCTAATTGGAATTATGATGACTCTTTAGAATACTTTAAGGTAGTATTCAACTAAATTATTTATTATGAGCTTGATTGACATTTCACTCTTTTGATTACTTTGAGTTTGTATTGACCCAATGACGTTATTCGACCATATTGACATTTTGGGGAAGTAGCCTCCTCTCTTTAGCATTTGCTCCACTAAAGTGGAAAAAGGTGGGAAGAGCTTCCGCTTCGTTCTTGACTTGTCACCGACTATAGAATGCTACACCTTCTTTCTAATCTTCACAAAGGTCAACAAAGAAAAGATGACTGTCAAGGCGGAAGCTGGGGTCACACTGAAAAGACTGAACGAAGTTGAACTGGCCGAGAACGGACTCGCCCTGTCAAGGTGCATTCTCCCTCTCAAAGGTCTCGCGCCGGACAACCACGGAGATTTTTTTTCACCAAACTCTCGTCGGGATGTTTTGGCTCAGTGTTGTAGCATTGGATTCAAAGCGGGAATACATGCCTTCGTAACAATTTTTTTCTGTAATACGATGCAGTCCTTCGAGGAGGCCTTTGGAAGGATAGCCGTAGTCTTCATGGCACTGGACTTTGCATTCCTGCGGATGTTTTGGTAGCTTTTTTGTGGAGGAAAGGAGCGGAAGTTTAAAGGATGGTCTAGATAGTTGCTTTTGAGCGCGCTCAAATGCTCTATCTTCTTTTATAATCGCTTAAGACGAGAGAAGACACTGGCACCACCTGTCGGGTAGTACTGGAACTGCTCATAAGTAGACTGAAGATTTTGCAGTATTCGAGAGACTGTAAGGTTTTGCAGTATTTGCGAGATCAAATCTATGCGCTACTTATGAGAAAGGGTCGCTTTTAACATCGTCAGAAGTATCTCGAGCCCACAGGGAAGGAATAATGCATAAAAAATTATAAATGCTATATGCAGGTAGAAAGTGTTCGAGGACTACCTGATGGACGGTGCCAGTGTGCTCTCTCGGCCTAAGCAATTACGAAGGAACGTTACGCACTCGGGCGCACTCTGGCGGAAATCTCCGAATTGTCCTGAAAGCACTTTTGAGGAGTTTCGTCCATGTACAGAAACGTCAGTGCCATGTGGGTTGCTTGTTTTCCGAGTATGGAAATTGGCACGTGGCTATAACACATAATTACGGCACAACTTGGCATGTGCCAAAAGCTACAACCCCAGTGAGCCAGTCAAAGCGAGGCATGTGACGAGCAATCGTTGGCGCGCACTTTTCTCGTGGTGAGCTGCTAGGTGCTTAGCTTATCTCCACCGCTCTGATTGGCCCATGAAGGCCTGGGTGCTCACGTTTCGCCAAGTTATGCTGTAATAAGGTATGACTTTACATTTGCCAGGGGGAAAAAAGTGCTTACGAATTCGAACAAAGGCCCCTCACATAAGCAACTGCTAATGCTCAGAACTACAAATGTCACATCTATAAAAACAAGTACACATATACTAATCGAAACGAGTCACACCAGTCACAGGACCTAGTAAGGGCATATAAGTGGTCTTTCAAAAGACCTTGTAATACTAAAGCTATGATAGAAAAAGAGGTAACGGTTCACTTTGAAAATAATGATGTGATTCCTGTTGATGCCAAGTAAGCGAGTAACTTAGTCATACACTTTTTCAAAACAACTAAAATTCGAATGAAAAGGCTTTTTTTTGTTGCTTTTTCTTTTTTGCTTGTTTGAGATTTTATTATCATTGTGTAGTTCATATTCAGCACTCTGTTGTTTAAGCACTGCACTGGCTTGTCTTTATTTTTATTATTTTATTTAGACATACTGTTTTCTCTCTGTTGAGAGCTGAGGCAGGTGAGGGTTGTCACAAGTCGTAGGAAAGGGAAAAACACCTTTGAATATAATATACATACAGACATGTGGTGCAATGGCAATGCACATACTGGAATAGAATAAAATTATGGGATATCACGGTGAAGCACATACTGACATTCAATATAGAAAGATTGTACAAAATGACAGCATCAACAAGAAACAAAATATAGCATGTTGAGATTCAATGCTCTAAAATATAGTCTTTAAATTATTTGAAGATTCTACTGCACTCTCACAAACTGTGACCTTTTGTGGAAGCCGGTTCCACTCATTAGTGTTTTTTTTTCAACCTCTCTTCTCGCTGCAGTCTGGGCGCCGTGTCGGAGATCACGCTTGGAGGTGCAATCGCCACCGGCACTCACGGATCGGGACTGCATTTTGGAATCCTGTCGACGCAGGTGACATAGCAGTTTGGGAAGGTCAACTTTCCTAAACCCCAAAACCTTAGTAGTTTTCGTCAGAAATCTAGACGAGTGTCACTGCCGTGTCCCAGTGCCGTAAACATCTTGGTTGATATGTGACTATAAGCATGGTCTCCTGCCCCGTTCCCCATGCTTTCAAGAGCATACTATCGCGGAGAATATGAGCTAAACAGTCATTCGCGCTTCTTCGGTGCACCTTTCGTAATGTCCCGAGGGATAGCCCACCTAAAATCGAAAGCAAATTGGGTGAAAAGAAGGAGCGGGCTAACTTTCGATGTGCGATGAAAAGAGTTGAAAAAAAAATGAAAGCCGTTTACAACTCCCTGTAACGCCGAATTAGAGCGCAGCTCTTGAGGAGGAGGAGGAGGGAAGGGTACTGGGGGGGTAGGTCAAGTGACCTCAGGTAGGGGGGGGGGGGGTCACGTGACTCCCCAGGTTTCTGAAAAAGATGTCAAATCAGGTTAAAAATAGGGGGCGGGCTATCTTTCAGGGCTGGGGCATCTCTTGGGATATTACAGTACCAGGTTTTGAAAAAGGTGTCCGATCTAGGAATGGAATGTGAGTTAAAGTCCCATACTTTCGGATTTTTCATAAATTGAGGAGTAATAGAGCTTGTGGGGACCACAGACATAGAATAAGGCTGGATTGGGCGTTTGAGCTCACACTGTCGCAGGAGCGCATGGTGCGACACCGTTGGTGCGGACATGACATCTGCAATTTTTTTAAATATCATCTCGAAAGATGAGGCACCAGATTTTATCACTTAGGTAAGTGTACTAAGTGAGCACTTTCCTCCACGAAAATAGTTTTGATAAAAGCCCTAAGATTTTAGAAGAAAAAGAACTAATCTAATGATCGCCCGTTCATGCCGATGGTGTCGCGCAATGCACAGCGGGCATGAGATTGCGGCTTTGGCAGGCCTGCAATTGTGTTTGCTATATTCAAGAACAGGAATGTGGTTGTGAAACAGCCTGCTTGCAATTGTCTATACGTTTTGCGAAAGGTAAGGCCGAGGAAGCACGGGCCAGGCAAGGACGTTGGTCACCAACAGAATGAGAACAGCAGATTGTGTCTTTTGAACGCCCTGCGATACTTGCGACCTTGAGGTTAATTTTTCACGCTGTCATCGAAAGGGTTGTTTAAGAACTGTCGCTTCAGTACGCTCTTTAACATGTTGCGTAGGACATGCTCGGAGTCCAGTGAGCAGTTTGCACTTCCGGGATTTGCTTGCTGCCTCCTCTCACTCCTTTTCTCGTTTATTTCGAGTGTCCCTTTCTCTCAGATGAGAGCACAGAGAGCTGTATGTCTTTGCCCCCTATTTTCTACTTTGCTTCCCTCGTCGCAATCCACAGTTAAGGAGGAAAGAAAACTGGATGATCTACGTTGCAGAAAATAGAGTTTGTCCGTCTTCCTTTCGAAAGACCGTATCTCGTGTTTGTCTCGTGGCACCCTAATGAACTCGAACTTGAACTTTATTAGAAAAAATTTGTACCGAGGACGCCGGACAAAAAGCTTCCAATAGGGAGCTTGACTAGGTCTGGTGTCCATGCACATACAGAACACGATACAATGATATAATAAAACAGCAACACTATTACCTAAACAAAATAAGTGCGCACTGTTTTGCAGTTAAAAAATTAATATCGCTGTGGTCGAAGATGAAGTTAAGAAAACAGTGCTTAATTAGTATGAAAATGGGGAACGATCCGGAACTCCTGGCGTCAGATACTGATAATAGATTTGTGTTTAGTCAAGTTCAAAAGATGGAGACAAAAAAGCAATACACTCTGCACTTGAGAGTAAATACGATGGCAACTTTAATGATATTGTGACTAAAAAATAATGGTTCAGCATGAGTGTCGTAGGAAACATTTGCAGTGATATGCAGTACTTGTTTTTAGACAGTCATAAGTTTGTTTATATTAGCTTTAGTTGTGGTAGCTCAAACCAAATGGCAGTGGTTAAATTGTGAACTAAATGAAGCGTCATAAATTTGAACCTTAATATTCATAGGCAAAAGAGAATGACAATGACCGATTATGCCAACTATTTTTGCCAGTTTATGAACTAAGTATTCTACATGATCATCCCATTGCATATGTTCCGAAAAAAATGACACCTAGCATTTTTTGCTGGTTTACTATTTCAATCTGACTGCTACCAATGTTTAGAGTGTAATTTTTAACAATGTGCCTATTTATAAATCTAAATCTCTCCAAAAAAATTTACAGGTTTTTTTTCAAACACAAAAATAAACTATGCATCGCCGAACGCTCATTCTCCGCCCAAATGTAGCTCTAGAGGTCCAAACCAGATACTAAAGTTTCAGCCCGGGCCGATACTTTATTCAAAAGTTATAATGATTTTCTGAAAATTTCAATGGGAAATTGGCGGCCGACGGAGTTCTCGAATACATGGAGTTCTATATGGTGCCAGAAACCGAAAACAAGCAAAAATGGGCCCCATTTTCCCATTCAAATTTTCAGGAAATCAATTGTAACTTTTAAATAAGATATCAATTCGGTACATGTAGCAGAACACATTAGATAGAGTACAGTTCACACAGAAAGAATAAAAACACTAAAAATAAACGAGGGACAGACACTCACAGTTCCTTCAACGAGCAACAACATTTATGTGATGCCCATCACACTGCGAAGAAACGGTCACAGAGAAAATTAAGCGAAGACGAAAATACTAGAAAACGATGCTACCGTAAAATCCCTGAAGACGCCCTCCCCCGAGAGATTGCCCATCCTGTTAGGGGCGAAGCTCCTTAGGGTCTAGCCTTGTCCATCCGTCCGGCGTCCGTGCTCACATCAATTGCCATCCCATCTGTCTTCTTAAAAAGAGAAAAAATGTTTGCGCAGTCGACAGGATTCGAACCTGTGTGGGGAGACGGATTTCTAGTCCATCGCCTTAAACACTCGGCCACGACTGCGGGACGAGCAGGGGGCTCTGAGATGTGGTAGTTCCCTTTCGGACATGGACCGTTGACTTAAGCGGTGGAGATGCGTTCCCACGGCTTCTAGCGGATCCAAGCTGTTCTGCTAGAAGAACCATTGGCTCTGCATTTCACCGACCATAAAGCAGTAATAATGAAGTCGAAACACAACCCGGAACTCAGCACTACCTATGAGCAATAAAAAAAAAAATCAGCACCATCACCACTACCTATATGAACAATAAAATCAGTATCATCAGCACCACCAGAGCTTCGCCCCAATCAACATCATTCACCACGTGGAGATGTTTAGTTTTTTTTCTGGGTTTATATCTGTAACGAAAACTCCGAAACATCGCCCAGCCCCCCGATTCCCGTCAGACGTCAAACTATGTCCGACGTCAAACTATGTCCGGCGGGAATCGCGCATCAACGGCGCAATCTGCGGCACCGGTACGCGTGACATCGGCTCACGCAAGTTGTTCCCGCGTGTATATTGCATTGTGAAATGCAATTCTGCTGCATCCGCGATCTGCGGTATTTGTTTACGTGACATGCGAGTTTGTATCACATTCCCACGTTTTTGTCCGCGACCTTCGCACATGATATCGGTTTCCGTGAATCTGCTGTGTCCGCGATCTGCGGTATTCGTTCCCGGGAGATGCGAGTTCTCGGCAGGTTTCCGCGGGTCCTTCGCACCATGAGACGCGAATCTGCCGCGTCCACAACCTGCGGTATCCTTTCCCGTGACACAGGAGTTTGTAGCGAATTCCCGCGTGTTTATTGCACCGTGAAACGCAAATCTGCCCTGTCCGCGATCTTCGGTATCAGTTCCCGCGTCATGTGGTTTATAGCGGGTACACCGGTGCTTATCATTAATTTTCTATAAAGTTTCGCTGTGGCATCCCCAAAAAGAGCCCACCCCATGCTTTTCACCATTTATCTCTTCATTTTGGGTGGGCTTCTTACAGGAATTTACGTTAGAAAAAGATAAAAATAAAGATAACTGAATTTAACTTCCTGAAAAGGAAGAAGAAAATTGAAGGGGACTTTTTCTATGACAACTCTGGCGCTAGGAATTCCAGTTCTGGTGTCGATAACGACAACGAGGGCTCTGAAACATTGTCTGTGTCATTCTTGATCCTAAATGCTTCAATTATTTCTCGCCCATACTTGTCCTTGTGTGAGCCAAGTGCTGTAGTGTTTTCATAGCCAGTGGTGTAATCTTGGCAGGTTCGGGCGTGCACAACAATTGGATGGTAGGAGTCGGATGACGCCTTGTTCACTTCAAGAAAGTGTTCCCTAAGGCGAATGTTCAGGCATCGTCCTGTCTCACCAATGTATTGGCTGCCACAATTGAGCGGAATAGAATAAATTGCCTTTTCTTGGCATTTGACGTAATTGTTGGAGTGCTTGATGGTGCATTCTGATGGACGACCTTCGTTATTCACCCTTTGGCACATTTGTTTTAGCTTCATCCTACATGTGAAGACCACTTTCGTATCGAATCGAGCAGCGAGACTCTTCGGGCGGTGGGCAGTATTACCTATGCACGTATGGAACACAAGCCAGGCGTGTGTGTCTGTGTCCTTTGTTGTTAGATGAAGGACGGTCGGGGTCTGTGATGAGACGCTGAAGGGTAGTGCGGAGGAGGTCTGCTGGATACTCGGCTTGGAGAAGTCGGTCATGCTGACGTTGGATGTTTGCTGATGAGAGGTGGGGACAGAATTTGGAACGAGAAGAGCAAACAGGGTTCACTTTCTCGATGTGAACAAGGTGTCATCCGACTCTTATCATCCAGATGTTGTGCACGCCTGCAGCTGCCAAGATTGCGCCCCTAGCTATGAAAACACTACAGTGCTTGGCTCACACAAGGTTCAATTATGGGCGAGGAATAATTGAAGCATTTAAGATCAAGAATGCCACAGACAATGTTTCAGAGCCCTCGTTGTCATTATCGACACCAGAGCTGGAATTCCTAGCGCCAGAGTTGTCATAGAAAAAGTCTCCTCTAATTTTCTTCTTCCTTTTCAGGAAGTTAAATTCAGTTATCTTTATTTTTATCTTTTTCTAGTATCTTTTTCTAGTATTTTCGTCTTCCCTTAATTTTTTCTGTGACCAAAGTGGTTCTTCGCTGTGTGATGGTCATCATATAAATGTTGTTGCTCGTTGAAAGAACTGTGAGTGTCTGTCCCTCATCTATTTTCAGTGTTTTGTTTCTTTCTGTGTGATCAGTTCGGGATGAAACTTTTGCACCTGGTCCATACCTCTAGCACTACCTTTGGGTGGAGAATGAGCGTTTGGCGATGCATAGTTTATTTTTGCGGTGGAAAAATCCCTGTAAATTTTTAGTGGGGACACCCTGTACAATAGGTCTTGACTTGTCGGAATTTACTCTAAAACTATATTTTTCTGTCCATAAAAAGAATTGCTTCAGGACTGCATTTTCGTTAGCTATGAATTCATTCATATTCGTCGCAAAAAGGTAAATATACCATTGTCGTCAGCATACATGATAATATGTGATTTTTGACAACTATTGACTATATCATTAATATAAACATTGAATAACAGCGGGCCACATATACTGCCCTGAGAAACACCAGACTTAAAGAGTTGAAGAAAAAAAAAGAAACACGATCATTCACTGAGGCACATTGCTTGTGCTGTTCTAAATACAAATGAATAAGTCATAAAGAGGTCCCCCACACACCATAACATGAGTTTATGAAGGAGCATTGTATGGTTAAGACAGGCGAAAGCTTTACTGAAATCAATGAAAAGTCCTAGCATCAATTGTTTCTGTTCTACATTACGTATTATAAGTTCCTTTTGTGATAATAGAGCACATTCCGTAGACTTTCCCTTGCGAAATCTGAACTAAGAGTCAGCACTGAATGTTTAATAAAAAAAATTGTCTAAACGTCACAAAATGTTTTTTTCTAGTCCCTTTGAAAATATGGGCAAGATAGAAATGGGTCCATAATTTGTAAGTGAATTTTTATCGCCTCGCTTGTGCAGAATGGAAACCTTTGCAAGTTTCATGTTATTCGGAAATTTGTCAGTTGACGAAAGTTGACATCTGTCATGATTTTAATGGGTTTTATTTCTATGTCATCTATGCCGTGGCTTTTGCTATTATTTAGTCCCATAAATACATTAAAAACTTTTGATTCATCCGTAGGTGCAAGACAAAGAGTTTTATCTACCCGATTCAAAATAGACGAGGTAGCACACTTATTGTGGGTACTGGAAGGCAAGTTGGTGAAATGGTGGTTAAAATGATCCTGTGTTCCTGACAGTCTTTTGCCAGATATTGAAAGAGTTTTTATTGATTATTGGGTTTTTTCGCATTGAAGCACTTTGTTTATAGACCGCCACACAACAGTGGGGTAGGCAGAGGGGGGGGGGGGTTTGGGGGGTCGAAACCCCCCCCCCCCCCCCCCCCCCTTGAAATGCCAAAGCTAACCCCCCCCCCCGCGGGGCCCGCTCGCTCCCCTGTTCACGCAGTCGGTTTTGCACGAGGCACGGAGCTACGGGGTAGCGCAGACCATCTCCAACTTATATGCTTTCGGGAAAATTGTTTGTGGGGTAGAAAATGTCCAAATTAATAAAATATGCATATTGCTTAATTCATGTTTATTCGATGGGATGCGGAATTTGATTTCAGATATATAGAGAACGGATATTTCGAAACATTTGTGGGGTTAAAAAATGGCAATTTCAAGGCAAAGTATAACAAACTATTTTCACGGAAATACACAGTTCAATCAAACCAAAGTGAACATAATAAGACAAACACACGGTGATAATATAAAACAATGTCAGCGATGTAAAGAATAATAAATGAATTGCGCTCACGCACACCTTTTTTGACCAGAATTACGTGCTTTCGACTAGAATTTGCCGCGAATAAAAAGGTAACTGTGATTAGTTATATTAGAAAGCAATTTACAGGTTCTCTTTATCATCTCATTTATGCCAAGCGCCTACACATTAAAATGCAGCTACCTGCGTTCACGGAAAAAATGTTCAGGACGTCCTCCGCTTGAACATTAATGTCGCGGTGAACATTCAAAAGCGCTATACTTCGTTTCAGCTTAGGTCCAGATGCAGCCGATGCTACAAGCGCGAGCTCCGGGCTTTCAGCGTCCTTGCCAAGCACGCGCGCTCGTGCAGTGCAAGCACTGTTCAGGGTCACATGTATGCACGTTTGCAAGCCCGGTTTCAGGGCGCCGCCATCTTGCTCAGTGGGTTGCGCTCTTGGGCGTGGCCATATTCCGATTACGACGCCTTAGCAAGGCTTCGTAATCGGATTATAACGCGTCCAAGCGCACCCCATCCTAGCAAGATGGCAGCGCCCTGAAGTCGGACTTGCAATCGTGTATAGACCGAGCAGTCCCTCATTCGAAGTGGTCGCTCTCAGTTATGTTTTGAACCGTCGTAGTGAAGAGAACGAGCGCTCAGCTTCCGCCGTTGTTACGGGCAGAGTCGCTAGGATCTTGAGGAGACGATGGACGTTCTGAGATAGGGCCTCCGGACAGGGGGCGACCGCCTGTATACAACGCAGACGTGACGGGCGCCTTCACGTTTCTCCCTCTTCCATTGGACGCCTAAAATTTCCCCATTTTTTTTGCGAAGTTTCCCTCACTTTGCTAAAATCGTCGCTCACGGATGCGGGTGAAGTCCGTCTTGCTTTCTGCCCTGTACGTCGAGGTGGCATCCGATGCAATTCCTTATTAGATTAATTTCTTTGTTGCACGGAACATCAGAAACTCCGAAGAGACAAGCCTTCATATTCTCACTACGCATAGGCGCAAGGGTAGTCAAGTTCCTTTCCACGTTTGGCGTGTAGTTTCTGTGTGGTGCGTCATTTCATTTCTCCGAGTGACGGAACGACGAGTTCGGACTGATGACTTCTCCTTACCCCGAGGATATGCTGCTGCTTCCTTTGGACCACGCTGCAAGATAAAGCGGCCTAGCAAAGATAACACTCTCTTTCCTTCGGCATCTGGTTCTGTAGCACGAATTTGTTAAACCTTTAATAGATAATAAATTTTGGTTTTGTGATTGCTCAGAATTACCTTCGCCCTAAATATGGGCCCCTAGTGTTTGTGCGTGGTCGGTTGCTACAATTTTTCAGCGTCAAGATTTTGTTTTTGCTGCTTAATTTTTTTTTGGTGAAAGTATACCTATTCTTGTGTTTTGTTTGGCCTTCACGTGTTGGTAATGCAGTGCTACCTCAAAAAGCGGAGAAAGTGGTGTGCTGTGAGGAAATCTTTTAAAGTTGGTGGGCCGCAAGTACAAGGACGGTAGAACAGTGAGCCCCCACGCCCGTATTCCTGTAAATGAAGCCTCCTCCGTTTTGAAAAATGACGATGCAGCTTTACCCGTTTTATCTTAACAGTGCCCCCCTAATTTTTGCCTGAGCGTCCGTGTCGGCGAGCTCACCCTGCGTCATTGAGGGGAGGGGGGGGGGGGGGGAATGCCGTTGAACCCCTCCCGAAATAAAATCTTGGCTACACCACTGCCACACAATGTCAAGGCGTTTTTTTTGTGAGTCATGAAAAGGATGTCTCTGATATTCTGTTTTTGCCTTTTTTTAGTGCAGATGTAAGTTGATTGTGATATTTCTTGGAACACAGTAAGATCATGGTCATCTCTTGACTGGAGGTAAAGCTGATATAAGTGATTCATTTTTCTTTTTATCCAGTTGGAATGACCCATGGTTTTCTTTATCACTTTTTGTTGACGACCGTCTTGTATGGAAAACATGCGCGTCATAAAAAGATTTAAATAGAGTCATGAAGTCATCATATGCTTCATACGCACTGCTTCGAAACAATGGAATTCAGGTCAGATTCCATTCTGTCATAGGTAAAGGATTTTCTAAAACTCCTTGATAACTCAAGTTTTAAAACATAAAAATATAGGTAAACGATCGCTGATGTCGGAACGTATTGTAGCTGCACTGTTAACAATAGTGCTTATATTGGTAATAAAAACATTGATAGCACTAGAAAGTGTAATTCTAGTGGGACATGCAATGACTTTGAAGAAACCACTACTCCTACTGGGTGTACCATTCAGTCGGGACGAGACGGGAGAATTTTTCAAAATATTCACATTTAAGTCATCTCACAAAACAAAGGAGTAGTTATTTATCGATACAAAAATATTGATATCTTTCAAGAAAAGACAAAAAAATCACTAAAGTTGCCAGCTGGTGGTTGATACAGTACAATGGAGAGTAGCTGACGTCCATGCTTTAGACTTAGAATTTCATTGTCATCCGTAGTTTCGTTAAATCTGTCAAGTATTTTGCACTGAATATCTTGTTTGACACGAATACAATCCTCTCCCCCTCGTTTCTCACTTTAGTTTAAGAATAAATGATTGTAGCCAGTCAAGATGAGAACATCGTCTTTAGTTTGATACCACGTTTCAGAAAGCATTGTTATTTGAGAAAGAAAATGAAGCTGGTCTAAAGGCGTAATAAAATTATCAGTTTTACTTTTCACAAAGCGTATATCAAGATGTAAGATAGCAGTCGTTCTTTCTATCCTTGCATATTGATTTAATTATTCAAGCAACAAAAGTTTACGGTATTCTGTCATCAGGTTGGCTTAAAAACAAATTAGTGGGAATCATGTGCAACAGCACTGGCTACAAGGTTTTTGTCTGTAGTGGTCCAAAAAAACTATCTGTAGAAGCAGCCCTTTTGCCAGGCGGACACAGTATTTATCTCTTCAAAATGCCTCGTTTTCAACAAGAATCTGGAGAGATGCATAATGCGGGAGTTTGGTTTTCAATTTAGTGCACATAAATGGGTTACCTTCCAAAAACAGTGGTGACCAATTTCTCACCGCCTCCGGTCGTTGTTTCGGGAGAAAGCCTCGACACAAACGGCACACTTTTCCGTGGTGCCCGTCGAATCGCAGCTATCTTGGATGCCTTCGAAGTTCCAACAGATGGTTTCACTGGCTTGTGGTGCGTGACAGTGACAAAGCCCTTGCCGCCCACATCGTTTCGATGAACGGTCCCCCGTTGCGCCATGGAAGCAGGCAGAACTGGTTCAGGTCGAACGGTGGCGGCTTTCGAGGAGTCGCAATGCAGCGCTTTTTGAGGCCTCTGTACACCCTGCTGTTAGGAAACCCGGGGCAGAAATGCTGCAGCAGAAGCATATGAAAGTAGAGTGTGAACTACCAGCTCTTACGGGCGAGTTCTGAGGGTGTTTGCTCATGAACGAGAAAACTGTATCGTCGAGGCGATGTACCTCTCGGCGAAGCAATGCGTTTTCCACCTTTAGGCAAAATTTAGGCAGAATTGCATCATAACATTTCATTCAAATGTTAAGATGTAATTCTGTCTAGCTGATGCTAGCAAAGAGAACTGCCGCGTTTTCTCAGTAACAAAACTCTGGGCGGAGTCGTCCTTTAAAACGAGTCACTCCATGTAGTTACGGTGCCTCTCGCCTCAAGGTGTTCACCCCCTCCCCCACGCAATTCCAGGTGTTGGAGCTGGAGCTGGTGACTTGCCTGGGCAAGACGCTGGTCTGCTCAAGGGAGAGCAACCCGGAGGTCTTCCTGGCGGCTGCCTGCGGGCTCGGGGCCATTGGGGTGGTCGTCGCGGTCACCGTGCAGTGCGAGGCAGCCTTCCGGCTCCGCGAGTCCCGCCACTCCTGCAGCTTGCAACCGGTGAGCTTCAGTCGTCCCGCCTCCAGCACGGGCTTCCTAGATCCAATGACGCTTAGGCGTCTCGTGCACCCCGAGCACGGTCGTGCAGCCAAAGCGCTGCGAAGGCTCTGAGCATGTGCTGGAGGTTGGGCGTTCAGAACACACACTGCTGTTTTCGTTCTGTTGGGGACTGTAGGACCACCGTGCAAGCTATACACTCTGTGCGGGACCTCTAGGGGGCGCTTTGAAAACCGCACGCAGTGCCACTTGCCCCACAGCTGGCGTGCAACATTGAGAGCGGTAGCAGACGACAGCGGCTCTTTGCTTCAGAAGCTGTTGCGGTGCAAGTGCCCGTGGTTGGAGCGTTAGTTCTTCGAGCTGGCCTTAAAGATATTATAGTGGGATCATTCTTCCGCGATGCTACTACGAAAAAGAAGAAAAACTTCATTAAAGCGGGCACGTCTTTGACATCAACGAACGGTTTGCTACAGTGACGTCGGCCTTGAAGGCCAAATGTGTGCGTCAGGCGTGCGTCTCGTAAGAAGCTTACTCCATAACGATCGAGGTAAGTTGTCATTCCTTCATGCTCAGAAAGTGATTGGTGCGTACCCACTATCCATGTACTTGCAAAATATGGAAACCATTTAGAATTATCGACGGCCTAGATGAAACCGCGGCGAGTGGCCAGGTGGCGTTCTTTTGTAGCGACCCGCAGCTTCAGGTCATGACTATTCGCAGCCGAGTCGCCGCGTCTCGCGCAATGCTTCACTTAAATTCGTTGCGCGGTGTGACAACATCTTTCATTGTTTATGTTGCTTTTCGAAACAAACTTTGGCATGCACTTCTGTCATTACAGAGTCCGCAGAGCTTACTTATGCGGGCTGGAAAGCCGGGCTTCGTTTTACAGCGAAGCTGTTTATGGCTAGGGTTTCGTGGATTTTTCGTGTGCAATGACTAAAAATTTTACGCTCGCACTGCCGCACACGCACGTCTTGCCCGTATAAAAGATTCAAAGTAAATAACCAAAATAAAGTGTTGAGGGACGCATGTGCAAGATGCCATTTGTTTTAGGCTTTTGCTTTAGAACAGTTACTGCTGCAGACGCCAGTGCCGCACGTGCATGCCTTCCCCGTATAAAAGATTCCAAGTAAATGGCCAAAATAAAGCGTTGACGAACACACTGCCCAACGTCGGGGGCAGCCGCTGCCCGATGAAGCACAGACGAGTTGAGAAACTGTGCAACGTTTTTCCCATGAGGCACGACGTGTACCTGTTGCTACAACCGACCACGCAGCAATTCATGATACCAATTAACAGCACGTTAACGACACAGGAGCGCACCGCAGCGGCAGGATTGCTATGGCAGGCGGCATGGCATGGTTTCCGTCTGCTCGGATTTTCAACAACAGTCTTCTCTGACGGCCGTGCAGCGGCGTGCTACTTCCCGTGCACGCAGAGCATAGGCTTATGGTGTCGACACGTCATTCCCCAATTGTCTTCTAGGCAGTGCCATTTTGTTGCCTAGTGCGGATGCGAGTGGCGTCGCGTGTTTCAGGGCTCGTCTCGGGGTCTTTGCAAAAGTCGGAATTCGGTTGTGGAATGTGGAGACGGAATTAAATACAAAAACATTTTTGACATTTTGAAGTAGTCTCAGAATATGTTCTTGAAGTTGATAGAGAGCATAAGAAAGAACCGCTGCTGGGGGGGTCATCGACCTCGCACAAGGTGCTCTTTTGCTTTCCACTTTGCTCACGGTTCATTGTACATAAAAAACTTTGCTCTTACCGTTTTTTAAAAAAAGTTTTTGCTTTGGCACTGAGTTTTATGAGGCTATCCTTGGCATTTTTTTCCGGCGGTGGGACGTTTTCCTTGTTTCTTGACTGTTTTGGTGAATTGGTCGTGGAGAGAACTTTGAAAAATTGGAGTATTTAACAATGTAATTGCGGTGGACACCCTGTCAGCTGGTGATGTCGTTTGCTCATTTATAGTAGGATGAAAAGATGGGCTAGTTGGTACGTCGCAGCAGTACTGAAAGTGCCAGAAAACAAAGACTAGAAAGCACTTTTTTTTTCTAGTCCTTGTTTCCTGGTGCTTTCAGTATTCTCACTGGTATATCATTTGTATGGCCGTCGTAGCAGCGTGTCTTTCACGTTATGACAAACGGTGCTCGCTTCATACTTCCGTCAGGTGTTGGAAAACCTGGACGTGCACCTGAAGAGCTCGGACCACTTCCGCTGCCTGTGGTATCCGCACACGGACACCGCCGTCTGCTTTCACCTGACTAGAACTGATGAGGTGAGGAGGTTTTTGGTCACTGCACCTGTCGAAGAAGCAGTTGCACCTCAATATTACAGACCTCGATATATAACAAACCTGTGTACAATGAACCTTATATAACGAATTTCGTCAGTGTAACATAGCTCGTGATAGAACAAGTTTTTCATTGTATTCTACTTCTGCAGCGTTTTAAAGTTAATCTTCTGGAAACGTTGGACACCATCATCATCATCATCATCATGTCTCTTTATTGTGCCCATAAATGACCAGAAGTCTAATGTGGCACTGGTATATAAAAATTAAGAAAACAATCACACACATCATGAATGCTAAAAGGTGCAGTGTCGTAGAGTATAAAAAACATACTCTGCTCTGCTTAAAGGGATGCTGAACAAAAAATCGAATTTCAGAAAACAACGCAGAATCAATAGGCGGGACGCTACAAATCCCAAAATGTCACTTATAAAGCAGTATCTCCAACGGATCGTCGTATTTTTGTAAAAGAAGAGCGCGCTCGCACAAGCCCGAAAAGACGCGTGACCTCGCGATTCTCATTTCCTTCTCTTTTTGCTTTGACTCCGCGAGGGCGCGGAGAGGAAATTGAGCGAGGCCATTTCTCCTCCTTCTCAACTCTTCTGCGATAAAATGACGTCAACATTCTCCCTCATTCGCTCCTTTATTTTCCAGAAATACGGCCAACCGCTCGAGATATGGCTATATTAGTCATGTTCGTGGTTTATGGCGCACTGTCGAACACTTCTGCAAGTTTATTTTGTGAAACCCTAATTTCGGTTCAGCATCCCTTTACCTACTTGAGCTTTCCTTATTTCACATTTTCCAAAAGGAGGCTCTATCGATAAGAGAAATCCACATAAAAAGCTCTAGAAATAACGTAAAAGTTAGTGTCAAACACTCGCACAGCTTCCCAAGGCTTTTTTTTAGAGCACAGCTCTTAGGCGCCCGTTTCTGGCTTGAGCAGCGTCGCCATTGCCATCGGCGTAATCGTGACGTCACGTGACCCCCGTGAGGTCACGTGGCCCGGTGAGGTCATGTGACCCCGGTGAGGTCATGTGACCCCCGTGAGGTCACGTGAGCCCCGTGAGGTCACGTGACCCCAGTGGCGTCACGTGACCCCCATGAGGTCACATGACCCACGAGGGTCACGTGACCTTACGCCGACGCCGCTCGAAGGGAGGAATAGCAGACAGGATGAGGAGGAGGGGTATGTGCTCCCCTCAGTACCCTTCCCTCCTCCTCCTCAAGAGCTGCACTCTAATTCGGTGTTGCAGGGGGTTGTAAGCGACTTTCATTTTTAGGGGCAAAGCTCCTTAGAGTCTAGCCATGTCCGTCCGTCCGTCCGTCCGTGCTCACGAAAAAAGAAAAAATGTTTGCGCAGTCGACAGGCTTTGAACCTGGGCGGGGAGACCTCAATGGATTTCTAGTTCATCGCCTTAACCACTCGGCCACGACTGTGGGACGAGTAGGGGGCTCTGAGATGTGGTAGTAACTCAAGAGCTGGGGATGTCATGGATGAAACGTTGCATGTAGCCGCTCAACGTCTATACAGGAGAGGGCGCTGCGGTCAAATGCGTATATAATCCCGTTAAACTTTGCATGCATTGGCTCAACGTTTATAGGCGAGAGGGCGCTGCGGTCAAATGCTCAAATGCGTATATAACCACGTTCCATACCACACATTCTCTTTCTGACATTGACCGTTGACTTAAGCGGTGGAGATGCGTTCCCATGGCTTCTAGCGGATGCAAGCCGATCCGCTAAAAGAACCACTGGCTCTGCATTTCACCGACCATAAAGCAGTAATAATGAAGTCAAAACGCAACCCGGAACTCAGCACTACCTATGAGCAATAAAAAAAGATCAGCACCATCAGCACTACCTATGAACAATAAAATCAGTATCACCAGCACCACCAGAGCTTCGCCCCAATCAACATCATTCACCACGTGGAGATGCGGTCATTTTTTTGCCTTCTATTGATATTTTAAAATGATTTTTGGTATGCGCTAATGAGTGTGTTTGATGAATACTGGGAAGCCGATTTTTAAGTACTTTGTGAATTGCATGCGCTAAAACTTACTCAAACGTTTGTGAAATATTCTTTTATAGTATCCGCATGCCAAAAGCATGTTTAACTGGATCCGTTGCTTTCGCCGGTGTTGCGCAGGCAGTTACGAGGCTACCCCTGTTCCCGAGGGCGTGGAAGTGGCTGGTGGAATATGCGTTTGGCTACTACGTCATGGAGGCTCTCCTATACCTCAGGTCAGGAAGTCTCCGGCAAATGGTGCTATGCCCGAGGTTCAAGGCACTAGGATCATTAAAGGTTAGGTTTCCGATTCAAGGTTATGCCAAAATTGGGAAGTTTAAAAAGACACTAAAATGGGGAAAAAAAATTAAAAAGCTGAAATGAGACATTTTGTTTTCTTAACTTTTCTAAAAAAATAAAAAAATTGCAATATTACGATGTTAGGCGCAATTTAGGTGATGTTTGCCACCCCACCCATTACTACTGAATTGGCTTGGCTACTCGGCTGGACACATTCGCAAGCTTAGAGTCTCCCTGTTGCGACGTCCGGTGCGTCTAGTCTGCCATCTGACACAGTCTGCTTGTCGTGCAGATAGTCGCGCGGCGGCGAATGGCGTCGTCTGCTATTAGAACACACTCTACTACCACCGATGAAACACCCGTAAGATGCAACCATGAAATCGGTGCGTTCGCGTCCGCCGTCGCTATTCCGCCACCATCTAAATCAGTCTGCAATGATCGCAAGACACGACCATGAAACGGCTTTTTAGCATTTTATCATGCACAATCCACGGTCTAATACAAGCGCCCGCCACCGTCTGTCGACGTGCAATAAAAAGCAACCAAAAAACTTTTAAAAATATGCAGTTTTTTTTTCAGTTTTTTTGTTCTTGTTGTCTTCTTTCGTTGTGTACGTGAGCAATGTGGGTGAGCTCCATAACGAACAATTAAAACGTTTTAGCAAGCCAGGTGCACTGCTCAAAGTTTGAGCGCTAAGGGCCTTCCAAAGTGAAATGACGGAAACATACCTGGATGCGAGGCGAACGCCCGATGGCTTCCAGCCAGATGGCTCGCTAACTCTTACGTGTGTAGGTTACCTCTCGGTAACCTACAATAATGACACTATTCATATAATTTGTTTCTCAAACATAAAGAACAAAGTCAAATAAAAGACTGCTGCGGCACAGATAAACAATGTTGCAATGAACATTCGACATATCAATCATCGCTCTAACCAATGAGAGCCGAGAAATGGAGCGTAGCCAGCTGCATTCCTGGGTGGGGCCAAGAGTGGGCTATCTCCATCTGAATTGGGTCTAACATAGTAAATATTGCGCAAAATAAATTTTTTTTCATGGAAAAAATAAAGAAAGTATCTGTTCAAAGTAAGTCCTTTAAAGGGATGCTGAACCGAAAAACAAAATCTAAATTCTTTGTCGTTTTGATATTTACAGCACACGATTGGCTCTTAAATGACGGTACTTGAAACAATAAAGTAGTCTAAATTATATGATTTATGTAAATAAATATTCTAAGGTGCACCTGGTGAGTTTTTTTAAAGCTCGTTTCGTGACGACAACGAACTTGTAGTACGCAGAACGCGGCTATGGTGAGCCATCAAAGTTGGCTCGGTTGGCTCCGACCTACCTCGTTGGCTCCGGCGTGCGCTCACGCCGCGTGGTGGCGCGACAAAACGGAAATGCAGCGTGCGAACCCCGTCCCGAAACGATGAGATGTATTTTTAAAAGAAATGCAATTTTATCTGATAAATTTGTCGAATAGTGTTCATCATGTCGTTTTTGACACGGCACCTATGCGGCGCCGAACGGCCACTTTCGGCCTCTTCCTTGGCGGTTCTTCGTTCTCCTCGTCCGACGGCACGCCGCTGCCACTGCTGTCAGACGTCGTCATGGCCAAATTATCAGGACGGGAAAGAAATCGCCGAACTCCGAAAAACCCACAGACCAAAGTCGCCGCCGTCGCTACGACGCAGGTGCAGAAGTGGACTGGGGGTGGCAGGGTGCAGGGTGGCTGGCAGGTAGTGCCCAGCTAACTTGGCTGGATTAGTTGGCAAACTTCCAACGCGACGGGCATCCGTCTACTATTATTCAAAGCGCAACTTTCTTCCACGCTGTGGCGCGTCGGCAGCTCGACTTGTTCACGTCAGTTCCGTTGCGGTTTGTTGACGTCAGTTCCGTTGCGAGTAATCCCAGAGGGCCTCGCGCGCATCGAAGGCTTCTGGCGCTTCTGGCTCAATCAGCGGTCGTCATTCCAAGAAATATAATAATCCGATCTCCATCCCTTTACATGAATAGCATTTTTAGGTATAGTGTGGTCCCGGGAAGCTTGTCCGGGGCTTATTTCGGCAACTTCAGATATCGGTTCAGCATCCCTTTAAAGGGACACTGACAGGGTATTTATGCTTGCCAAGGTTTTTATTTGTATATGACATATGAGAGCCTAACAACTCAGAAAACAATTTGCAGCTCGAAATCCCAAGCTTCCTTCCACTGTTTCATTGAATTTAGTTTTAATTCATTTATTGACTGTACCTCAAACACATAATACCCTTATAAAGATGGTAACTAAACAAGATAGTTGAAATTAAGAATAAACCTATAAAGTAGTTCATATAAATTTTCGTGCAAGAACCCTTGCCAACTATCGAATTTGCAAAATATATCACCAGAATATTGCAGTCTATCGTAAATAATAGCAGCAGTTTTATTCAGAAATTTTTTCTGCAAATGAGAATTGTTACATTAGCACTCACCATGTCCTCTCCGCTTGCTCTCTAATATACCCGACGCCTGCGTGTTTAGCATATCCCGCTTTTGGAGAGTTCTTTCCTCTTAGCATGCCGGCGCAGTGCGGCAAAGCAAAATAAGGAAAATCACAATGCTCACTTCGCGGTTGTTTTGCTGCAGTACACAAGAACACGGTGAGAAGTGCACTCAGCAAGACTAACTTACCCGCCAGGGCAGACTGCGAGCATGACTCGATATTGCAAAAATTTTCAGTACTGTCATTGTTTGACAGAGAGATCAAATTTTATAGGACGTTATTTGTGGCGATAATCGAAAGTTCTGAAATTCGCACAAGCCTACCATAATGATCTGGATGAATAGCGGGGCCTCAGCTATTATATTTTAAGTATTAGTGAAGTGAAATCAAGTTTTGGCGCAATGTTGGCACAGATTCTTCACCTAGCTTTTGGCTAAATGTAGCAGGTTGTAGCACGGTAAGCCCTTTGGCACAGTTTGGCGCAAATGGCGCGCCAATCACATCACTGCAATTACATTCAGTGTTTGCTTTATAGTTTAAATGAAATCAAAACCAAGAGAATCCGTCAGCCTGTTGACTTGCTTGCTGCACAAATATAGAAAAATTGAGTTTCTACCCTAATGCTCGAGAAACGTCCTGGTATAGATAAGAGCAGGAAACAAAATAAGGGGTGTGGTCTTTGAAGGAAGAAACAGCCTTGCAGACAGCTAAGGACAGGCTCTGTTCCTGGTCAGAAGAAAAACAAAAGTTGTATATAAAAGTCTTTTCGTGGAGCTTGGCATTTTTTCATTCAAGGACAGCTTCAATTTAGAGTTTCTCAGTGTATACAAAAAGCATGAAACCCTAGTTCTTATTTACTCGTTTCTTACATGGTCGGCAAGCGAAGAACAAAAGTAGTGTGATCGTGTTGACAAAAACCCTGGAGCACAAAATGTGTCCCACACAAACCACGCTATGTGTGAAGTTTGTGCTAGGCCTGTTTGGCTCAGACGAGCCAAAGAGACCATTTTATTTTAAAGTTATTTTTAAACTTTGGATATAACCCTAAAGCTGTGTAATGCTTGTTCATGATGCTCATCTGTGACGCCCGTTCGTGGCGATTTTTTTCATTGAAACAACCCATAACAACATACGTTATGTTAAAGCCTCGGATTTGCAACACAGCTCGTCTCCCTGTTGTTCTTGCCAGCTGTTGGGTGCCACCCCTGGTGCCGTGGCTGAATCGACTCTTCCTGTGGGCACTGTTTGCGCCGCCGAAGCAGCGGGTGGACCTGAGCCATCGGGTGTTCAACTACGAGTGTCGCTTCAAGCAGCATGTCAACGAGTGGTCCATCCCAAGGCGAGTCCGCTCCGATGCTCTTGTCGACAAAGCGCTGTGTTGCGCTGGATACTGAGTGGCAGTGGTGCATATTCTACTCTGAGCATAAGAACTGTGTGACGACAGCTGCGTGTAGGTTGGGCTAGGTAAGGTTAAGTTATTATAGGTTTCGTTAGGTTTTAAGTTCAGCATCCCAAGGTGATCTGCTTTGGTACCTCCTTTGACGAAGTGTGTTGCACCGTGTGCTGGGCGGCAGTGGTGCATCTTCAAGTGTGAGCCTAGAGAAGATTTGTGTGGTGACAACTGCATGTCTAGATCATGTTAGGTTAGCATAGTTTAGGTTGATTGCTTAAGTTAGATTTGGTAAACATAGGAGGTTATTTATTAGACTTAGCTTATGTTTTGGTGAACTTGTGTTAGGTCTGCTGTAGCTTCGATGTAGCCACACATTTTCAAACTTTTTGTATGTTTTTTTACTGCAATTTCAAGTTCAGACATTAAAATTTCCAGACCTTTGTATTCTATAACTTGGTACTTTATGTTTTTTTAAAGGCAAACTGATTGGCTGCATTCCAATATATATATGATATGCCATAACTCAATTAGTTATAATTTTTTTTTCTGTTAAACTTTCAAAAAAAGTTTTTTTTTTTCCCACGGTAAGGAAAGAGCTAAAGGGATACTACGACGAAATTTCGGCGCTTATTTCTTGGTCTATACGTGTTCAAGGGAGCAGTATCACATCAGACACACCAATCTCTCGTTGAAAAAGACACGAAAAGGAATTTTAAAACAAATTAATTGATTAGCAAGTGGCACCTGGTGGATGTTGCTAAAGTGATGCCCGTCAAGGAACATTGACAGGTAGTGACGACGCCCGTCTCGCTTTGAACTATATGTGCCTCGAACCTTCGGCTAATACGAGAGAAGAGGGGAAGGAGGAACTCCCCTCTCTCCGGGACCCTCTTTTGTGTGTCCCAGACTTGCACAGACGTGGCTATTGTCCCTGTACAAGATCGTACAAGATTAACCCGTCACTCAAAATTCGTACAAATACAGCTTTTTGGTTAGTTGCGGTGGAATTGCCTGCCCATTGGAATTGGATATGAAACTGAAATGGGGGGCACATTGGAATCATTCATCTTGGGCATAAAAACTGGATTTGCGTTAGAATCGGGTAACTATGGTATTTGAAAATGTCAGTTTTAAATTTGAAACGCCTAATTTCCCAAGAGCAATTTCCAATAAACCTGCGATCACTCCATGATCACTTGGCTTTTTGTTTCTCTTTAGAATGTTTATTATGTGTCAAAACCGATGTGCCTGTTATTTCTTCTGGGAGTCTGCCAGTTACATTTCTCTGGATCTCATCTTTTGTTGGTTGCTTGCAGGGAGAAGACGGCCGTGGCTCTGTGGAAACTCAAAGAGTGGATCGACAACACACCGGACACCTACGTGCATATTCCAGTGGAGGTTCGGTTTGTGCGCCAGGACGACATCTTCCTCAGCCCAGCGTGTGGACGTGACTCGTGCTACATCAACGTCATCATGTACAGGCAAGTTGGGATCAGTTCGACGAGTGGATTGATTATAATTGGTTAATCCGTGTCTTAGCGCTTCCCAAAGAGCCGAACAACCAAACAAGTTGTGCAGTGGCTTGAGGAAGATTTTGTTGCTTGTTTGCACAATGTCATGTGATGTGAAGGTGTCATGTGATATCACACTGTTACATGACATTACATTGTCATGTGACATTGTTGTCTCGCGTGATGTCGCGGTGTCACATGATGTCCTGGTGCCATGTAACATGATCTGATGTCACAGTGTTGTGTGACGTGACGTTGCAGTTTCCTCGCTATATTTAGCAGGGAATATCTCCCCTAGATTCCAATAGTAAGTGCTGCTTGTTAAAAACTACATTGGACTCTGTTCACAGTTTAACTCTGAAGAAAAAAAATAAAACACATCTTCTGTTGTCTAAATTATAGTTACCCCAACAGTTAAAGGGGTTAGGACACAAAAATCAATTGGGTAGATTATTCTTGAAATGGAATGCTCATAGGCTACTTAGTATGTATACACCAAGCTTTGCGATTTTTAGAGCTCTAAGAATTGCAAGAATCAATTCACGAATTTCAATCATGTTCATCTGGCTACCAGGCGGTGCTGTCCAAGTTAGTCACACCATGGTGTCCATTAAGCACATGATCATGAACACTCTTTCATTCTAGGCGCCCCTATGATCGCCCAAGCTCGCCTCGTCACGGTACGATCAAAACCTCTCGCGCAACTCGGCTACTCCAACGCTATTCTCGCTCTGGCCTCCGGCCCTTTGACCTTCTACCCTGCGTGCACTTGTGTGATCGTCACTGATGGATGTGACCACGGCAAGTTTGACCGTGACTAATCTTCTCTGGAACTGGTCGCCAGCGGGTCGCTGTCAAAATGACCAGCTTCCAACATCTTAATAGTAATCAGTCTCATCGATGCTGCGATCAGTGTCAATGACTTCGACGAAACGAGCGATGACACAATCGTCAGGAACCACATGCTCAAACGCGAAAGGTAAACGAGGAAGCTGAAGCTCGAGACACCAAGAGAGACAAGTCTGTGAGCACGTACAAAGGGACGGCATGCATTGGGCAGAGGACGTCGCCGACTCAACAGCTACGGCGGCCTTTTCGAACGGGGCTTATCCGAGGGTTTCTGCATATAAATTGATTTATCCACGAAACTATCGCACCAGTTTCAAAACAAATTTAGCAGAAATATAGGAACATACATTGGGTCCTAGCAGTATACTGGTTACCGTATTTTCTGGACTATAAGTCGCACCCTTGTATAAGTCGGACTTCCGTAAATAGAGCTGTTTTCACGGAAAAGTTGGTATATAAGTCACACCTCTCTTTGCACGTTTCAGAGGATGAATTTTTTCAATCTACTCCCATCGGTATAGCGAAATTAGAGTTTTGCACAATTGGCTAGTTCACGCGTACAGTTTGATGCGCTACAACTGCGACGTTTGACTCACGAGAAATGTCCAAAGCACGGCACTGTCTGGCGGGAACAATCGACTGTTTCGTAGCAAAAGGACGTGAAACGTGCATAATGAGAGGGTAGTCGGCTTTATTCGAGTGTATACATGCTCAGCGAATGAAAGATTAACATGCCAAACACTCGTGAACCAAGCTTTGGACCACTGGGCCTAACCTATAGGCCAAGTCACGGAGACGACACAATCATCAACGCGTAGGCAAATAGATAAATTTTGACACAACCAGTAAAAGATCAGCTAGCCGCAATCCTTCCTTTTACATGTAGCAACACAGTTGGAGCATGGCAGATAAAAACTGTTCATCAAACAGACACTAAGAAAGACACGAGAAAATTTTCTGCGATGCGTGCATACAAGCCTGCTTACCTTTCAGTGTTACTGGACTGAAGCAAAAATATACAGAATTATGGTTGAATTAGGCAACGTTGATCACATGCTGTACGAGCTTTATTCTTACTGTCTTACCTATTGAGATTGAGCCTCTTCGGGGAAACCGTAAAATTTCTCGCTTTCCGAGTCAGTTTATAAAAAGTGTAGAAAAGTGTGACAACAGTAGTGCCTCCTGGAAGGGGTAACAAAACCTATGGCTACATAGTTACGGTTCTCTATGAAAGATGGCGTGCAGCGCATAAAAAAAAAAAAAAGCGTCGCACCGTGAATATAAAAAAAAAAGCACATTGTTGTATAAAACTTACCAAGAAAAATGTTTGAAAAAAACTGCAACGTATACATCGGGAACTATGGTATTTTATATTTTATTTTTGGCGTGTCCTAACCCCTTTAAATAATACACTGCAGTAAAACCTCCATAGAATTTTCCGAAATTGATTTTCTCCTTGTCAGTTGAAGGCTTTTCTTATCACGGCTTTACTAAACAGAGGTGAACCCTGCTGGAATTAGTAAATGGACAGTAATACATTATAGTTTTCTTTTAGGGGCGAAGCTCCTTAGGGTCTAGCCTTGTCCGTCCATCCGTCTTTCCGTCCGTCCGTCCGTCCGTCCGTCCGTCCGTGCTCACATCGATTGCCATCCCATCTGTCTTCTTAAAAAAAAAGAGAAAAAATGTTTGCGCAGTCGACAGGATTCGAACCTGTGCGGGGAGACCCCAATGGATTTCTAGTCCATCGCCTTAACCACTCGGCCACGACTGCGGGACGAGTAGGGGGCTCTGAGATGTGGTAGTTCTCTTTCTGACATGGACCGTTGACTTAAGCGGTGGAGATGCATCCCCACGGCTTCTTGCGGATCCAAGCTGATCCGCTAGAAGAACCACTGACTCTGCATTTCACCGACCATAAAGCAGTAATAATGAAGTCGAAACGCAACCCGGAACTCAGCACTACCTATGAGCAATAAAAAAAAATCAGCACCATCAGCACTACATATGAACAATAAAATCAGTATCATCAGCACCACCAGAGCTTCGCCCCAATCAACATCATTCACCACGTGGAGATGCGGTCATTCTTTAACTAAATGCAGGACTTCTTCTGTGTATCAAGATAAGGGTTTACTACCGCGCATGCCTGTCACTAGCGTCACCTGCAGAATCCCCAATCTCGTAGCGGGTTGCGGAGAATGTTGCGGGACGGCGGAAACGATCCACGAAAACTCCCTAATGTGGACACTTCGCGCTGATTCTGACTGAGCTGCACTACCCCATTTATTTATGGGATTGGCCAGAAACACTGATCGACAATTAGATGTTGCTACAAATATTTTTTTTTTTAACGGGATGTTTGAAAGGTATGTTAACGTTAGAAGTTTTAAGCTTTCTTTATATGCCGAGCTCTCTAACTTGTTGAGCCAAGGTATTCCGTGAACTTTGAGCTTTTTATTCCATCTAGAGGCTGGCGCACACATTACCATTTGAGAGTGAGCGAGTGCGTCGTGTCCACACGTAATCGCCGCTCATGACGGCGCCACCCGACAGGCAGCCCTGGAACAATTCCGATTCGTTTAAAACTATACCGAAGGCTTCGTAGTATTTGCGAGATCAAACCCACACTCTGCCTACGAGAAACGGTTGCCTATAACGTTGTTGGAATTATTTCGAGATTTTTATTTCCGAGAGAACGAGGCAAAAGAAATCGGGAAATATCTGCGCAGGTCGGAAATGTTCCAGGGCCAGCCCATAGATGGCGCCGGTGGGCCAACGTGTCCTCTTGTCGTAAGCGGTCGCGAGCGAGTATGATGCACCCAGTCGCTCTGAAATGCAAATTTCACGTGGGCCATATCTCGATCCAGGCCGTACGGTAGGACGGTCCCCCACGAGCCTTACTGGGCAGCCTACGAGGGAATCATGAGAGGCCTTGGCGGCAGACCCCACTGGGCCAAGGTGAGTGTAGTCTCCTTGCACTAGTCGCGCTTTCCGGCGACCGTAGGAGGTGTGGCTGCCCAACCAAAGTGCCACTTCCACCCGCTATTTTCGTGAGTGGAAGAGCATCAACGAAGATCAGATTTAATCCGCTCCGACCGGTTCGGAATTTCGGGCAAATTTAAGTCGTAACGCGGGCAGAAATTGAGGGAGAGGAGAAGACGAGCGTGCGCGGGGACGTCAGAACGCCGAGCTCCGGTTCGAATGATTAGTGGGTAGATGTAAAGTTATCTGCCTTTGTCTCCACTGCACCCGTCAAACGCGTAAGAATGTGGAATGCCGGTGTCTGGTGTTTGCGTTCGAACGTGTTCGACGAGTGCGGTGGAGACAAAGGTAGCTGGCTCTTTAGGTTTACCCACTAACCATTCCAACCAGAGCTTGGCGTTCTGACATCCCCATGCACGCTCGTCTCCTCCTCTCCTTCATTTTCTGCCTGCATACTTAGGGTGACCATACATCCCGTTTTAGAGGTTCATACCGGCCTGGCCGTCTTAAAGGGACACTGAACCGAAATTTAGATTTCAAACAATAAGGCCGCAGAAGCGTTGAACGGGACGCTACAAACTCCAAAACATCACTCATACATTGATATCTCAAACGGATGGCCATACTTTTGGAAAAGAAGGGCGTGATCTAGCGAGGTCTTTGACGTCATTGTCCTTTGGGCGAATTTGAGAAAGAGGGGAAGCGGCCTCGCTTTGGTTCACCAGCTCGACGGGACGTAGCGAGGGGGAGAGGGAATGGCAATCGTGACGTTGACTTGTCTCGTCAGCTGTGTTCAATCGCGCACTTCTTTTAAAAAAATGCGGAGATCCGTTAGAGTTATCGCTGTATGAGTGATGTTTTTGGATTTTGCAGCATCCCGCCTATCCGTCCAGCCTTGTTTTGTTAGCTCGAAATTTCGGTTCAGTATCCCTTTAAAGCCGAATGTCCTGTTTTTGAGGGAACTTGCGAGATCATTATCACGCGAGTGGAAGACAAAAAAACAAAAAAGCTTATTCATGACAGTGTACGAGATAAATAGGGTAAAGAAATATCTTCTCCAGTAGAGCATGCTTTTGGCTTTTTTCTGTGGCTCCACTGGCCAAAATGTTTTGTTGCCCAGACGTGTGCACGGGGCGCTCTTTTATATTACTTAATTTGGCATGCTTGGGTTCTGCAGAGTTCGTGAGAAAGTTGCTTGTGTATTCAACTACTCAATGAAAAGCCCCAGAATAGTGTGCATTTTCAAGGTGAACTGAGTAGTATCAGAGCCTCTTCTTTGTCTTGCTTCGTCCCTCTTCCCCCATCCCCCCCCCCCCTCCCCCCCTTTCTCTTTCCTTTGATGTCCCGTTTTCTACTCTGAGGAGTATGGTCACCCTACACATACTGGTCATTATATCTAGGGTTTTATATCTAGGCTCGAGCCGGTTTTATACACAAATGGGAGAAAACAGGTAATCGTGAATAGGAAATATTCGTGCTTCACGGGAAGGGATCTTTATCTAGAGCTTTATTTTGTGTTGATCTGGAACATGGCGTTTGCTCAACTGTCTGCGAGGCTCCTTTCTTTGGAACCCCGTGTTCCTTCGTCATATCGGTACAGAGACGTTTCATAAGGCCCGCTTCAAACGGAGCAATTTCACCCAGCAACTTGACGTCGCAACACCAGCAACACGGGCCGTCCGCGTTCACACGCAGCAACCGAATTGCGACGACTTGCTATCATCATCATTCACTTCGAATTTTCTTGCAATATTCAGACATCCAGCTACGCGCTAAAAACACGTTTTTATATCTTTGAATGGCGTTGAGAATACCAACTCATCTTTCTGAGAAGGTTTATTTCCAAAAACGATCGATTTCAAACCAGAACCAAGTCTTTAGCTGTCATCGTCACCACCACGGAGGTGTCACGTGAAAATATCACGTCCCTGATTGGCTGCTGCCGCTTCAAACGGCTCAGAGTTGATCGAGTTGCTCGTCCGTTTCGAGCCGGACCCGATCTCAGCAATTCGTGTCGATCTAGGGAAAGCTAGGGGACAAGCCGCCAGCAACCTCAAAATTGCTGGAAAAGTTGCCCCGTCTGGAGCGGGCCTAAGTAGTATTTGGGCCACGTGCATCTTCTCCTGAGGTTGTAAAATCTCACAACAGTGTTTCGTTTCTTTTTCTTTCTTTTTTTCAACATACCAGATTTCATAAATGCCTTTTCTACATCTGACAGCGACAAACACCAATTGTGTGGGGAAGAAAAAACAAAGAACAAATCCCCAAGAGACATCTCCATATTCAAAGAAAGATGAACGACGGAACTCCACTTACAGCGTTTAAAAGAAAGACACTTTTTGTTTGAGGGTTAAGTGGTGTTTCGCACAGACTATGCAACTTGCTCCATGCGAATACAACGTCTATATAGCATCTTTACACTTTATAGTGTCTCTTTCTTTACACTGCATGATTTTTTCCTTTGATTGTAAATTAGTGCAAGCCTACTGCATTACCAAGGATTCAGTTCAAATGTCTAGACACATAATAGCTTTAACGACTTTTCCATTTTCCACTGTATTCATCGAGTCGCCCTCGAAGGGAAAAGCAGACGACAAGTCCGTCGCATCGAAGTGGCGGTCGCAGCTGCCCCTGGGATTAGTTTGCTCGAAATTCACGCAGCGGCATATGCCTTGTTGGCTGGCTTGTTGCATTTGTGGTACCATTGACTCCACATGCAGCAAACACAGTTGATAACAAACCCTTCTCTATTAAAAGCATCTTATACGGGGTGCTCTTTTGTGTTTAGTTTACCCAGAATGTTTAAAAAAAGGAACTTGCATTAAGGTATTTTTTAGTCCTGGGGCCAAGCTGGTGGCCTTGGCGACCACTAGAAAAGTGCAACGGGTTTATTGGCTAATCAATTAACTGAGATGTTTAAATATAACTGTAAGTTTTCATTTTTGGGTGCCCAATGTATTTAGTTGGAGAATCAATGCTTGTCCTCAATGCAGTCTAGCTGTGCCGTAAAATTTCAATTAAAAAAATGAAAGCCGTTTACAACTCCCTGTAACGCCGAATTAGAGCGCAGCTCTTGAGGAGGAAGAGGGGAAGGTACGGAGAGGAGGCTATGCCCCTCCTCCTCTCCTGCTCGCCTCCCATTTAGGAGAAAATTTTCCGCTAAACAGCGGGGAAATTTTTCCGCTAAATTTAGCGGGGAAATTCTTCCGCTAAATCTAGCGGGAAAATTTTTTCCGCTAAATTTAGCGGGGAAATTTTTCCGCTACAATTAGCGGGGAAATTTTTCCACTAAATTTAGCGGGGAAATTCTTCCGCCAAATTTAGCGGGGAAATTTTTCCGCTAAATTTAGCAGGGAAATTTTTCCGCTAGATTTCCGCTAAATTTAGCGGGGAAAGTTTTTCCGCTAAATTTAGCGGGGAAATTTTTCCGCTAGATATAGCGGGGAAATTTTTCCGCTAGATATAGCGGGGAAAGTTTTGCGCTAGATTTAGCGGGGAATTTTCCCGCTAAATTTAGAGGGAAAATTTTCCCGCTAAATTTAGCGGGGAAATTTTCCCGCTAGATTTAGCGGGGAAATTTTTCCGCTAGATTTAGCGGGGAAATTTTCCCGCTAGATTTGGCGGGGAAATTTTTCCGCTAGATTTAGCGGGGAAATTTTTCCGCTAGATATAGCGGGGAAAGTTTTGCGCTAGATTTAGCGGGGAATTTTCCCGCTAAATTTAGCGGGGAAATTTTTCCGCCAAATTTAGCGGGAAAATTTACCCATAATGCACCGCGCGGTTACGCCGACGGCGACGCCGCTCAAGCCCGAAACGGGCGCCTAAGAGCTGCGCTCTAAAAATTCGTAGTGGTTGCTACGGGGCAAGAAATGTCGTCCTTGTACTAGGCCTCAAACCGAAACAAAGCGGGTCAGGAGCGGCGCTATCGCAGCCGGCTTCGCTTGCGGAGCCAGCGGAGGGTGGAAGCATTGACGTCACTGGCGCTTTTTGTTCGCTTATTCAATATTCATTGGTGTGATTGGTGCGCCAAAGGGTTGCTACATTGTGCTTCATTTCACCGAGAGGTGCCAAAGTTGGATTACACTTTGTCAATACTAAAACTAAAGGCTCGTTTACACACTTACGACTGCCTACGACCGAGTGTGTTGCGACCTCTTGTGATCTCTTAAAGAGCACACTGACGCCGTCTATCGGGCAGCTGTGGAACATTTAAAATTTTCGTGTTTACTTTTTTTTGCGTGCATTTATTTGTTGTTGTTTTTTTGTTATTGGTTCGAAAAGGTTTTGACAATGTTATAAAGAACCATTTCTCATAGATGTACGTACATTTGACATCATATCATAGATGGCGCCAGCACGTTCTTGGCTCTGCTCTCGTCATGAGATGGCTGCTTGATATTTATTAAGCAGCCATAATGTATCCCCTAATAAAACGTTGAAAAAAAATGAAAAGAAAGCGTAATGCATTTGGTCGTAAGCAGTCGCAAGTGTGTGAACTAGCGACTTCGTTACACTGAGGTAAACACAACAAAAGGTTTGTACGATTTTTTCTTAACTTCCGAATATCTTTTCGAATAACTTACCATGGGGATTTTATCTTAGTTTTAAATACTGACATCTAGTGCTCGGAAGTTTTGGAATATTTCTAATTTTTAACGTGAAAAGTTTTTTCGCTCGTTTCTCCGGATTTTGTGAAGCCGTGGCCTGTGACGTCCCATAATGCAACGCGTGCAGTGTTGTGTTGCATTAATTATTACCTACTGACTGATTCAGTTTCTCCGCTAAATTTGGTGGAAAGTTGAATTGGTGTATAGTCATGTGACGTCAATTTTCCCGCTAAATTTAGTGAGAAAATTAACATCCCCACGTGAAACACATATTACATTTTTCAACAACAATTTTTCTTCAGCTGCAGTTACACCGCTATACTCTGTTTCACCTTGCTCCTTGCTCTAGGGCACATCTCGGCGGCACAAGCTCTCGTGCGTTAAAAGCAGCTCCCAACGCTATGAGCTCGCGCTTCTAGCCTTCTCTGCGGTACAACATAAGGTGAAACGGAGTATAGTAAGCGGAGAGCAAGTCGTCTGCTTCTTGGGCAGGAGTTGCGGTGACGTCAGAACGACGCCGAGCTCTGATTTGCTTTGATTGAAAGGATAGTGTGTAGACCTCGATGCTAGAAGCCTCGAGGTCTATCCACTTTTATTTTTAATCAGCCAATAAGAGCTTGGCGTTTCAACATTACCACAACCCCTGTTCAAGAAGCAGACGAACTATCGCTCCGCATACATCAAACCAAAGACAGTTTGCAGACACTGTATGAGGAACACTGAGGAAATGGAGCAAACATGCTTCGGACACGCTTGACCGTAGCCTCCTCTATACTCGCAAAGCCTGGCAGTTCGACGACAGAGCCATAGAGTTCTCGGTCGCAGATTTGGAGCACGAGGATCTGGTAGCACAGAGCATGAAAGAGCCATTACTCGGGGAACCTGGACGTCAGCGCGCAGCTTTTGCAGCGGCGAGGACCCGAAACGTACTTTCGGGTCCTCGCGCCGCGCCACAGCGTCTCGCGGCAGTGGCGAGACTCTGTGGTCCGGCGTTTCGCCGCAGCAGGGCGCCGGTCACGTGGCTCTCGTCTCATCCGTTGTCTGCCGTTCCACCTTTTCCATTTCGGCGGCAGCTTCTCGTGCCGATCTGCCAGACTTTGTCAGTATAGAGGAGGCTACGGCTTGACGCGAGCCTGCAGATAATTTTGTCGGCATGTCTGCCGCGGAGACCATGTTTTTTTTGTGCGATGTGCGAACAGTGGAACGTGCGGCTTTTAACGAGTGCAGTGTTTATTTGATGGGCTCTGTAAAGGATCAATTCCTTTACAATTAAATCCTTATTCTGCGTAAAGGATGATCCTTCATAAACTTCGCAACTGGCGTCCTCTTTCACTGCTGCGGATATTGCCCTGCAAATTTGCGTACAAATGACACGAATGGTGAAAAAAAAAAGTTTACCCTTTTAGAGTATGCCTTTCTTTAAAGAGCGTTTTAAACCGACTAAACAAAACGCTGCTAAAAAAAAAAAAAAAGGTGGAGGGAGGGGGGAATTGTAAAATGACGCGTTCATCTGCATGCGGAGAAAAGAGATGTGGCACGTCGGAGCGAAACAGGTACGCGGTTTGCGGGCGTGTGCTCGCCCGTGAATGATGAGAGAGATAGTTACCACACCTGCTGTTTGAAGGCCTAAAAAACAAAGAAAAAAAGATCAACAACAAAGAGTTCATCATTACGCCGGACTGATGAATAGAGAGATGTTAACGCGGTTGTACACTTTATAACAGGCGGTAGCTTGCGCCACCTAGCCTAATAACAAAAAACATGATTGCTCTTACTTTCTAGTAAGCCCCTTTCCTTCCCCTCTTCAATTTTGTAGCTATCACCAGGCAGTGTGGGGTATCGCCAGGATGACCTTTGGGCGATCGGGCCAAAAACGGTATAAAACATTCATCATCTATTGTATTGACTCGCGCGAGAGCTTCCAACCTGAATTTTTTAATTTATTATTATTATTATATTAGTAGTAGTAGTAGTATTGTTAGTATTAGTATTATTAGCTTTGTCTGATACGCAGTCCCTAAGCTTCAAATCTTGAGGATGATGTCGGGGGATCATCTCCAATCGCATGCAACAATAAAAAAAAAAAAAAATCATTGTGTGGCGTGTCATTGAAAGTGCAGTCATGCACCCTAAAAACAGTATAGTCACATGTCTCCCTGCGGCGCATTGATTGGCTGACTAGGAGCGTAGCCTTTCGCCGTTTGCCACGTTACGACGAGACAAAGTATATACAGCGTGTTTCACGTAAGAGTGACAAAAATTCCTACAATTAGTGTATTCGAGGTAAAAGGATAATTTTCTCGGGACCGCATTTCTTGTGGTGGCGGACGTAAAAAAATGCGCGATTCTTATTAATTAGTTTGCTGATTAACTAAAGTGACTAATTAGCTTTTTACCTAGTGATAATGACATCAAGTTTTTAATCGAAATTATATGTCTATTTTCCATAATTAAAAAACGAAAGACGTTTACAACACCCTGTAACGCCGAACTAGAGCGCAGCTCTTGAGGAGGAGGAGGAGGGAAGGGAACTCATCTCTGTTACGTCACGGCGAGGTGGTGGCGCGTCGAGCGCACTTCCGGTCTGGGGCTGTGGGCGGACGTTACCATGGGGGACGTGCATTCCTGTGTTACTTTGGAAGAAACGGACAAAAACCTGCCTCCTCGCCAAAACCCCGCGGCTGGGGCTGTACCAAAAGAGTCGGGAAAGGTTTGAAGGTCAGTTTTCTGCCTGCTCGGCTCGTCCGAGAACGTGAATAGGGGCCGTGAAAAAAGAAAAACAGACGACGTTGGACCACGATTGCTTGGGCGGGAAGCACTTTGGGTTGAATTCGCGAATACTTCTGGTTGTCAGATTTATTTGTTTTGTTCCAACATGAACGCGGGAAAACAGTCAAGTTGCACGGACCACCTGCGGACTACGTTCAGTGCGTCATCAAGTTCAAACGGCCGCCTCATCGTTCGAGCTGTCGTCTGCTCTCAAACGTTTCTGCTTGTCGTCTGCTCGTTCAAACGACAGCGGCCCGTAGACCAAACGTTGACCCGGTAATTTCGATAAGAGGGGCAGATCTCATAAGACGTTTGAGTTTGAAGGTTGCTTCGGATAAGTAGGCTCGGTGTAAACAGTAGATATAAGGAGATGTTGATAATTGTTACCAGTGGCCGTCACCGACTTGCTATGCCTGATTCACTCGGTCCGATTCTGCTTGTGATTTTCAGTATCGACGTCGACATCTCAGCTACGGTTCAGGCTTTTGCAGCCCGAGCGACGTTACGACTGAAAATAGCGAGCAGAACCTCACCATGTGAGGTTCTGCTCGTTATTTTAGCGTCCATTCTGCGGCGTCCACGCGGAATGAATCGCCGCATGTCACATTATTCACGCCAAGTTTCGCGGTGTAACGAGCCTTGTTAATTTCGCCGAGTCCGCTCAAGTAGTCAGACATTGCCAGGAAGACGTAGAATCAACAATTCAAACGCGAAAAAGAGCACGGGGAATCATACCGACGCCGACAATATCCCATTCCAATGGTTTGTTTATGGGCGACAGCGAGCGTACGAGCTTCTTGCACACACCCCTGTTGCGCATGCGCGGCGTTGGTGACGTCCGCTAGGGGCGCTCCGGTTTGTTTGTAAACATGAGTTGGTGTATACTAGGGATGTCGCGAACCACCCTAGGTTCGATTTCGAAAGGTTTCGATATTTGCGAAGCGAACTGAGGTTCGATTTCGATATTTTCGTACCGACCGAGGTTCGAATTCGAAAAATTCGCAACTTTCGATCACAGTAGAGTTCGAATTCGAAAAGTTCAAAGCTTTCACGGTTTCTAAAATTTCGGGTTCGAATATTTCGAATATTTTTTTTACTTGAGGTTCGATAAATTCGAAAATTTCGAACTTTCCTAACTTGAAATTCGAGATATTCGAAAAATCTGAATTTCTTAAGATCTGAAGTTCGAAAAGTTCGAAGATTTCGAAATTCTTTGGAAATAAAATTCGAAAACTTCGAACGCTTTGAATTTTTATAGACATGAAGTTCGAACAAATCGAAGATTTCGAATTTCTTTCTGCATAAAGTTCGAAAAGTTCGAAAGTTTCGATTCTCTTATAACGCTAAATTCGAAAAAAAAAAACCTTTGCAGATTTTGAATTTTTTTCAAGTCCAAGTTTTCAAAGTTCGAAGTCCAGTTTTCAAGTTTCTCCACAGTTTCAGTTTCAAATAACGTTTTCACGACTCACTGGTTTTCACGAAATCAAGTTTAGAAAAGTTAGGGTGTGATACCTAGGCTCTGCGAAGTTGGTCAGGCAATTAAATGAAACGACAAGTGTCCCGGATGTGCTGGAATATTTGCCAGTGCAGAGGTCGACGCGTGTGACCATAGATCAGTAATTGTGACCGCCAGCCCGGAGGGGGGGTTTCTTTAACGTACATCACGCAGTAATGATCACACGAACACACTGTTTTACGATACTCATCCAGTTCGAAATGGCCAGGGGCGGGCAGGAGGTTGAGGCTCAGAAAAACCTTGAAGCGACCTGGCAAACTACCTCCCCACCCCTTGCACGCTGGTAGTAATCCGATCGAACGCCGCCCGAGTGACGCTGGCATATAGTAAGTTAAGTTTGTAATTGTCCTGGAGGTTTATTTTCTGGGACGGAGGAATCGCCTCGCAAAAAGCACAGAAGCCGACACAACTCGAGGTCGAGGAGCGTTCTACCATACAAGTGGCGTCGGAAGAGGAAAAACGGAAGAGGGAAGAGGGGAGGGGGGAGGGCCTCAGCCCCCCTTCCCCCCTTCCAGATATTTCGGACTGTTAAAGAAAACAATACGGGGAAAGAGGGCCTGGTCGAGCTTATTTTAATCTGAAATTATTTATGCCTATGTATAGCTACTGTCGCTCTTCACTGCATAAAAGATCGCGTAGATGGTCATTGTTAGAAACTCGTTGTCAGAAGGCACTAATCGTCATATGCTTAGTGGTTCGGAAGTTCAAAGCTATGTCTTTACGACCTAAATAACTGTGCCAATGATAAAAAAAAATAATAATAATAAAAAAAAATAAATGCGGGGATAAAAAGCTGGAGAAAGAAAAAAACTATCAAGAACTCGCCGGATGTGTTGTATTCTTGCATATTCAGAGTTTCAGAACTTCGAAACAACTTTCTCCTACCAAAATGTGTACAGGCTAAAAGAAACACGTCCCAGGAACGTGAAGCGAAAAAAAAAAAATTTTTATTTTAATGACGTGCTGAACTTGAACAATATTAGCAATCTTCTCCCATGAGTTAATTTATTCCTTAACGTGAAAAACAATAAATCCATTATTTTGTATTCTGCAGATGGCAATGATATGTACTGTCTGTGGTGTTAATTTAAATGCGATACCTCAAACAACTTAAGGCTGGTTCACACATTTTCGTCGGTTGCGTTCGCATGCAATTGAAACGACCGCAACGAAGGAGTCACCAAGAAAAGTGTTCGCTGTACGCAGCGTGGCAAGCGATGCAAGGGGTAGCTTCGCGATGTAATCCATGAGTCACGGTTGTTCCGGTGTTTTGGTCGCTTCTGTCGTTTCGGTTGCATGCGAACGCAACCGTTGCAAATGTGTGAACCAGCCTTTAGACGAAAATAAATACCAAGTTTAGGGCATAATTGCATGTATACTTCGTCTCACCTTAGCATGGACTAACTGCGAAGGCTGTGCAAGCGCGAGCGGGTAGCCTCCACTGCCTTGACTATAGCACTCGCTGCACGAGCGCTCGTGCGGCCGCCGAGGCTTCATTCAAAGCAAACAGCTCGCGCTTTTAGCACGCGCGGCTAACAATAGTCCATGCTAAGGTGAGACGATGTATAGATACATGTTTGGACATTTCTTCGAAACTCACCTTGAATAAGAATAGTCATATCTTAAGACGACACTTATCTAGGCTATACATAGATCATTCTTAAAACGTTTAACATCTCTACCATAAATAGCTTCGGCTACATCGCGCTTCAAATCTGGCATAAACGATAATCGTCAAAAACCCGTCGTCCTTCCTCGCTCCTTCGGGAATTTTTTTCTTTAAAACTAAGCATGCCAGAACATTGAAATAAACGGCATTGTCTTTCGTAAAGAACGGAACACCGCATGTAAAAGTTCGAGAAAAAAAAATTACGAATGTACCTCACTACTTGAATTCAAAAGAAACCGTCCGCCGGTCTTTCGAAGTTCGACGAGCGTCGAACTTTTACCCTAAAAGTTCGAAGTTCGTCGAACTTCTGACTTTTCAGGATCGAAAGTTCGAAACTTTTCGAATTCTATTGATAAATAAGTTCGAAAGTTCGAAAATTATCGATTTCCTTAGCATAGAAAACGAAAGTTCGAACAGCTTCGAACTTTTGAGTGCAAGAAATTCGAAAGTTCGAAAATCATCGAATTGTTTGGTCAGTCAAGTTCGGAAGTTCGACAAGCATTGAATTTTGCAGTGTGATAAGTTCGAAAGTTCGAAAAGGATCGATTTTTTAGCGTAATAAGTTCGACGGTTCGAAAAGCGTCGAAGTTCTTAGCTTAACAAGTTCGAAAATTCAACTTCCGTCGAATTTTCCGATATAGAAAATTCGAAAATGCGAAATCTTTCGAACCTTCCGAATCGCTTGATTCGATCATCGAAACTTCGATTCGAAAAACGTTCGCGGCATCCCTAGTGTATACCCCTCCTCCTGATCCTCCCTGCTACTCCCCTCCTCCTCATCCCCCTCTTCCCTTCACCTCTTCCTCCTCCTTTCTCCTCTTATTCCCCCTCCCCGCGTCCTCCTTCCCCTCCTCCTCCCCACGCGTTGCATGATGGGAAATGTCCCATAATGCACCGCGCGGGACCCTCGTGACGTCACGGGTCCCGCGCGTTGCATTATGGCACATTTCTCATACTGTACCGCGCGGCCGCTCAAGCTGGAAACAAGCGCCTAAGAGCTGCGCTCTAAAAGTTAATTAGCAAATTATACTTAATTGGCCGACTAATCGTTACGATCAGCCCCCTATACTATGTCCCCCTGGCTCTATAACTGACGTGCACAAACCGCACAAGTGTTGCTTTCGCGGCTTTTTTTAAACAAATCTGTCAAGCTTAGAAATAAAAGAAAACACCCTTATGGTATGTGCATTTTAGAGCGCAGCTCTTAGGCGCCCGCTTCCGGCTTGAGCGCCGTCGCCGTCGGCGTAACCGCGCGGTGCATGATGGGTAAATTTCCCCGCTAAATCTAGCTGAAAATTTTACCCGCTAAATTTAGTGGAAAATTTTCCCCGCTAAATTTAGCGGAAAAAATTTCCTGCTAAATCAAGCAGAAACGTTTCCCCGCTAAATTTAGCTGTAAATATTCCCCGCTAAATTTAGCGGAAAAATTTCCCCGTTAAATCTAGCAGAACATTTTCCCCGTTAAATTTAGCGGAAAATTTTGACCGCTAAATTTAGCGGAAAAATTCCCCGCTAAATCTAGTGGAAAGTTTTCCCCTCCCCCTAGGTCACATGATCCCTCCCCTCCAGGGTCACATGACCCCCCCCCCCCATGAACACGTGACCCCTCCCCCCAAAGGGAGGAGAAGAAGGGGAGGGAGGGGGAGGAGGGGAGAAGGTGAAGGAGGTGGACCAAGAGGAGGGAGGAGGGGAGGAGGAGTAGCAGGGAGGATGAGGAGTTGAGGACGAGGGAGGAGGGGTATACCCTCCCCTCAGTACCCTTCCCTCCTCAAGAGCTGCGCTCCAATTCGGCGTTACAGGGTGTTGTAAACGTCTTTCATTTTTTTTGTTTCCCAAGTATGTAGGCTTCTGCACTGCTTTTTCGCATCAGTGCCAAAAGCAAGAAGGGTTCCCCGTCTATCAATCAAGAGATAGAGACATTCCTCATGTTCGAAAAATTTGATGATCCCTGATCCCACCAATTCGGAACCGAACTGCATCACCCTTTTTGTCCACGAACCTGCAGTCGGAGGGCTTCTTGTCGGAAAGAAAGCCAATTCTAGGATAAAATGATTGGGGTTGTGTGTATATTTATACAGCGTGTAGTTGGTCAGCCATTTCAAAGTTGCGACGAGTCACTCGCTGTAGATGAGCAATTTAGCCAGTGCAGTACAACCGCTAGCCTGGGGTCTTTAACCTGCACCACGCAGTAGTGATACACGACCGCACGCCGATACGGTGCTCATTCAGATCGAAACGGGCAGCAGTGGGGATTGAGCCCAGGATCCCTGGGTTCTGCAGCGCGAGCTTTCGCTCCACGTGCTCCGAGCTGGTGTGCGCTAGCCCACTCGGCCACCGATTCCCCTCCAACTCTAGGAGGTGGGCGTTAGTTATGGGAGAACGCGGGGGACGATCTTTTGGAATGGCAGTTCGTTTAGGGTTTAAGGCAGAAGGAAGTTCATTTTGTAGCTTCGTTGTCGTAAATAATTGTTATTACATGAGCACGTTCGAGCCCGCCAATCGGCTCGGCTTCCTTTTTTTTTCCCTTTTTTTTTAGAAAAACAAGTTGTTTTGTGGGAAAAGCGAAGGAAAAGAAAAGCTTTGAGGATTTAACAGCGGCATTTCTTCGCGATATCGATGGAGTTGCCTTCAGAATATTAGTATTAACGCATTTGTATCGTAAAAGAGTAGAAGGAGAGGGCGAGGCTGACATATTAAAATGCTGGATATTACAGTTTAGTTTTAGGTACCGCCACCAGTGGCGTAGCCAGGATTTTTTTTTTTTTTTAAGGGGGGGGGGGGGGGGGGACTGAGGTGGCTGGGATGTCCATGACTTGGGGTGCGTACAGGGGGAGGGGGGGTCAAAATGCACGTGTATATTATAGGGTCGGCTGGATCTCGGGAAGGGGGGGTGGAGCTGAAGCCTCATAACCCCCCTCCCCTAGCTACGCCCCTGATCGCCACCCTCCGATCTTGTCGCAATTTTTGGTTTACTGTGCGCGTCTTTTGACAAGCCCATGCTCTCCTATTTGTTTGTGTACTCCCTTTCAGTTCGACTGCGCGCGCGCTTCTCTTGGTCTAAAGTGGTTGCCAGCGACGCGCCACAGTTTGCGTGCGCGGTCCTATTGGTCTGTCGTAGTTGCCGGCGACGCGCCTCCATTTCTGGATCTAGCGCATGCCATCATATGCAAGCGCGAATATGAGATCCCTTGCCGTTTCTTTTTTTACGTCGGCCTACTAGT
This sequence comes from Ixodes persulcatus, assembly GCA_013358835.2. Lineage (NCBI taxonomy): Eukaryota > Metazoa > Arthropoda > Arachnida > Ixodida > Ixodidae > Ixodes > Ixodes persulcatus. Next base: position 39,779 of record JABSTQ010011409.1, on the reverse strand, counting down.
CTCCTTCTTTGACAGACTTTTTGTTTTCGAGAATCTGGCTTGCCGTGTAGCGCCGTTTCTGTTGCACTAAATCTCCGGTTACTTTCGGCCTTCAATCCGGGAGTGGGAAGCTTTTGCCTGGGAGGTCGTCACACTGGCGCGTTTTTCTCGTTCCAGGCCCACCACGTGACTGGGAAGGAGTTCCACTCCATGTACCCCAACTTCGCCAGATGGTGCGACATTCGCCGACAGATGGACCCACACGATATGTTTGTCAATTCATACGTGGAGAGAATTTTAAGCTCGTAGACTGCTCATTTGGTCATTGAAGGGTTAGAGACGTACCATCGGGTACGAATGAAATGCGAACAGCGGAGCGCGTGGCCTTCGATACATGCTGCGCAACCTAGATGCAACTAGAGACAATCGCAAGCATGGCTCCTCACTGGTGCCCCGTGCGTGCAAGTGTGTGCAGCGTGCACGTGAACGTAGCTTCGGCAAGCTTGTAAATTCACGCACTTGCCAGCACGAGCAGAGACTTGGCGGCGGCCAGGTGCCCCGCTTGCAATCGTCTATGGGACCACGGTAGTGAACAGGAGGCGCCTTGGTCGGCTGCTAGTTAGCGCCGCCCTTGGCCAAAATGGGCGACCGTTGGGAAGGCCTATCCACCGAACCGAACGATTGGTCGCGAGCTCCGCGTCAGAGTTCGGCAGGGCACTCGGACTTTCAAGATCGGGTCCAATGATTGCGGCCGCGGGCCGTATAGGCAGCTGTGCATGGGCACCGCCATAACCGACCTTCAGTTTTCGTTTCCGCTTATTCCGTTCGCTTGACTTCATCATTACCACAGCAGGACAGGTTATTGCCACTTTAGGTGCTACTGCGTCCTTCTCCTCAGCATAGGCCTTTGTGGACGCTCGTCGACTCCCGCTGCAGTGGCTCGGCACCTCGGCAAGACAAAAGGCCTGCAATGGCGGCTCTAATCTGGCACGTCTGTAAATCGTCTAAACGATTTTTCTACTTCTTCCTCCTTAGCTTTCACCCTCAACTCAGAGACCAATTTAAAAATCACGTCGTCGTGACAAGCTTGAGCACCGGTGCGATGACTGCAAGCTTCCACAGTACTTTTTAAGCACACCATAGAACTTGTCATTCGCAAGTGACGATAAGTTCCGTCAGTGCACTCATTGGCCACGAACGCGAATCCAAATATACGTCAACGGATTGATTGTTGACGAGCGCATACGTCCTAGCGACGCAGTTCTCGTGTTCAATGCGTGAGCTCGGCTAATGCCATTTTGGCACCGCTGACGTGCGCTGACGTGCTTTGGGTACCGCGGATGTATCAAAGTGAAAAGGCGGAGAGCTTCCGACGGAAAGGAGGAACGAAATAGTCCGCTATATTTTCAAGTGTTCGTACCAAAAAGCTCGCTTTTGATTTCTACCCTCTTTCTTTTGGCCCACTAAACGATATGCGATTAGTAAAGTCCCAATTTAAAATCATTTACCGCAGCCAAAAATTTGTTTCATGGCCCCTTTAAACTAAGAGTGCAGCCAATGCCACAACCACGAGAGCTCGAGGTCGCTGCTTTGAAGCGTTCTTCCGCAAAACGAGCGCTCGCGCTCGTATATCTTTGGCTGCAGTCTCAGTTTGAGGGGGAACGGACAATAAGAACTCATAAAACTGCGGAGTGGAGAGAGGGGCTATAAGGGTATGCACGTATGCACGTCGGAGTAGGTGGCCAACACCAGTTGCCCTTAGGTAGGGCAGACATGTATCGTAGGCCACACGCTCCGCTGCTCTGACTGCATTCGTACTCTGATAGTATCTGACGTATAGCTCCTACATCTGAAAGCCTTATACAATTCAGTTTTTTTTGGTTTTTTTTTGTTTTTTTTTTTACGCTTGAAATACTTTATTAAGCTTTTTGAACTGAACCCTATTGGGTTCGGCGGCAACCATCTTTTACCTTTTGTTGGTAATGTTATCGTTTTTCTCCCCAAATCGTCATATTATCGGATGTGTGATGCCAAGGTTGCAAACCAAAACGTGTGCCTTGAGAATATTTTTTTTTCTTAAACATTGCTGCACCAACATTTTTTTTCTTCTTTCGGCCGGGGTACATATTTTGTGACTTTTTCTTTTTTCCTCGTTTTTCCGTCATCACCGCAGTCTCGGCGACTTCTACAATGATGAACCTACACCAGCTCACTTGTGCCCTCACGTTTTGTAGGTTTCAAAGCTCTGGATATTTCCTGTCGGTGCCATGTAGATTCAACTTTCCAACTCGCTGAAGTATCTTCTGAAAAGTATTTTTGTACAATTTTGCTTAAAGACATCAACATGACCCTAGTATGGTGACATCAATGTTGTTTCCAAAAGAAAGTGAACGTCGATAAACGCCTTTAGGTAAATACTCAAATAAAATTGTTTATACAAAAACGTCCTTGTGTTGAGGGTCATTTAATGGATGCTGGTTTTCAGTTCCTGTTGGCCGCAGACTACTATGGCTCAAGTATGATCTTTTTTTTCGAACTTGCGGACTTCGCATTTATGAAGTATGGAAATAAAAGTGTCCATGTTTATTTACCCGTGCTTGTGTTCGCGTTAATTGCATTAACGCGGTGCGCAAGTCAACCGAAAGACCGAAACGTGGAGTGATCACGTGGGCGACAAAGCTCCGCCCCCGGAGCTGCCTGCTTCTCGATGGCCGGGGCCAGACGACATGTCAACTGTGAGTACGGCGTTCGTTGTTGCACGTGTGGTAGCTGTAACCATAGGCGCCGACTACAAACGGACTACAAGGGGGGGGGGGAGGGGAGGGGGGTTGCGGGTAGTCGCGGAACTGCCACTTAGGAGTTTGAATTATTTCGAGATCATTCGGCTCTTCTGCGATTCCCGAATAAAATGGGAATGGAATAAGATGCCTTTGGCCCAGAATGGAGTGGGAAGGGAATTTGCTGATAGCGCACGCTCAAGGTGACTCTTGAAACAGCATCACTGCACTGTACCGGCTAGAATGCCAAAGTTTCGGCGCTGCAGGTGTTCTTTCGTAAATAAAAACAAACTTGATAGGGATGAATGGGTCCCAGATCTGTGTATATACGACCCTGATGGGTCCTAGATGACCAAGATGACTGCCGGCTTGGTTGTCTGACCGACTCTTATGCCTTCGAGGATAAAAGTGGCGCCCTCCGCGGAGCAGCCAAAACTGAAAAGCGGCAGACGGACAAAAATATTGTTCCTGGCGCCGCGAGCCGGGACAATGCGGCTGTTGTGAACATGCACGATTACAGCCAGGCAGGGACAATGCTACACCGCCCGCCTTTCTTGGATGTGGGACTTCTCGCTTGCCGTGCGTCGGCACTCTGTTCCCCGATATTGTTGTGGGCTCCGCCATCTTGGTGTTTAGTACAGAACAAACTCAACTGCCGATCGTCATGATTAAAAAGTGCGACATCCTCAGCATTAGATTAGGGGAAGCTCGTGTAATATTGCTTTGCTCTGTCTCGAACTGTTTAAAATTTGTGGAGGACGAAAAAGCGTTTCATGTGATTTCAGAGAACTGAAGCACCAAGATGGGTAAGTCGTTACTCTCAAGCGTAGCTTATTGAGTGGCTCTACTCCGTTTCACCTTATGTTGTACCGCAGCGAAGGCTAGAGGCGCGAGCTCATAGCGTTGGCAGCTGCCCTTAATGCACGAGAGCTTGTGCCGCCGAGATCTGCCCCAGAGCAAGGACCTCGCGCTTGTAGCCTATGCTGCGGTACATGATAAGGTGAAATAGAGTATAGGTATCTCCATTGGCAGGACATCCCATCGCCGCCATGTCCCTTCTCGTGCGGGCAAGTACTACGTGCAATTACATGCTTTCAAAGCTACCTTCACGCGCACGCTGCACGTGCTTGCACGCGTGGGACACCAGTGACGCACCATGCTTGCAATAGACCGATATCGCTAAGCGTTCGGCGCATGCGTGCCGCCGCATAACTTAGTTCGCAGGAGGCCCAAAAGTTCCCTCGATGCATTGTGGCAGCGGTGGCGTAGTCAAACTGGCTGGTGAAACCTCAGAGCCGTTTATACTGGTGAAACCTGCGAAACAAGCGCCACCGTGTGCATCGCCGGTGCTTGGCGGCATTGAAAAATAATTGTATTTAAATACGCAGGAACAACAATATAATTGTAAGAGATGTGTCAAGCAGTGTTGCGGAATGGGCACCCCCATTCCATTCCAATTCCATTCCGGGGAATTAGAGTTTTCGATAATTCAATTCCTTTCAACTCCTAGGAATGGGAACACTGGGCCCATTCCCACTCCTGGAATGGCTGAATCGTTCCATTCCATTCCTATAATTCCTAAACGTAAAAAATGGCACTTGACAGCTACTTTGAGTTGCAGGGTTGGGTAGAAATACTCAAAAATGTATTTGGAAATTTTTGGAAATATTTGGAGTAGCTAAAATACTGATACTCAAATATATCTGTAAAAATATATTGCGATAGGTATCGGAAATACATTTTAAAAAGAGGCAAAAAGTCTTTGGAAATACAAATACAGGAATACATTTTAGGGAGGGCAGAAATACAAATACTGATAATGCAATACATTTTTCAAATTTCTTTGAGACGCCAACTGAGATGAGGCTTGAACTTTGAAGTGGAAGTTTTTTATCCCGATATTACTTTCCCGCAGGCTTAGCACTTCGCCTTGAAGGTAGTGATTCCGGACGAAGAGGAGTCTTCAATGGGCTCAAAAAACGTTCCATCAAGCATTGACCGCGGTCCCTTCCCTGACATCCTGTCTGTCTGACGAGTTAGGTGAAAAGACTTCGACCTCTAAATAAATTCCATGTCACTATAAATTCAAACAAAACATCACCACTCCCCTGTCCAATTAGGGCGCCCCTGTCAACATTGATCACATAACGTCATGGTAGAATGAACTAGTATTCTTGTATCTGTAGGTGTTGCCTTGAACATGAAACATTACCCACGCTGCTGTATGAAAGGACAATACGTACTTTCGTTGTAAGTGGCCTCGTGGAAGATCGTGCAGGCAGTTGCACTTGGAATTTTTGAGAATAGTGGACGACCTGAAGCATCCTGGAGCACATGTCTTATCTTCTTTTACGGTCGAAAAATCGATACGGTGGAATCCCTGTTGTGACGGTCCTTCCTGCCGACCTTCCGCCTCCAACGCATGAATGGCAGTCCTCAAGTTTCACCTAGCATCATCCAAACAGAGACCTCGTGGATTGAGACCTGAGATGCCGGCACAGGTGCGACCTCTCCGAGAAATAGCGGGCTCGAGACGAGTCACCAGGTGTACAAAGTCTGGGTCGGCACAGCGAGGCCAAGTCTGGCCTCCTTCCTCGTTATCGGATCACCAGACTAGCGGGTCACGTTCACGTCGACTGATGACGTATTCTTGAGCCGTGCAATATTACGGGCGCAAACGCATTCGGATATGTGTTGAACTTCACTGCGTGAGTGGCCCTGAGTAATCCCACTATTTCAAGTCAACCACCGCCAGACTCGTGTTGCAACGGACTGTGACTCAGTTACTCGGCCACAGGCCAAGCAACACTTTCTTTGATTTCCTGTTTCTCAAGGCTCTAACTAATTAGCAGCGGGCATTGGATTCCGGTAAACAATGACTTATGAAATCCCTACCTAGGGACCTGCGGTAGAAGATGCTCCAACTCAACTCAACTGACACGCTACCTGTTTCGAGTTCCGACTCAACATTTCTCAGAAGAGAAAAATAATTTGGAAAATCGGAAGGAACCTTGGTCAGCATAGTCACAATGCATCAGCATCCCCTTGACCCTAGTGCCCTCAGAAGTAAAAAAAAAAAAAAAAAAAAAGGCGTTCGGATTTGTATTTTGTTCACCAGAAATGTAACGAAATACATTTCATCCTGATTGTATCGCGATAACAAGAAACATTCCCAGTGTATTTCGATACAGGAATACAGATACTGGTGAAAAAAATGTATTGCGATACAGAACTACAGCTACGAAATGTATTGCTGAAATACTATCGCATACGAATGTATCGCGATACTGCCCAACCCTGTTGTGCTGCCGGCAGAAGCAACATAAAGATGGCATTATCAAACGCATAGACAATTGCAAAAAAATGCTAAATGCCTAAAAAAAAGCACTGAATTTACTAAGCTCACGGTGCTGGATTGCCTGGGGTGACTCGTAGCGTCCGCAGCGGTTCATCGCAAGGTGAAACAAAGAATGCAGAGACTAAAGTCAAAGGAAATGAGCGGGCATCCGCTAGCTTGCTTGTAACACTAACCCACTTGAATATAAAACATATAACACAGAAAACAAGCATCGGAACAAAGACCAAGTAAAAGGCGGACTTACACGTAAAAATGCAGTATAAAGAAACAAGCGGCGGAGCAAAGCGCAAGAGGAGAAGAGGGAAGTGAATTTCGCTTTGTTTTAATGCCGAAGCAAACCCAGATTTCGCACTTCAAAGGAGTGCGCGCGAATGAACGTGGAAGGCAGCAGGGTTGGCCACCTGCTAAACAACGAAAGCAATAACTGATCATCTTTCGGCGGTGCGCGAGTCAACAAGTTATCGGAGCTCTGCGAGTTATGATTCGCCCCCCGCTCCCAGATCTCAGTCGGTGCGCGCTCGTGCTTTCTCCATGCCGTCACAAAAAAAAAATAAATAAATAAATAAATAGAAAAAAATAAAGAACTGGGTCCATTCCATTCCCATTCCATTCCGGGCAAAAGGCCTCTAATTCCATTCCCATTCCATTCCCCTCAACGTTGCCGCCATTCCATTCCCATTCCATTCCGGGGTCGCGAAAATGTGGAATGATTCCGGAATCATTCCAACTCCGGAGTGGCAACTCCGCAACACTGGTGTCAAGATAAGCATGATTGATAAGTAGATTGCATGCACAGCGCCAAAGACAATTATACTGACGTGCGGAACGCATTTAGTACGCTGAACCTCCATAGCGTCGCTCTGGCCGGCCTGCCCCCAGAGCCGTTTACTGAGAGAGTTTGGCCAATGGGCGGAGCTTGTTGGCCGCTAGAACAAGCGGATTTCGCGGTAACACAATATGGCGTTACTTCTTTGTCTTGTTCATTCCTGAGAAATCGCGTAGAGTTCCTATGAGTCAGAGCCACAATATGGCGGACGGAAGTAGTCATCCCCCGGTTGTCAGACTACGCTGCTGTGGTTGTCAGGCTGTCAAAATCTCCTTAAGAAGGCCAAACTCTCTCAGTATAAACGGCTCTGCCTGCCCCAATTGGGCGAATGCTGATTATGACGTCAGCAAAGGACTTCCCATCGAGGGAAATAAGAGGAATGTAAGAACATTAATCTTGATGGTGTTGGCAGTGTTCAAGGACGTTTAAATAGGGCAGGACCCGGCATGACGTCATACCCAGCGACGCCGGAAGAACAACCCAATCCCAGACTGCCCCGCGCACCGACGCTCTCTCATCCAAACTAAATGCAACCATGCTCCCATCGTCTGCTCTCCGCTCGGTCGTCAGGCTTAGGCTACCTACGTCTGCTAAGTGCCTGCGGTCTGCTTCGTCTGCTCGCTGTCGCGGCTGGCTTTCGATTCGATCGGCGCACCAAAAGATGTGTGGTCACGTACGCACGCACCGACCCAGCGGCTCCCGAGAGAACGTTTCTCCGCTCGATCGAGCGGCCCCGGAGAGCGTCAGATTACCTTACCCGGCTCAAGTGCTGCGTCGTCGACGGATGTTGCCGCACGCTTACATAAGCCCGCGCAACATCCATTGCACCACATTAGATAACATCTTGGCAATCACACCATAGCACTGCCAATACTGCTGTCTCATCCGGCTGACGTATTGCCTCGCGATTGCACCAGTTCACGCCATCGCGAGGTAACCCTCAGCACGAGGGTTTAAAAAGGAGTCGGGACAGAGGACTGGACGGAGACGAGACGGACCGAGACGATATTGAGCCATCTACCTGAACTGACGACGACATCGATGCTGCATCATTATTCTAAAGTTGAACAAGTAATAATCAGTTAAATAAATAAAAAGTTAGCGTTCTCACCAACCGTTTTAGACCATCTTAACTTCGAGTCAAGTCTAGAACAACCCGAGACCCTACAGATGTTTCGATGCGAACCCGAATACTCATCACGGCGGAGTGAAACCAACATCTTCTCGAAGCAGAATTTGTACGGCTTTCTCAACCCGCGATGCCCTTCTCAGCGTTCGTGCCTACGATGACTGACTCGCGATCGCTTTCCAAAGCCGCGCTACGACGACTCGTTCGAGACGACGCTCCAGGCGCGGTCGCGCGATGTCGAGAGCGTCCGCTACACGCCGACTTCCTGGTCCTACTGGTCAGGCAAGTGTTGGGCTCGAAATCTCGCCTGTTCGACACCGATTCAGTCGGTGCGTCGTCTAGAGCGTCTCAACTCTAGTCACTTACTTTCTGCTGGGCAACCATGGCGTTCGTTTATAATAATCTCATCCAATTCCGACCATACCGGTTTAAAAGTCTCCCGTTAAGCGCTGTTTCAAATAACAGTGGGTGCCGCCATTACTTTCGGTGCACACAATCGCGTTGCCACGGAAATGTCATCGCAACGCGGTTGTTTGCACCGAAATTAATGGCGGCGCCCACTCACTAGGCTTCCCATTGGTCAAGAAATGCTCGTCGCGGCTCGTGGCCACGCCTACTTCCGTTACACTTCGCTCCATGCATTGGGGATAGGGACGCCACCTCCTGCCCATTATAACCTCCTTGGCAGTGTTACTTTGAGAGCGGAATGATTTCGAGCTTCCGCCATGCTAATTACAAACACCATCGAACTTGTTGTTCGTGAGGTAGTGACGTCACGAGAGGACACCATAGGAGGGCGCTACCAAAACATCTCGTGGCTAATATTCTGTGGCAATGCAGTCAATGCTAGGGGAGAGGGTGCACCAACCGCTGTACACGCGCTTTCCTCCCCTCTTCGGATTGCCACAGAAAGCTGACCGAAATGGCTATGGCGGAGGGTAAGTCGTCTGCTTCTTGCGCAGGAGTTGCGGTGACGTCAGAATGACGCCGAGCTCTTTTTTGGTTGATTGAAAAAAAAAAAAAAAATAGTGGATAGACTTTAAATCAACTAGCATTGAGATCTACCCATTATTTCTGTCCATCAGCCAATAAGCGCTCAGCGTCGTCCTGACGTCACCGCAACTCCTGCGAAAGAAGCAGACGACTTGCTCTCCGTATTTCCATTTCGGTCTGTTCAGCCAATCACCTTGAGAGGTTTGGTCGTCTGTATGTTAATATCTCTTTGTGTCCGGCTAGCAGGCAGGGAAGGCAATGGCGCTACATTGTTCAGGATCCAGTGACTAGCTGAACCGTTCTATTCCGTTCCTCTAATTCCTAACCCCGAAGAACGGCGCTTGATTGCTTTGCCGGCACGGCAACACAATGTTGAAAGGAAATAAATTATCGGCAACTCCCATTGCTCATTCAGCTTGCTTAAATGCAACGACTCTAAACAACCCCCATTGCTCATTCAACTTGCTTAAATGCACCGACTCTAAAACAAGTTCAGTGTACATTGCATGGTCTCTTCTTTGGGGTCTGTCATGGGTCTAAACGCCGATTCGGTAACCTTCTAACCGCGGATTTATAACTTACTGTCCACGATTCTTCGATTGACATACGGTTACATCTTGTAAGATGATATCCTTCAATGTTTCCAAAAACAGAATCCGACTCGGACGTGCCGCAACAAACCCCCTGTGGCGGAAGGCGTTTGTACGGCGTTTTTCTTTTCGCATTATGCTCTATAAACATTTTGATTGCACTGATTAGAGCGGCCAAGTGAAGGTACCTACATCTCTTACAGAACATTGTAATTAGAGCAAGCATATAAGCTAAGTACCCTCGCAACACGGCAACATTTAATGCCATTTCCATCGAGTGACCTATTTCCCACGAACGATGCGCGTGCAACGCCCCGCACCAGGAGTGGCACGCGCTGATTGGCCGATCAGATGATGTCGTTCGATGTAAGTGGCAATACATTTTACCGTGTGGATCGACACTGCATCCCCCTATCTTCTCGTGAGCGCCGCCATTTCGGTGCTTCGAGATGGATTGATTTGAATCGTGTCTTTATTGATGAGAAAGGTTCGCCTGCCTATGGTCTGGTGAACCTGAGGCAGGAGGGAGGTGGGTTGCGACTTCCTGAGCTTCAGGAAGCCCGGACGATATTGTTTTGTCCTTTCGCGGCTTTGTTCAAACTTCCCAGAAACACCTCAGTGTTTTGGTATTTTTTGATCCTTAAGGCTGGTTCACACACTTGCAACGATTACGTTCGCATGCAACCGAAACGACCGTAACGACAAAAACACCGCAACAACCGTGGCTCATGGATTGCTTCGCGAAGCTACCCCTTGCATCACTTGCCATGCTGTGTTCGGCGAACGCTTGTCCCGGAGACTTTGTCGTTACGGTCGTTTCGGTTGCATGCGAACGCAACCAACGCAGATGTGTGAACCAGCCTTTATTCGGCGAGCAGTTCGGAAAATATCGTAGATGTTTTTGTTCGTTTTGTTCTTGTTGTTTTCGGCACGGGATTGCACGCGGATTTGGTATGTTTCTCCATAGGTGAGCGGCGTTTGGCAACTTCCGGTTCCTTAGGAAATTTTGTTTCACTGTTGACAAACTACGACATGCTGCAAGCCTGTGCAAGCACAATTCTGAAACCTGTAGTTTTCAGAACCATGCTTAGTCAGGCTTGCAGATCATCGTCGTCGTTTGTCAACAGCTAAACAAAATTTGAACCTGAAGTTGCCAAACGCCGCTCACCTATTGACGTAGAAGGCCTTGTTGATATTTTTTTGTTGTTTTGTTTCTTTCGGTGCGTGAGTGCATAGAAACGAACGGCGCGATAGGCCTCCAGAACGCTAACAGCCTATGTGTTCATGATTTTTTTTTTTTTTTTTTTTTTTGGGGGGGGGGGGGGGGGTTGTTAAAGTTTTATCTGGGATCGACTTTTACTTTGATGGCAGGGTCTATTTGTAAAAAGGGGAAATCTGAACTGGGTCAAGGGTCGCGCCTTTGCTTTGCGACATTTTCTGGACTAAGTGCGAATTGGCCATCCGCGACAACTATATACTTGTATGTTTTAAATAGTTCTGAGAGTTTTTCGGAGGACAGTACTGTCCAGCAATTTCGGAGGTTTTCGCACTGTGCTTTGAAGGACAGCTTCACTCACGAACTTTGAGATGTATGTTTTCTACAATTTTTAGACCTCAGGTCAGAACTTACATGTAGTCACGTATGCTACTCACATGTTCCCTCGATCAAAGAAGCCCCCCCCCCCCCCCCCCCCCTTCCCCCTCAAGTCACTGGATTCTGGGAAAGTAGCGCCAAGCTCCCCGCATAGTCGCCATATTTGTCCGTGAAATTAGCAAGCTCTCCTTGACCCCTCCGTTCTTGGTGAGCCGATCTAAGTTCGGTGGTGACGGGTGTGGCAAGAGGCATGGAATAAAGGAGAACGAAGCGCCGGCGACACACGCGCTTCATGTCTAGAGCCCAGCGGACATGGCCTCGTCTCGTCCTTTCTAGATATTGCTACATGGTGTCAGAAGTGGGGTGGGTGGTAGAACAGAGTTTCACCATGAACACGCCAAGCAGTTCACCAGAGTCTTCCGCTGGGACGAGCCAGGGGGAAGAGGCGGCAGCGGCATCTCAGACAACGATGTACGTTCACACCATCACCCCACCGTCAACGTTCGATTTCCACAACCCAGGCGACTGGCCAAGGTGCCACAACAGATTCAACCGCTATCGAAATGTCTCCAAGCTCGTCAACGCCGATGAGGGCGAACAGGTAGATTCTCTTGTATATTTCCTCGGAGATGACGCCGAAGATGTTCTCGAGGCATCGTCCCTCTCGGATGCCGACAAACGAAACTTCGAGAAAGTGTCGAACTTGTTTCATAATCACTTCGTTGGAAAGCGAAACGTCATCTACGAACGAGCGAAATTTCATCAAAGAAATCAAGAGACTGGAGAATCGGTGGAATCGTTTATAACCAGCCTACATCACCTGGTAAAACATTGTGACTACGGCGTTCTGAAGGACGAACTGGTTCGAGATCGATTCGTAGTCGGATTGTCAGATGACTCCCTTTCTGAAAGCCTGCAGAGAGACCCCAACCTCACACTAGAAGCTGCAGTCACACGAGCTCGACAGAAAGAAGCCGTGCACAAGCAACAAGCAGTGGTCCGAGGGCACAGGCAAACAGAAAAAGAGGAGATGGTCGTCGACGTCCTTGGTAAAAGACAAAAAAAAAAAGAAGGATCCGCGCAATTCAGAGTCAAGAAATTACACGAAAGCTCCTACCTGCGGAAGATGTGGCAAGTTGGCACACACAAACTTCGAGTGTCCTGCAATCAGTTCCAAGTGCCTAAACTGTGGCAGAAGAGGACATTGGACAAAGGTATGCAGGATAAAGTCTATACAGGAAGTAAACCTGGAGACAGACCAAGAAGAATGGCTGCTCGGAAGTGTTAAATCTTCTGCTGGCCTGGCTTGGAGAGTCCCGCTCAAGGTCAATGACAAGGTCGTCTAGTTCAAGATCGATACAGGTGCCGATGTCAGTGCCATACCGGAGGAAGCGGCATCGAGTTTCAAAAACCTCCAGCCTACTACGGCCAAACTTTTTCGGACCCGGAAGGCAGATGTTAACAGTCATTGGGAAGTTCCGGGTCACGATTCAACATGGTCAACAGCTGATACATGAGGACGTCTATGTTGTCACGAACCTTGACGAACCGCTTCTGGGACGTGAAGCTAGCACAGAACTTGGACTTGTCAAATTCATGCATTCAGTCACCGACCCCACTACTGCCGGTTATCACCAGAAATATCCGGAACTCTTTAGTGGTATTGGAATGATGAAGGGGGAATACAAGATCAAGCTAATTGATAATGCCACACCAATTTCAGTAAACACGTCCCGTCGTGTACCCTTGGTTCTGATATCAAAAGTTAAGGAGCACTTGAGAAAAATGTTAAAGGACGGGATCATAAAGCGAGTAGAAGAACCCACCGCGTGGTGTTCTGGAATGGTGGTGGTTCCTAAGTCGAATGGAGATGTCAGAATATGCGTAGATCTGACACAGCTCAACAAGAACATTGAGCGCGAGAAACTGGTCTTGCCATCAGTGGAAGAAACCTTGGGCCATCTTTCTAATACGTCTTTGTATTCAAAACTGGACGCCAAGGCAGGCTTCTGGCAAATCAAGCTGGCGGCGGAGTCACAACTCTTGACAACTTTCATCACCTCATCTGGTCGGTTTTGCTTTCAAAGGCTTCCATTTGGGATTTCATCTGCACCTGAGCACTTCCAAAGGAAGATGAACCAAATCTTGGAGGGCCTTCCGGGGGTGCTGTGTCATATGGACGACATCCTGGTGACGGTGTTGAACGAGAAGGAAAATGACTCCAGGCTCGAAGAAGTACTTCAAAGGCTGAAAACGGCAGTTGTCACACTTAATGAGAAGTGTGAATTTAAGAGGACCTCTGTCAAGTTCCTTGGCCACATAATCAGCAGCCAAGGACTTCTGCCGGATCCAGAACGGGTTGATGCAATCACTAAAATGCCTCCACCCACCACAGTTCATGAGATAAGGCATTTCATCGGGATGGCCAACCAATTCGGTAGATTTATCCCACACATGCCGGAAAAACTAAATCTCCTACGAGACCTGCTAAAAAGGGACATAGAGTGGGCCTGGGATGTTCAGCAGCAGCGTGCTTGGGAAGCAATAAAGAAAGACATCCAAGACGCCGCAACCCTGACTCTGTATAATCCAGGACAACACCTCATCGTTTCGGCAGACGCTTCGTCGTATGGCCTCGGAGCTGTACTCCTACAACAGGACAAACAAGGAGATGTGCGACCCGTAGCATTCGCGTCCAAAGGACTGAATGACACAGAGGTCAGGTATGCACAAATTGAAGAGGAGGCGTACGCCGTAACATGGGCGTGTGAGCGTTTTGAGAAGTTTCTCTTGGGAACTACGTTCCATGTTCAGACGGATCACCGTCCGCTTGTACCTCTCTTTGGATCAAAAGAGCTGAACCTTATTCCGGCGCGAATACAGCGGTTTAAACTTCGCCTCATGAGGTTTTCCTTCACGATCTCTCATGTTCCTGGTAAAGAACTGTGTACGGCCGGTGCTCTGTCCAGATCGCCGGTAGACTTGCCGGGAAGAACTATGGGAGAGGAACTGGAAGCGTACGTACAAGCCATCAGCGGTTCCTTGCCAGTTTCAACTGATTACTTAGACAAGATTCGGACACCGCAACGGGAAGACCCGGTCGGAAGAAAACTGAGGGAGTATACCACCACTGGATGGCCCACAAAGGCCAAGGTTGTTCCTGAAGTGGTACAGTTTTATTCCGAAAGAAACAACCTCACTATACAAGACGGGCTTTTAATGAGGACGAACCGCCTTTTCATCCCCCAGCCGCTTCGCAAGGAGGTGTTAGACAAACTCCATGAGGGACACTTGGGCATTAGTAAATGCCGCGAACGTTTGAAGATGTCCGTTTGGTGGCCGGGACTCAGCACACACCTGGAACAGCTAGTCATGAACTGTTCCAGAGGTATTCGGGAACGTGACCCAAGGGTAGAACCCATGATACCATCGAAACTTCCAGACCGCCCGTGGCAGCGCGATGCGACAGATCTCTTCGAACTGAACAAACAACACTACCTCCTAGTAGTCGATTACTACTCGCGGTTTGTAGAAGTATGCATGTTGAGGCAGACAACATCAGAAGCGGTAATTGGCCACCTCAAAGCAATATTTTCCCGTCATGGTATACCTGAAGTCCTCCGATCGGACAACGGTCCTCAACATTCGGTAAAATTATTCCAAGACTTTGTTGCGAACTACCAGATAACCCATGTCACAAGCAGCCCGTATTACCCGCAGGGTAATGGAGAGGCTGAGAGAATGGTAAAGGTAGTCAAAGACATTCTCAAAAAGTCTGATGACCCCAACCTTGGCCTTCTATCTTACCGGACAACGCCGGGAAGGTGTGGCTACAGTCCTGCAGAGCTGCTAATGGGCCGCCAATTAAGGACAACGCTACCAACTCTTCCCTCAACGTTAATTCCGAGACTTCCCAATCACGAGGAATTTAGAAAAAAAGACAAGGAAGAAAAACAGAAGCAAGTGAGAAACTATATATAATAGCCGACATGCAGTGTGTGAACGCTTGAACGAACCTCTTGATAGCACGTTCTGGGTGAGAAATGCGGCGTCAACTGGTAAAGTCGTCGGAGAGAGGACACAACCAAGGTCGTACGTCGTAGAGATCCCGAAAGGACTTCTGGTCAGAAACAAATGTCATCTCGCTCCGCTGCCGACAGACATAAGTGAGCAGACGTCACCTCACTCACTGGTCTCGGAGTCAAGAACAACGCTGCCAGACCCGGCTTCCAAGGGCGCCGAAGTACGAACAAGGTCCGGTCGGATTATCAAAAGTCCAAAGAGGTTCACAGAGTGACTCCTTTTTGTTCTTGTGTGTATATATATGTATATATGTGTGTCCTCGTGCGCATGCCCCTTGTGTTCGTAATTTGTTGGTTGTAGCCTCTATAGGGGGAGGAGAGATGTGGCAAGAGGCATGGAATAAAGGAGAACGAAGCGCCGGCGACACACGCGCTTCATGTCTAGAGCCCAGCGGACATGGCCTCGTCTCGTCCTTTCTAGATATTGCTACAACGGGTAGCTTTATGAAGACGTTTCTTGTATAACGAGGTTTTGCTATCCACACATGGGCGAAACAAGGGTACATCTTCGTAACATTACCAAATACTGTGTTGGTGCTTGGAGATACTGAAAAATAATTTTACTGTTTTGAAATAGGCAAGAAGAACAATGTAATTGTAAGAGATACGTGGAGATGGGCATGATTGATAAGTTGATTGCCTACACAGTGCCAAAGACGCTTACATTGGCGAGGAACGCTTCCAGTACGATGATGCTCCATGGAGATCTTGGCGCGACTGGTTTAGAATGACCCTCTGGAAGCTTCGGAGATTTGAATAGACCGAAATGGCGATTGCTATGGCAACGTAGACAGATTTGCAACGTAGACAGATTAGCCAATCGCCTTGCGGGGTTTTGGTCGTCTGCACGTTAGTATCTGTTCGTGTCCGGCTAGCAGATAGGGAAGGCAATGGCGCTACTTTCCCAGGATGCAGTGACTTTACCCTTTCCCTTAAGACTGGTTCAGACAGTTGCGTTGGACTGCGTTGCGGCTGCGAGAAACCATGGCCCGTTTGCTCGAAGCTGGTTAAGGCGGCGGTCCCACGGCGGCCATCTTGAACAAGCCATTAGTTCAACCACTAGATGGCGGCACTCATCCGTGTGGCCTAGAGTTTCTGTATAGGCTCCCTACGGGAGCCTATACAGGAACTCTAGTGTGGCCAGAAAACAAGCTCGTGGCAGTGATGTTCCTCCTCTGCTTTTAATTTCCTCCTTTCTGCTGCTCGCCCGTGCACGTTCAGCGCTCAGCGCGTGCTCCCGCTCACACAAATGCCAGGAAACGTGCCAGTGGTGGTAGCAGTGCCCAGTTCGCACAGAAGCGGAGCCCAGCTAGATCATCGACCCGATCGAGAGTGCCTAGCTCGAGATCGAGAGGCTCACAAGCCAGTAGCTATCGTTTTAACTATTCAAGAATTAAAAACATAGTCAATCAATCAGTGAAGAATGTTATCAAACGTTAAAGAACATATATAAGACATGCCTTGTCAGCATTTCGTTAATGAAAGCTTTTGCACGACAAAAACGTTTAAATTCATTTTCGCTGTAACCGCTCATTCACACTGGCAGCGGATCCGCGTTCGCAAAGCGGTTGCGAACGCGGATCCGCCTCCAGTGTGAATGAGCGGTAAGTCAGAGCGCAGCCGACATACAGGTCAATGAGGCCAATCAAGCAGAACCAAAAAACACTATGTCACGGAGCTCAAAATCCTATAGTGCGTTTGTTGTCACCGGTCAAAGCAATCAAGCGCAAACCATGCACTATGGCCTTGCGCTTTTTGTATGCGTGTTTGTGCTTGTGTGTCTTTGACTGCATTTTGATCTATAATAAAACAAGCAATAGCAGACTTTTTTTCAAGACGGGTGTTCGGAAGGGCGCTTTATATAACTCATCATTTTGATGGTAGTTTGAATAAACTTGAATACCAATTATCTGACCTTATAAATAACCACCCTAATATTGTTGAAATAGTACGCCGAGGTCGAAGACTCTGCATGTTGAAGAAAAGAGTAAAAGTGTATTTTGTAGCCCAAGTGGCTCAAAATTTTGTTAGGCGAGTGGGTAGCAGATTTCAAAGTGCATTTTATGGTGCTTTTGATAATTTTTGCATTATTATATAGGTCTATTTATAATTTGATGTTGAAAAAAAAAATATACCAACCTCTTACATGTATCTTTATCTATATATATTTTCTGTTTGATTGCAACAGATATGAAGAATTTTACAGTAACGCTGACATTGTATGTTAATTAATGTGATCTCAATGATGTCGATGGGAATGATTTCCATTTGAAACGTTTGATGACGTTGATATTAATTATGATAACTACGATGTTTAGCTGATGTCACTTTTATTATTTTATGCATAATTGATTTTTATACTGACGCTGGTCCTGTACACCGTTGAATGCTGTAAAAAGGGGCTGATGGCCTGGTCAGAAGACTTTTAATGCGAGAAAAGTATTTGCCCCACCACGCGAAAATCCGGCGGCGGCGGCGGCGGCTTCATGGTCCTGGCTGACTAATGGTGAATTCCGCTCGCAGATCTCGAGCGCTCCAAAATTTTCACAATTTTCACGAAGGTTCCTATAAACAAAGTAAATGAACGACTTTCGAAACAAACTTTAGTGCATTTCGGTCTGGATGGGAATCGAATCCGGGCCTCCGGGGTGCGAGACGGGCACGCTTCCCCGACTCCACGGCGGCTCCAAGGTCCTGGCTGACTAATGGTGAATTCCGCTCGCAGATCTCGAGCGCTCCAAAAGCGCTCCATTTGGAGCGCGCATATTCCGCTCGCAGATCTGGCTCGAGCTGGTCATCTTCCCCTCGTAGATCTCTGGCAACGCCCGCTCCACGGAGCGCCTCAAACTCCGCCGAACTTGCTCTGCGGGATTTCACAGATCTCTCCGGAAATTGACAGAGCGGCCCACGTGATTTTCTTTGCGCATGCGCGGCGAGGTTGGCGAGGTCGGCGGGCCGGACGGGTCGTCGAGTTGGATCTGTTCGGGTGCATCGGTTGTTTACGTGGGATTGTGACGGCTCGAACGCTTCTACCTCGCGTAGATCAGGGATACAAAGCCGGGACTGTGGAGCGTGGTAAATCGTAAGTGCTGAAATCTGTGATCGTGAGAGGAAGAACGACAGGAAAGCCGGAGGCAGACGCAAGGTTAGGCCTGTTCATTCCGCAGCCAATGATTGTTTACCTTTTTACACGGCACTCCGCCGGCGTTTTCCTGTGCAATAAAGCAAGAAGAGATTAGGCAACGACCGTGCAAGTGATGGTTTGTTACCTCTGTGTTTATTAAAGTCGTACCAGAAATCTGAACTCCACCGCTGGCAATCGCTGTCCGTGCCCCGCCGCTTCGACGCGGCCGAAAGGTATGTGACGGTGCCGAACGCGGACGTCTTCGTTATTTGCGACATGAGCGCCGTGGTACGTATAATTTCGCCCGGCCTGTGTCGCGCGCGTGTTATTTCTGCGTCGGAAAGATCAGTCGGCTCAGGCGTTGGTGGGCTTGTCAAGTCAGCGCCTGGTCAAGTTCGAGCAGCGGCCATTTTGAACGGCGGAGGGGAAAGCGATGGAGAGGGGTGTGGGGGAGGTCGCTCCAAAAAGGCGAGTTTATCTTCCCCTCGTCGATTCGGAGCGGGTCCCACGGAGCGGAATTTTGCCTCCCTCGCGGATTTTGGAAAGCGCTCCGGATCTACAAGTGGAATTCACCATAACGTGTGCCTATACTTCGTTTCACTTTACCTGCGAGCGAAGCCAAAGCTAGAAGCGCGAGACCAGCACTTTTTGCATTTCTCCCCAGCTCGCGCGCTCGAGCAAAGCTGAACGCACGGAGCTTCCGTGCTCGCGCTTCCAGTTTTGCCTTCGCTCGCACATAAGGTGAAACGAAGTATAGTGCGTGAGTCATTGCACACGTCCCGTCGCAACCATCTGGCTGACTAAAGGTGTGTCCAAGTGCGTGCGTCATTGGGCACGTGACGGTGCAGCCAATGGGGAGAAGGTGGCGCCACGTCATGAGTGTATAACATGAGCGCGATGTTTCCCGCGCGTCACACACCGAATCAGCAAAAATAACGCATGTCGAAAAAATAAATCGAAAACTTTTCACCAAAAGGACTGCAATGCTTTCATATTCCCACACGTAAGCAATCAAAAGTGTCTGTGCGGAATTTTCTTTTGTATTCTTTTGCCGCAGCCCCTCAGACACATGTATGTCTGGAAATAAGGATTATTATTATTATTATTAACTCACGCACACAATATTTATTTTCAATTTTACAACATGTTCACGGGAGAACCGCCAAGCGGTCTGGACCATCTAAAGTTCAGTGTGTCTTCACGTTCCTATAGCCGTCTGCACGTTCACGTTCAAATGAAAAAACACCGTAGACCGTCTTCTCTTTTCAATGACAACGAACCGAAGCAGGCACGTAGCCAGGGGGGGGCATGGGGCCCGATTTTCCCCCGAAATCTTCCATTTTGCTGAGACCTCCTCTCCCCCCTCCACCTCATACAGCATTTTGTCATGGGCGCCCCCCCCCCCCCCCCCCCGAAACAAAATCCTGGCTACGTGCCTGAACCGAAGACCACATGAAGTGGTGACAACTCAGCCATTTTTCTGCCCAATCGTTTTTTTATGCATTTTGAAGTACGCGCAATCCGGTGTCACTCAGCTCGAGCCCGTAGCTTTGGCTAATGCATAGACGCCATTTTACCGCCCAAATCACGCACCGAGTGCGCGAGAGCGTCACGCGCTGGCACATTCAGAGCAACAATGGATGTCTTCACCCTGAGACAGACAGACATGTAGGCAACCTAGGCTAGAGTGAACAGGCATGATCTCTTACGGCCATTGCACCGGGAGTAGTTGCTCCCTGCGGCGGCAGCTTGGAGGGGTCGCTGTAACCCTACCGCTCCTACAGTGCTTTAATTTCTTCTGAGAGGCACGTCCTCCTCACCGTGTTGTTCTCTTTGCTCGGGGGTAAGTTGGATAAGTTTCTAGAGTAATTGGACCTACAGGTCGTGAGGCCAGCTGCCTTCAGGGACTTATGCGGAACACGTCTTTCTCTTCGTCTCCTTAAGAAACAAGTTTGTATAGACAAGAATTTAATTATTGTAAGCCGAAACCATCCGAAACTTATTTCAATCGGCCCACTACAGTTATTTCAAGCAAGTATGATTGCACACATTTTCAATCGCATTGGTCGGGGAACAGTTGTTCAGGATGGCTCAGGCGGCGTTGGGTATGGTTGTGTGGTCGCACCCCTACGCCGCTAAAGAAGTTCCATCTCGGCGAGAGTGAAGGCCACAAGGAAACCGCTCTCTAGCCCGGTCATGGAAGAACATGGCAGGGCAGTACTGAGCATCTCGCTTGATTTTATTTCGCAATACTTATTGCGGGGACTCAGAAAAACGAAAGAGAAGCGCGAGGAATCTTCACGAGTTGTGATCCTGGACCGGCTTGCTAGAACAGCGTCTCAGCTGAGACTGAGTGAAACAAAGCACTGCAAAAGGTTGGGCGCACGACTGTCTTCAGACGCGGCTTGAGTCCCGCTCAGCTCGAGCGCTGGTTTTGGCATTGCTTTCTTTCTCAAAGTCTCAGCTGAGACGCTGTTTCTATAGGGGGTATTCACTGGCCGCCATATTTGAGGTCACTTTTAGAGCGCATGCTCAGAACGAGCTCGCATTAATAGGCTCCCAAGACCGGCAATCTCGATGGTGCGGGGTGCACGTTGCAAAATAACTGTGGAAGCTCGCCATCAGCACGTGCTCAGCATTAGCGCACACAGATATGGCCGCCAGTGAATACACCCTATACTTCGTCTCACCTTAGCATGGACTATTGTTAGCCGCGCATGCTAAAAGCGCGAGCTATAGTTGCTTCGGATGAAGCCTCGGCGGCTGCACGGGCGCTCGTGCAGCGAGTGCTCCAGTCAAGGTAGTCAAGGCTGGCCGCTCGCGCTTGCACAGCCTTCGCAGTTAGTCCATGCTAAGGTGAGACGAAGTATAGACCAACACGCAGCCCTGACGTCACGCAGCTGCGGTGGCGCTGTCGACGGCACTGCGCATGCGCAGACGCTTCACTTCACGCGAATTCGGTTTCTGCGCACGCGCAGTGCCCACACCTGGTGTGGGCAAACGCGGGCTTGTTTTTAAACAGCGTGTCGGTCTATTAGCCCCGTGCGCGACCGAAAGCGTCGCTGTGGTCGGCCTTCCACGATTGGCCGAACACTGACTATGACGTCGGAAAGGGGATTTATCATCGACGAAATAAGAGGAATGAAAGAACTTTAATTTTGACGGTGTTGGCAGTGTTCTTTTGAGAGCGCAATGATTTCAAGCTTTCACCATGCTAATAACAAACACCATCGAACTTGTTGTTTGCAAGGTAATTACGTCACAAGGGGGAACCACAGGAGGGCGCCACCAAAACATCTCGCCGCTAATAGCAAGTCTGACCTGGCTGCTTATAATTAGTTGCAAAGGACAAGAGTCGTGGTTGGTGTAAACGCAAAGTGGAAGCCTGGAGTCGTTGCATTATTAAACCAACACCATGAAAGTTGATCGTCTGACATTGTTCTTATTTGAAAAAAAAAAATGAAATAAAAATTAATCCAAAGAAAGACGACCGTAGTGAGGATTTCGCACATGTGCAACGCTTTTGATAGGGCACTGCATGGAAAGGGGGTTTATTAGACCCTTTTCCTGGGCCTCAGACTTGAACCACGATGACTGGCTGTTTGTTGCCTTACCATGAGGACCAGTCACTGCGGTTTACACATAACACTCTCCGTAAGTTTTCTACAAGTAGAGTAACGTTAAAACTGAAAATCTAAAATTCCTGCACGATGGCGAACAAAACAGAACCAGAGCGGTTGGAAAGCTGGAACCTTAAAAAGAAAAATGTCGGGTAAGGAGTGAAGGAAAAGAAATTCCCCTTTGTCGTCACCATCATATGGAGTTCAATATTCGCACCTTTCGTGGTGTCGGAACATGGCAGGGAGCATTGAATAGCTTATTTATAGGCACTAGATGTTTTCGAGAACTTGCTCGTGACCCTTGTTTTTTTCTTCCTTTTCTTGCAAGATTATTTACTCATTGCAAGAA
The DNA here is from genome assembly GCA_013358835.2 of Ixodes persulcatus. NCBI lineage: Eukaryota > Metazoa > Arthropoda > Arachnida > Ixodida > Ixodidae > Ixodes > Ixodes persulcatus. Next base: position 17,358 of record JABSTQ010011409.1, on the reverse strand, counting down.
CGAGGAAGTAGCGCGAGGAAATATCTGAGAAAAGAATCCTCTGCATCAGGGACAGAATCCCCCCAGCGCCACTTTTCCTGAACTTCTCAACCTCGAATTTCAGCCACCTTTCAAAAGATGGCGCAAGTACGCGTCGTCTGCTACAACATAGGTTCTTTTTATTGTTTAGGACAATTAGTATGCTTTAAAAAAATTACAATCATAGAAAGTGATTTTAATTAGAACGAGAAAAGCACTAATTAAAGAATCGTTGCTTAAATAGCTGTTCTCTTCTTTGAAACCGGTTTCTTGCGTACAGAGGCGAGCTTCAAAATAGCCTCATGATTTAAACATATTTTAAACAAATCTGAATATGAATACGAAAAAATCACGCTTCTAGTGAACCAGCTCAGTTCCTCTAGCATACAATTAAAAAAAAAATTAGGTCAGATGCCAGAACGCTGTCTGAGAAAACTAAGAACGCGTTAAGGGAATTCTTAGAAATTTTACCATAATCAAGTTGTGTTTACAAGAAAACGGCTGGCGTTGCACTTCTAATATTTTGTATTCTGAGTTCCTATGTTTACCACAAGCATGCCCTTAAATGTTGTTGCTGCGTTATGATGTGAAACTGAGTTACGAGACTTCAAAATAACATAAAAAAGGCTCTTTTTGAATAAATATTAAAAAATGTGAGCGTGCTAATTAACAAAAACACGTATGCACGGAACTAGACGAGTCCTTCTTCTATCCAATAAAAAAATAAGAACACGTCTTGGATGCATTGCAAGTCTAGAAACTTGGAATGCATAGAGGTATGTCTTTGAAAATATCAAAACTTGCACTTTTTGTTTTCTTATTGTGCGTTAAGTTTTGAAAAATGCGTATTATATTTTGCACTAAAAGAGTGATGATGAATTGGCTATTTATTTGCAAAAAGAACGAAATACGTAACACGCGCACAGACGCGACATTTGCACAGCAAACAGGAGCGTTAGCAGAGCTGCCACCGGTATTAAGCCCGGTTCACACAGTTGCGTTTGACTGCGTTTGACTACGTTGCGGCAGCGAGACACCAGCACATCCCTGCTGCTTATATCGCGTGCCAAGAAGATTCCTTGAATTGGATTCTACGCTTCATACGAAGCACAGATGTGCCGGTGACTCGCTTTCGGTTCTCGCCGCAACGCAGTCAAACGCACTCAAACGCAAGTGTCTGAACCGGCCTTTATAGTAGGGGCCGTGGGACCGCCGCCTTAAGGCCACGGTCCCACTGAATGTGGCAGTTTAGGTACTTTTTGGCAGGTCATTACTCATCTCCTTTTAAATACTGTTTTGTGGGATTGATGTCATTCGAAAGGCAATGCAATCCTCTTTCATTTGATATTATGTATGTATTGGTTTATACTGTTCATGCGCATTTGTAGCGTTGCGAATATGATGGCGCGGACCCTCACTTGCTCCGCTGGTTCATGTTTTATGAACGATTTATTAAAGATAACACGGTTCCAATAGAGCAGTTTTGTTAAGATGATGTCGGAGCAGAATGTAACGGTATACTTTTTTGGTATTTGCACTACTTTGTTTTTTTTCAGCTCTCCAAATATTGCCCTAAAATTGACATTTTTCAGCAAAAATATGTTTTTAATGACAAGCGCTAGGGCAATGAAATTAGCTACAGATGTAGTGCTTATATTGGTAATAAGCAGAAAAAAAAAATTTAATGTTGTGTAAAATTGTTTTGTTTAGATACTCTATATCAAACGTAGCACTTTTTTGTGCTTCGAGTCATGGTAATTCAAATGTCGCTGAGTAAATAATTAAACTATGGTAAACTCTTTTATAACATTTAGAACTACAATAGTTGCCCAAGAGGTGGACGGTGGCTTTTTTTTATTTTCAAAGTCATAACGCTCCGGGAGCCCTTCAAACTTACCTGTTTTTGACGCATATCTTTTTTGGACATCAAACAGATTTATTAGCATCTAATAACATTTATTTTATGGAATAGATATACATTGCGATGTATTAGATTTTCCCAATGTTCTTGCTTTGGTTTCTTGATAGTTGTAGAGCTTAGCTAATTATAAAACCAATTAAAAGCTGTTTGGGTGTTTTGTTGCGCTACCTGGCGGATGGCAGACAAAACTGCTGATTTCGAAGTTCAAAAAATTTTCGAGGGCGGCGTTGGCGTCTGTATCATCATCAATCTCCGTGTCGTTTTACCTTCACATTTAGAAAATATATTTGAAGATTTGCTATCGATAAATGAACGGTTTAAGTACTGGGTCAGGTTAATAAATCTAAGACAAATAATTACACAAGCGTAGCGTGATATAAAGTGTTCATTATTCGATATAATTGAAATCAATAAACGATAAAGACGACGAGGGAAAGAATACGCCCGAGTTTACTTCATGCCTAGAGTCACTAAATGAGCTGCGCTTAAAGTATCGGCACTCCGTTCCCCAAAATTGTTTTGGGCGCCGCCATTTTGGGTCTTGTGCAGAGCAAACGCAACTGCCGATCGTCATGATCCAAAAGTGCGACTTCCTCTGCATTAGATGCGGTGCTAGGAAGCTGATACAATAGACCAGTGTCCGCGCCAATTCCAGGGCGCCGCCATGTTTATCTACGCTCGCGCCACCACGCGGAAAGAACTGGCAGGCAGGAGGGGGGGGCTGCGTTGGCGGCGTTGCTTTGCGGAGCTGGATGCGGCAGGCTGTCCGAATGCACCGACACATCGTGAAAGATGCCTTCACCAGAAGCCTCCGCGGCCCGTTCTTCAACAGGGAAGATGTCGTGAACATTCGAGAACCCATCTCGATCAAGAAAACAAGGGAAAACCTTTCTTGTCTTAGATGTTCTCGGTGTCTGCTGACCCTTGACATCCGCGTTTCATTGATACCGAAACCGAAACGAAGGTACAGTACCATTCGTAGCTAGCGTACGTACACGACGTAAACGACCTGCCGACTGATCACGGAGAAGTGACCACCTCTCTTGTATCCATCACGCACGCCAAACGTACGCATAGAAAAAAAATTGTTGCTACACTGGCACTCACTCTTGAGTTCTTGCTCGGAGTGAAGTTTTTTCTTCTGAGTGCGACTGTACATTCTTGCCGAGAACCTGCATGGGACGGAAACTTGTGGAAGCCGTAGACGTCGCATCCGCACTCGCTTCTTAGGCAATTGTGTGACGGGCAGTGGGTGTCCAAAAGAACCCTGCGTTTCCTCTGGTTGTTCGTACAACCAACAACGGCACAGTGCCGTCCGGACGAATTGCTCTGATACATTACACGGCGCTAAACAAGACCGACGCCGGCAACGTGCCAGTACTGCTAGACAGTGCTAGTACTGGGAAAGGTCGCAGTCTATCGCCCCCCCCCCCCACACACACACACACACACACACACGCTGCGAGCTTCTGGGTTCGAAACTATTAATTGCCAGTTCTAACGGATGGTACTTACTTGAAGTGGGAGCTGGAATTGTACGAGGTACCAGGAGACATTTACTATCGGGCAACGAAGCAGGGTGCCTGTGGGGGCGGAGTTTAGGAACGCTAATATTGTGACAGGCGATCAGTTATAATAACAGACGAAACTTCAACTCGTTTGTTCAGAAGTTCGCGGTGATATTTTATTAGCCCTCGTTACAGCACACCAAAGATCCTAGGCAGTGAAATTCACATCACGCAGGCTCGTGCGTCGTAGTCAAATGAGCGCAGTCGACGACGAGGTGTAATGAGCTACTAAGCTTCACAAGGAAAATGCGCGTGGGAAAGTGTTTTGAGGCAGTCCAAAACACCGATCCAGCAGACGCACGTACGTACGTTTACTCCGAACTCCATGAACCCGACGGCGCAAGATCAAAGCGATCAAAGAGCACCGCCGCCATCGCCACCCGGTTTTCTCTGCACTTTGCGCGACAACGGCACTGCAACGGAGGGCACTCGCCTCGGTGCTAACAATCCGCGAAATAGATTAATTTGCCACTCTTGAAGCCATTCCAAATCATAAATAAAATACCTCGGCGTTGTAGAACATCTGACAACACAACGGTGCCGAGCGCCTGCTCGGCATCGTCGTTGCTCGTGAAGGCCTGCTTATTTGTAGTTGAGACGATGATTCCACAGCTTTCGTGCCACTCGTGGTGCTTGCAATAACTTCGAAGGGCAGGAGAATCTTCTCACGAGGACGTTGAAGACACGCAACACCGGAGCCACCAAAGCAATCGTACAAACCGTCGCCATGTTTGCTTTTTCTTCGTCACTCGCGGCGCGGTCAACCGGCGCGGCGCGGTCAACGAACTCGTCGCGAGATGTTTTCTGGCTCGGCTTGATGGAAACCAACAGCGGCAAAGTGGCGTATGGACAAACGGCTCTCACATTACGGGCACTATACCCACATACCGCGGTAAACAGGACCGATGCCGGCGAAACGGCAGTCGGCACACCAGCGAAGAAGCCTTCGGCGGGTAGCAGCGGCGCAGGCCAACGCAGCCCCCCCTCCCGTGAGCGCCTGGGTTCGAGATTATTGTTCACTTCCGGAAGAGCAGTTCCGGACACAGGTCTATATTGCTATGCTCTGTCGCGGGTTGTTTAAACATTCGTGGAGGACGCGGCGTTTCCTGTGATTTTAGATAAAGCTTCAGATAACTGGCAACCATGATTTTAAGCCACAATATGGCCAAGTGTCGTTACTAGTGTCACTAAATAAGCGCAGCTCATTTAGTGGCTCTAGTCGTTACTCTGAAGCGTAGCTAATTTACTGGCACTAGCGGGAACAATGAGGAAGAGGCAGGTGTCAAAAGGTAGTTGCTTGTGGAATCCACGGGGCTCACGTCATGGCCCCTCCAGGTATTACAAGCTTCTTGAACAAGGGCATGAATAGTGTCATTAAATAAGCTATGCTTCAGAGTAGCGACACTTGGCCATACTGTGGCTTAAAATCATGCTTGCCAGTTATTTGAAGCTGTATCTGAAATCACAAGAAACGCTTTTCCGTCCTCCACTTTAAACAGTTTGTGACAAAGCAAATCAATATTATATAAGCTTCCTAACACCGAATCTAATGCTGAGGAAGTCGCAATTTTGAATCATGACGATCGGCAGTTGCGCCTGCTCTGCACAAGCACCAAAATGGCGGCGCCCACAACACTGTCGGGGAAGAGAGTGCCGATACTCTAAGCGCAGCTCATTTATTGGCCCTACTTCCCGCGAACCTCCTTTCCCCTGACTGAAACTGAAACTAAATATGAATAATAAACCATTATTATAGCTTATTTAGTTTTAACCACCTACACATAATGGGAGGAGGAAGCGGCCGGGTAGGAGAAACGCGGGTTTTATGTGCGACTGTTCTAATCAACGTTAGTTCTAACCGTCTCAAAAGAGAGAACGCGCGAGCTTGCGCTGGTTGAAAAAAAGACTGTCCAAAGAGAAGAGGCGGCACGCTGTGTTCTTTGTGATTGTGCGTCTAATTGCAAATTGTTGTGTGTATGTTTATACAGCCGGAAGTTAGTCTGCCCTAGTGGGCGTGTCTCTCAGGTGTAGATGAGCAATTTAGCCAGTGCGGTACAACCGCAAACCTGGGCTCGTTAACGTGCACCACGCAGTAGAGATACACGACCGCACGCCGGTATGATGCTCTTCCACATCGAAACGGGCAGGGGCGGGGTGGGTTCTGCAGCGCGAGCTTTCGCTCCACGTGCTCCGAGCTGGTCTGCGAGACATGCACTCGGCCACCGATCGCCCCCCCCCTCCCCCCCCCCCCCCCCCCCCCCTTATATAAGTATTTGAAGATCGACGATGGACGTCGATCGTCTCGAGGTAATGTAACGTAATAACATTATATAAATAATAAACATATTGAAGGATTGAAGGACTCAATTTTTCAATTCTTGGATTGTAATATGGCGGTAGCCTATTGTACTTACTGTTGATGAAGAGCAATATGATGTGACGAGGTAATGATTATATTATGAGGCTCTATAAGGACTACGATATTAGTGGGTGTCGAACCACAACGTACAGTGCCAGACTTGTTTCAAGTATCGTGTACCCAAAGACCTTTCTTCACCCGCAACAGAATATGGTAGAATCAATGAGGATGCTGCTTTACAACTGTACGTGGAACAGGAAAACTGCAATGTGCAGAAGTGCGGCTTATTCGTTAATATGAAGGACGGATTTCTAACAGCATTCCCTGATTGACTACTTGGAACAAATGGCCTCATTGACGTAAAGTGTCCCCGTTCCAAAGATTCTTGAAGCCTACTGAAACCGCAAAGGAGTATGAGGCGAAAAATAAGAAAAAGGAGCCTGGCGTGAAAGGTCCAAATCACCACCATAGCCTCTACTACCAAATACAAGGGCAGCTACACAATACACAAAGAGAGTTTTGTATTTCGTTATATTTACACTCAAGGGCATTGATATCCGACGTCCTCAGAGGGATGAAACCTTCTTGTCAACCAACATAGAGCCTTTTCTACTAAAGTTTTACATGGAAGGCCCGTCTTCCGCTGAAATTCCTCACGTAGACGAGTTGTCCGACCAAATAATCTGCCATTACTACCGATCTGGGAATCTCTCGATCTTCATTCATGGCCATAGTATCATAGGAGATCGAGGGGTGTGGCTCTTCGTCCGCCGAACATTGCTTCGGCGGGTGTTTTTACCGTGTAAGATGAGACCGTCGCGTGCTGCTGGAACAAGAACCTGGCGATTCTTCACTGAACTGCTTCTTCCGTAAGCTTCAAGAGGGCTTTTTTGCGTTTCGCACACCATCTGTTCTGCTTGTCCGTTAGTTGCAGGATGGTATGGTGCACTAAAGTGATGCCTGATGCCGTTTTTTTTTTTTTTGGGGGGGGGGGGGACTTGTTTATTTTATTTGAAGCAAGATTTGGCGCGTTATCAGAGAAAAGTATTTTCGGTAGGGCAAAAGTAGTGAAAAGAGAGCGTAGAACGTCAATGACGCTTTTGGACGTCGTGGCATGTATCGTGTAAACTTCCAACCAGTTAGAGTACGCATCGACCATGACTCCGCAGATGCGGATACGTTTCGCCACCCACAGACTGAATAGTGGATCGTTTTCAGTTACAGTTCATGATGGCGCTGGACTCGAGGAAGCCTTCGACTCTTTCCACAAAGTTAGCCCAGGTGCCAGCACTTTTGTCGAAAGTGGTAGGTGTTCGAAACGTCGACAACGTCGGTAGCCACGTGCTGTGCTTGACATTGGACACTTACCATTCGCTGAGAAGAAACTTGCTTGTTCGTCTGCCACGAGTCGTCCGATATCAGGCCATCACCGCTACTCCATCTCCCGACAAAACAGGTCGTCATGTCCGCATGTCCATAGTTAGCAATCACGTGAACTTATAAATTCCCATACGCTCATAACTTGCCGTCGCTAAACGCCGTTCATTCATAGCGTCTTCATTGCAAATAAACGTCTTCCTATTTATTCTGATGGTTTTCATCATACTCCTCCTAAGCTGTACTTACAACATTATATCGGTACTTCCGAAAATATTGTAACGGCGTTTGTCTTCTGGGAACTATAATGTAACAACCTTTACAAAATCTTCCGGATCCCATGAAACACAATATTTCGTTATGTCACTTTTCGGTCGTCATTATAATGGTGAGGTAAGTACCGTAAATTGCGAAGCAGTTTACTTGACGTCCGCTTCCACTGGTGTCTTGGAATATTGCGTCTACTGAGCGTGCATTCCTGCAGAAGACGTTTTCATTGAAAGAATATTGACACGTCAATCAACAATGGACCTCTTGGCGAATATGTGCTGCCTCCTAGACACGCGACTGGGTTCGAGGCTAAGTGGCGAGAAAACAACGTGCGCGCAAGGCCTCTCCCACCCGTTCCACACCCAAAACGTCAGCTACATCCTGTTCACCCATTGAGGCGCTGTGACCGAGATACGGTTCCCCCAAACTCTTTGTCCCCATCGTGCGTAATCTTCCGCCCCGAAGTCGACACAACGAAACCATCTTCCCTCTCTGCTCGGCCAGAAGGAAGGGAGAGAGGGTACTGAAACTATTTACTCTCGAGCCGATGTTTCTACAAAAGGTCCATTCCACAATCCGGGCGATAATAAGAAGTATTCACTGGGCGCCATATTTGTGGGTGATGTCTAGAGCGCATGCTCTGAACGAGCCCACATCAATAGGCTGCTAAGACTGGCAATCTTGAGGGTGCGAATGCGCGTTACAAAAGAACTGTGAAAGCTCGCCATTAGCACGCGCTCAGCAGTCGTGCACACAGCTATGGCCGCCAGGGAATACTTCCTATAGTTCCGACAACCGAAGGCTACACAGTTCACCGGCATGATTGCGGTGCACGTCGTAATCTAGAATGGGCGTCGTCAGTACGTTGACTCGTCTTCACCTTGTTCGCAACATCAAAAAGTGAGTCTCGAGGGTCTCCAAGGCACTCAAAGGCGAGAAATGCAAGGTGGCGGATTGTTTGGAACTAGATACTATCGAACCCAGGCGCATCAAATACTCCGCGCATGCGCACCGCGTATTTCTACAAAAGGTCCATTGATTCCTTCTTGGTAAGATTTATTGCGAAAGGCTTTTCCACAAGCGCGCAGCCATCTTGAATATCGTCACTTCTGGTATGCGGTAAAACATATTTTTGATCTCTCCCCGAAGCTAGAAGGTGTTTACGAAAAATCCGTGATTGTCACACATTCCTGATTTGCCTCAGCTATATTTTCTCGCATATTCCAGGTTCAAACGTTTTATTATTTTTTCGCCCCGCATACCAGATACGGAACCCACGTGACTGAGAATGACAGGAAACAGAAAAGGTCTATACAAAGCCTGACATTCTGGCATACATGCGTTTGCTGGGCCACGCTATTGAGCCAGCTGAGCACAGCTGGCAGCGGCGCGAGCAAGGCCACGGGGAACGTGATGGTGCTCGAGCCATCCCACCGTGAACCAATATTTCGGCCACCCCACGGGTGCGTGTCGCCATCTATTTTTGAACTAACGCCTTGTTCAAGATGGCTGCCGTGGGACCGCAGCCTTAACTAACCGCGGTTAAACGGATTTCCCTACGAGGGGGAATTTTAGGTCATGTGACCGGCAGAGTAAGGACGGCGGGGAAACATGGCGGTGCCCCGGTGAGTGAGCGCGCCGCTCGCTTTGGAACTAATATGTCGTTGTAGCTGCAATATTGGGCGCGTTTGTCAGCAATGAAAAGGGTTGACAACTGGGCTAGTTGGTAGTTAGACATTTGAACGGTTTTAGCGCACACATATGAAGAACGGTTTTTCTGTCTCTTCTCTCTCTTCATACGTGTGCGCTAAAACCGTTCAAATGTCAGCAATGAATGGTGCAGGAGGCTTTCAATTTGCCTTACCTTACTTAAAACGCAAAGCATGAGCAATGACCTCGCCGCATTATTTAGATAGTCTTTCGATTCTGGCAATTCCTAAAGCCCGGTTCACACAGTTGCGTTTGACTGCGTTTGACTGCGTTGCGGCTGCGAGACACCAGGACATCCCTGCTGCTTATATCGCGTGCCAAGAAGATTCCTTGAATTGGATTCCACACTTCATACGAAGCACAGATATGCCGGTGACTCGCTTTCGGTTCTCGCCGCAACGCAGTCAAACGCACTCAAACGCAAGTGTCTGAACCGGCCTTGAGCCTAAATGAACGCGATAGTTGTCGGCATGGCAACGTCTTTGAAAAGGGGATTGCCTTGACTCAATCGGCCAGGTACTGATAGCACACAAAAGCAGACAGCGTCCCCATAAGGAGTATTCACTGGGCGCCATATTTGTGGGTGATGTCTAGAGCGCATGCTCTGAACGAGCCCACATTAATAGGCTGCTAAGACCGGCAATCTTGAGGGTGCGGAATGCACGTTACAAAAGAACTGTGGAAGCTCGCCATCAGCACGCGCTCAGCAGTCGTGCACACAGCTATGGCCGCCAGTGAATACTTCCTATAGACCTCTTGCTAAATTTCCCAAGCACCGAGGTGCATGCTACGAGTGTAGTTACACGCGCTGCGCGTGCCGGCGTCTGCAGTAGTCAGTATTCTAAAGCAAAAAGCCTACAACAATTTTTACCGTGCACGCGCGTTCGTCAAAGATTTATTATGATTATTTACTTCGAATATTTTATAAGTGGAAGGCCAGCGCGCACCGATTGTGGAATGGACCTCTTGGCGAATATGTGCTGCCACCTAGACACGCGAATCGGTTCGAGACTAGGTGACTGGAAAACAACGCGCGCCCAAGGCCTCTCCCACCCGTTCTACACCCAAAACGTCAGCTACATCCTGTTCACCCATTGAGGCGATGTGACCGAGATACGGCTCCCCCAAGCTCACCTTTGTCCCCATCGTTCGTAATCTTCCGCCCCGAGGTCGACACAACGAAACCGCTCAAAGGCGAGAAATGCAAGATGGCGGATTGTTTGGAACTGGATACTCTCGAACCCAGGCGCATGAAATACTCCGCGCATGCGCACCGCGTATTTCTACAAAAGGTCCATTACACTTCCAGTGTTCTCCTCGATGTTTGGGGTAATTTACAAATAGGTCAATTTTCACTGGAGCCGAATTACAGGTTTTTCAATTTATGACGGTGTTATATACAGTTCTTACATGCTGGCCAACCATGCTGCCGGGGTAACGCCCGCCTTTTACTGCTCACTTCTTTCTCATCGTTTCTAGGACTGACCTTCGTCGTCCTCTTTCGAACTTGGAAGGAAATTTCAACGAGGCTTGTCTTCACTTTAGACAGCCAAATATTTAGAAATTTTCCAAACAAGGGTTAATTTAGTTTTACCTTTCCGATTATCTGTACTACGAGTAATAAAAATTGTTTCTTGAGCTCAAAGGCATGCCGCGCTGCGTCACGAAAACACGGTAGCGCGCATTTTTGGGTCCCCCCATTTCGGGGACCTTTCCACGGAAGCCAATTATATTCGCTACAGCCAGGAGGTGACACCAGCTACCACACCATAATAAAACACGGAGCTATCGCTCATCCAGCCTTCGTCAAACTTGGCTAGGTACTTTTAGATACCTAGTAGGGAAGGGTGGTTAACTTTTAACCGCGGTTAAAGTTTACCGGCTTCGAGCAAACGGGCCCAGGACATTCCTGCTGCTTATAGACCCTTTCTTCAAGGGCGCCGCCATCTTGAATTGTCGTCACTTCCAGTATGGGCGAAAACATTGTTTTGCCGTCGCCACGCCAATAGAATGCATTTAGGAGAAAAGCGTAACCGTCACCCATTCTCGTTTTCTCTCCCCTCTATTTTTTTACTATTTGCGGGTTAAAACATTTTAATATTTTTTCGTCGCCCATACCGGATATGGCTACTTGGCGGTCGGGGCGAGAGTAAGCGGAAAAGGTCTATATTGCGTGCCAAGATGATTCCTTTAATTGGATTCCTCGCTTCATACGGAGCACAGATGTGCCAGTGACTCGCTTTCGGTTCTCGATGCAACGCAGTCAAACGCACTTAACTGCGGTTACGCTATACCCCTGTTATACCCTGTTACACGGGCACACTTAACTGCGCTAAGCCACAGTTAGTGCACAATACTTGCGGAGGACATCTGCGGCTATGCAGTCAAAGCTATGGGCGAACGTGCGCTTGAGCACCTTGAGCACGTATCAAGCAGTGCACGCGCGCTCCTCACGTGTTATAGGCCCGTAGCTCTCAAGTTTTGAGCAGCGCTCCAGGCGAGAAAAATAGAATGTTTGGCTCGCGTTTCGAACGTGCGTCTATACGCTTCCCCACTACAGTTTTTTTATACTCCGTTCCATTATAAGTGCCAGCGTAGCAGAGGCTACAAGAGCGAGCTCCGAGCTTTCAGTGTCCCTGACAAGCACGCGCGCTCGTGCAGTGCAAGCGTCGTTCAGACCGAACGTGCTTTTTGCAAGCTTCGGCTTCGCTATCACGTAAAGTGAAACATACGAGCTCACGGAAGCTATGAAAGAACGCAATAAATAATAAAGCTGAAAGGAATGTTTAATGGAACGCTGAGGCGGCGAGCTGCAGAATTCTTTTTTTTTATTTTAGTTTTTCCTTTTTTAGACATTTAGTTATCGCGCGTCTACAGATGCTGACAGGACGGCTTGCATTCGAACGTGGCACGTGCAAAATCGAACGTTACAGCGCGCCTGGATAGTGCTGCAGCATAACATGGTCGCGTCGTGCGGACGCGCTCGCGCCCCCTGCCCCGAGAGCAAACGGGTCTATGGAATAGCTGTCCGAGAGTATACTGCGGCATCTGTGGTGCCGCGAAACAGCAGTTAAGCTGAGTTAACCGCGGTTAAGTGTGCCCGTGTAACAGGGGTATTACACGGGCACACTTAACTGCGGTTACGCTAAGCCACAGTTAGTGCACAATACTTGCGGAGGACATTCTGCGGCTATGCAGTCAAAGCTATGGGCGAACGTGCGCTTGAGCACCTTGAGCACCCATCAAAGCAGTGCACGCGCGCTCTTCACTTCATCTAAAATAGCTCTCCCAGAGTATAGTGCGGTATCAGTGGTCCGCGTAACAGCAGTTAAGCTGAGTTAACCGCGGTTAAGTTGTGCCCGTGTAACAGGGGTCTACAGGGCTATAGACCCGTTGCTCTCGGGCAGGGGGCGCGAGCGCGTCCGCAAGACGCGATCATGTTATGCTGGCAGCACCATCCAGGCGGCGCTGTAACGTTCGATATTGCACGTGCCACGTTCGAATGCAAGCGTCTGTCAGCATCTGTAGACGCGCGATAACAGAACGCCTAAAAAAACGAAAAACTAAAATTAAAAAACGAAACATTATGCAGCTCGTGGTCTCAGCGTCCCATTCAGCTTATTATTTTATTGCGTTCTTTCATAGCTTCTGCGAGCCGGTATGTTTCACTTTACGTGATAGCGAAGCTGAAGCACTTGCTAACGCATGTTCCCCCTAACGATGCCGCACTGCACGAGCGCGGCGTGCTTGGCAGGGGACACTGAACGCTCGGAGCCCGCTCTTGTAGCCTCTGCTACGCTGGCACTTACAATGGAACGAAGTAGAAAAAACCGTAGTGGGGAAGCGTATTGACGCATGTTCGAAACGCGAGCCAATATTCTATTTTGCTCGCCTTGAGCGCTGCTCAAAACTTGAGAGCTACGGGCCTATAAGCCACAGTTATACACGGGCACACTTAACCGCGGTTAACTCAGCTTAACTGCTGTTTAGTGGCACCACAGTTACCGCACTATACTCTCGGACAGCTATTCCAAAACACGTGAAGAGCGCGCGTGCACTGCTTCGATGGACGCTCAAGATGCTCAAGCGCACGTTCGCCATAGCTTTGACTGCATAGCCGTAGAATGTTGTCGGCAAGTATTGTGCGCTGACTGTGGCTTAGCGTAACTGCAGTTAAGTTTGCCCGTGTAACAGGGCTAGTACACGGGCACACTTAACTGCGGTTATGCTAAGCCACAGTAGTGCACAATACTTGCGGAGGACATTCTGCGGCAATGCAGTCAAGCTATGGGCGAACGTGCGCTTGAGCACCTTGCGCACCCATCAAAGCAGTGCACGCGCGCTCTTCACTTCTTCTAAAATAGCTCTACGAGAATATAGTGCGGTATCAGTGGTGCCGCGTAACAGCAGTTAAGCTGAGTTAACCGCGGTTAAGTGTGCCAGTGGTAACAGGGGTATTACAGGGGTATAAGCCACAGTTTATACCACGGGCACACTTAACCGCGGTTTAACTCAGCTTAACTGCTGTTTCGCGGCACCACAGATGCCGCCAGTATAGACTTTTCCAAGAAAGAGCGTATGGACGGTGCCATTTCCAGTGTTCGTGCGTATGGCGCGTGCTTTGCTCGTTTTCCAGAGCGACGCACACGCGCGTGCTGAGCTGTGGAGATCGCACGCTGGGCTGTGCATTTGTAAACATTGGAAAGGTCTATACTCTCGGACAGCTATTCATAACACGTGAGAGCGCGCGTGCACTGCTTCGATAGATGCTCAGATGCTCAAGCGCATGTCGCCCATAGCTTTGACTGCATAGACCCGTTGCTCTCGGGCAGGGGGCGCGATCGCGTCCGCAAAACTAAAGCCCCTCTATCCTGGGAAAAGTGGCGCCATTCATTGTTGTAGAAAGGCTCGAGGCACGTGGCGCGCGCCACTTCTGGGAAATTCATGGCATCTGAACCTAGCCCAGCGCTGCGCTGTGCCACCATGATCTTCCCAGGGCTACACGTTTGCACATGCCTCGTGCATCGACGCACCTTGCGATACTTTTGAAACATGAAGGGGCTTTACGCAAAACGCGACCATGTTATGCTGGCAGCACCACCCAGACGGCGCTGTAACGTTCGATTTTGCACGTGCAGCGTTCGAATACAAGCGTCTGTCAGCATCTGTAGACGCGCGATATCAAAACGTATAAAAAAAGAAACTAAAATAAAAAAAAGAATATTCAGCTCGCGGCCTCAGCGTCCCATTAACATTCCTTTCAGCTTTATTATTTTATTGCTTTCTTTCATGGCTTCCGTGAGCCCGTATGTTTCACTTTACTTGATAGCGAAGCCGAAGCTACTTGCCAAAGCATGTTCCCCTGAACGATGCTCGCACTGCACGAGCGCGCGTGCTTGCAGGGACACTGAAAGCTCGGAGCTCGCTCTTGTAGCCTCTGCTACGATGGCACTTAGAATGGAACGGAGGAGAAAAAACTGTAGTGGGGAATGTATTGACCCATGTTCGAAACGCGAGCCAAATATTATATTTTGCTCGCCTGGAGCGCTGCTCAAAACTTGAGAGCTACGGGCCTATAGCCGCAGAATGTCCTCCGCAGTATTGTTAGCTAACTGTGGCTTAGCGTAACCGCAGTTAAGTGTGCCCGTGTAACAGGGGTATTATAAGCCTGGTTCACATGCAGCGATTTTGGCCCTAGAGCGGCGCGATTTCTGCCGTCGCGGCGCTCGTGCCGCTCAACCGCTAGTGCTGGCCAGAGCGCCGCGACGGCAGAAATCGCGCCGTAGGGCCAAAACCACCTTAACCGCGGTTAACTCAGCTTAACTGCTGTTTCGCGGCACCACAGATGCCGCACTATACTCTCGGACAGCTATTCCATAACACGTGAAGAGCGCGCGTGCACTGCTTCGATAGATGCTCAAGATGCTCAAGCGCACGTTCGCCCATATAGCTTTGACTGCATAGCCGCAGAATGTCGTCGGTAAGTATTGTGCGCTGACTGTGGCTTAGCGTAACTGCAGTTAAGTTTGCCCGTGTAACAAGGGTATTAGTGCACAATACTTGCGGAGGACATTCTGCGGCTATGCAGTCAAAGCTATGGGCGAAAGTGCGCTTGAGCACCTTGAGCACCCATCAAAGCAGTGCACGCGCGCTCTTCACTTCTTCTAAAATAGCTCTCCGAGAGTATAGTGCGGTATCAGTGGTGCCGCGTAACAGCAGTTAAGCTGATTTAACCGCGGTTAATTTTGCCCGTGTAACAGGGGTATTACTCTCCTCACACTCAAAACTTGTTAAAAGAATGTAGGTAATTATTCTGTTAGAGAATTATTGATATATGTAAGGGATTACAATTTACACTTGCAAGGGTTTACGTACAAGTCTGGGGAGGGGGAACTCAACTACAGTTACATCTTGTAAGATAATATAATCCTTCAATGTTCAAAAAAAAAAAAAGAATCCTCCTCGGACATGCCGCAACAAATCCCCTGTGGCGGAAGGCGTTTGTAGGGCGTTTTCCTTTTCGCATTATGCCTTATAAATATTTGGATTGCTCTAATTAGAACTGCAAGTGAAGGTATCCACGTCTCTTATAGAACATTGTAATTAGAGCCAGCATATAAGCTAAGTACCCCCGCAACACGGCAAATTTTATTGCCATTTCCATCGAATCCAGCGATCGGTGAGTCGGCTCGTGACCCTGACCAACGTTCTTATAGATATCGTTGACAAGCTCCACGAAGAAGAGCAGCGTTCGAAGACGGTTCTTCTCTGTTGCCTGCACGCGAGCGGGCACGGGCGGCGTCAACGGGGGTATCGGTGGTAGCGCACACCAGCTCGGAGCACGTGGAGCGAAAGCTCGCGCTGCAGAACCCAAGGGTCCTGGGCTCAATCCCCACCCCCGCCCGTTTTGATCTGGATGAGCATCGTACCGGCGTGCGGTCGTGTATCACTACTGCCTGGTGCACGTTAAAGACCCCAAGCTGGCGGTTTTACCGCTCTGGCTAAATTGGTCATCTACAGCGAGTGAATCTTCGCAACTTTAAATGGCTGACCGCTGTATAAATATCCACACAACCCCAATTATTATTACACCTCCAAGGGGAACAAAAAAAAAGTTTTCAAACGGCGTTTTTTTATGAACCGAGTTTTGTTCAATTTTATGTTTACTTAAAAACTACGTAGAACAACTTTCCACCGCAAGTAATGTGCATTCAACATTCCACCGGTTCCGCCGCTTCTGTCCATTGGGCGGGCTGACACAAGATATAATATAAAGTCCCCTGATGGCTTCCAAGTACCGCCAACCATTGTCGTGGAAACGCGCAGACACGTGCCACGAGCGGGTGCTCCGCCGCCATTCGTTTCCAAGGGCCGCTCATTTGCTGCGCCGCCATTTGCTTCCGAGGGCCGCTCTAGACACGGGCCGTGTGCACTGGTGCATTTGAAGGCTGGTTCACACACACTCTCAGAAAAAAAAAAAGGGTGCATTTACACCCTTTGTCCCATATAAGACACCCCAAAACTTCAGTTCGACGTACAACGCACTGACGTCGCACCGACGGTACCAACTTTTACGAGAGGCTTGATAGCCGTGTGGTACAACTTATTAAAATATATAATGCACGTGTTACTGACTACAAAACAAATAACCTGGGTTTTCTTTGCGCTATTGCAAAACCTCGGTGTTTTCTTTCTGTGGTCCTTGATACGTACTTTAGCTGTTTAATAAGTTATATCACACCATTATCAAGCCCCTCGTAAAATTTGGGGCCGTCTTTTCGAACTAAAGTTTCGGGATGCATTATATGGACAAAAGGGTGTAAGACGACACCCTTTTTTTAGAGTGCATTTTCAACGGTTGCGTTAGCGTGCAACCGAAACGACCGTAACGACCAAACCACCGCAACAGCAGTAACTCATCGATTGCTTGGTGAAGCTACCCCTTGCATCGCTTGCCACGCTGTGTACGGCCAACACTTGTCCCGGTGACTTTGTCGTTACAGTCGTTTCGGTTGCGTGCAAATGCAACCAACGCAGATGTGTGAACTAAAGTCACTGGACCCTGGGAAAGTGGCGCCATTGCCTTCCCTACCTGCTAGCCGGACACAAACACATACTAACATACAGACGACCAA